>VZRV01007328.1:96370-156207 GCA_013398115.1 Falcunculus frontatus | reverse complement strand
TTTTTTTTTTTTTTTTTTTTAACTGTGAGGGTGGTCAAATACAGCACCAGGCTGCCCAGAGAGGTTGTGGAGTCTCCATCACTGGAGGCTTTCAAAACATGAAATGGTCCTGGGCAAACTGTTCTATCTGAACCAGCTCAAGCAGCAGGATATGGACTTGATGATCTCAAGAGTCCCCTTCCAAGCTAAATGGAGGCTCCGATTCCGTATCAACCCCTTGATCAAATTCAGCCATATTCTCTAGAAGAGTAGCTGACTTAGATGTTTAAATTCCTAGGACCTTTTGGAAATAAGTAAATTACAAGGAGAAGAGGAGAGGAACAGGGAACACCATTTTTACTGTGGCAGAAAAGACAGCATTCTGCACTCCCTCAGCAGCAACAGTCCCCTAAATGGGATACAGATTTATTAGCACTGGCATATTAGTGCTTGCATAGCTGCCTGGCTTATGAGCTTCTCCTGTCTTTGCGGAACAGGTCCTTTATTCCCATTCTGCAACAGTGGATACAGCAGGGATGTGGGATTATTGGAAGAAGAAGCAGCTCAGTGAGAGGGCTCTAGCAGACACTAGGAGTGTAGAGGTGGAAGGTGGAAAAGCATGAGAGGAGCTGAGGTTATCTCAGAACATAACTGTAAAATCAGACTTTACACACTGACTTGCTTGATAAACAGTTAGAGCCATTACACCACTGAACGCTGCTTGTGTATCACATGGCATTTTCTGTGTGCTGTAGAAGCAGAGCAAAGAGCATTATTATTATCCATTGCCCAGACTACTCCATCCTTCCTCTAAAATAAGCAATTCATCCATATGGAGTACCTTACCACAACAGCTATTCTTCTTCCAGGTTGGTGCGTTGCTACATGACACTGCCTCAGGCTTCAAATAGTCCCTCTTTCACACACCAATTTAGGACTCAGCTTGCACTTGCCAATGTTTCGGCAGAAGGAAGAACAGAGAGCTTGGAGAGCAAGTGGACATCCCTGGAGAGGAAAGGGTGAATGCCATGCAGGTGGAGATTCAGGAGAATTATTCAAAAGCATCTGTTTTTATTTTGTTACTGGCTTTTTTTTCTTTTTCTTGCTATTTTCGTACTCTTAAAATGTCATTAACCTGTGCTTTGATTCTTTCTTTTCTGCAGTCAGAGGATTATATGACCAAACGACATGGGAATGGGCTGCTCAGACTCTGCTCTTGAACACATAAGACCTGAAGTATTTTCTTGTCGGTGCAACGTGGAAGGGGATGGAAACAAGGATTTGAGTGCCCCAGAACAGCTGCTGAGTCATGAAAGTGAGCCTGAGAAACATGATAGTTAAAGGAGGCGGATTAGTTGCCTAATTAGTTGATTTAATAGCAGCTGTCAATCTCTGAAAGGAAAAGAAGCTACTGAGAATAATATTCATGAGGTAATAAGGAAGCAAAAGTCCTAGGAACAGTATCTGGACAGCACAACTAGTTCATCAAGAAGTTTTTCTGAGAAGGTATTCTTTGAGAAAAGGTGCTTGCACTTGATTATCTGCTCCCATCCAGGGAAGTAGCCCATTTCATCACTATTGTATTAGCAAAACACTTTGTGAGAGTGAATCCACTTTATCAGGATTTCAGAAAATGACTGATTGCTTAATAATTTGAGGCAAGAAAACCTACTACAAAAATCATGCATCTCTTTAAAGTATTTTTTGGAGATACACATCACATAAGGATGGTGACTATTTGGAAGAGTTTCTTTCATGTACAGAAAATAATTTCAGGCAGTCTTGGCTGACTGTCCATGCCCATTCTGACACTGGAACTAATAACTTTTTCTGCATTACATAGGTCTCGATCTTAATTCCTTGATAGCATCCTTGTGAGTCAAAAGAGGTTTTTTAGCGGGAATGTCTTTTATTGTCCATGAGATGGAGACTGTGCTTAAAGGCAAGAGTTGAACTTTTACTTCAGTATACTCATGATTGTTCTCTGTATGTTATTCACACATTAACGTAATTGTCACAGTATGTTGTCAATGAGTGGTTTAGGTTGCTTAAAGAATCACTATCAAACACATTAGCAAAAGCAGATTTGATGTGAATATGCAGAAAATTACAGAGTTGGATAGCAAGGCTCACTTGTTTGCTTACTACGTGGATGAAACATACAGAGGAAAATCAATTTGGAAGCACCGAAATAACCACTGCCTGACACATCTGTGTTGGCTTTTAATCTAGCAGTTGTTTGCTCAGAAATAATCAAAAAGCACTGAGACTCAAGCAACAATGTCGTCTTTGTAGAGTGGACCCTCCTTGTTCCTTTTTTGTCATTTTGTTTCTCATTGCACTTCCCTTGGAACACATTTTAGTTTCCAGGAAAGAAGTATTCTTTTTCTTTGGGAACACACCCCCTCGAAGGGGCAATAGAACAAACTGAAACACAGAAGTTCCATCTGAGTGTGAGGAAAAGCTCTGAGGTTGACAGAGCATTGGAAAGGGCTGTACAGAGAGATTGCAGAGGATCCATCTCTGGAGATATTCCAAAGTCACCTGAACACTGTGCAACCTGGTCTGGATGAACCTGTTCTAGCAATGGGGTTGGACTAATGGATCTCCAGAGGTCTCTTCTAACCAGTTGTGCAGTGCTACTCTGCTGACTAGCTACGTGTGCAGGTGGCTAGCTCTGTTACCACCTGAATGCCATAAAGGGACAACTAAACCAGAAGTGGAAATTACCTGCTTTTGGCAGTACTCCTTTGAAAAGCAGTCTTCCATCTTGATAATCAGGTTTCTTAAGGCAGCACTTGAATCTCATCTTTTAAAGTTTTGCAGTAAGGTGAAAACATCTCATTGATTCACGCATTTATTTGGGGACATAAGGAACAAGCAGGAGATAAGTCATAAACTGAATACAGAAAGGAGAGGTTCATGAGGCCACTTTCAAAAGCAGCAAGAGAAAGTATAGCTGAACAGTGCCAGTGTGAGCAGGTCTTCATTACAGTGCAGTAATTTTTGATGAACACAGTCACCAATTACCAATTATATGCTTACATTTTTGCTGTAGTAAGCAATCAAAAGACAGCACTTTTAAATAAAAATGGATAGCAATTTAAAATAATCTAATTAATATTACAGAGCTATAAGCAGAATTCAGAAAAATTTAGCCTCTTTTATGACTGTGCAATGAAAAAGAACACAGTCATGGAATTTTCAGAGACACATAAACTCCAACAGTGTGTGAAGACTGAAACTGCAATTATAGCACAAAAATATCCAATTCATTATAGAAAAAGTTGGGGATATTTTCTAGTATCTATAACCAGAATGGAGTTGTGTATTTCCTTTTGCAACATGTCTGGTAAATGTTTAGAAATCTATTATTGTTTGAATCTGTTATTGATACTGGTGGATTTAATTGGCTTTAAATATACTGTATGATACTTGCAGTACTATCTATGATCTCTACACTCCTTCATACAATCACTGAGCACAATTTTTTCCATTTTATTTAAAAATCTAAAGCGCGTACAGAGTTTAAATCTAGACCTCACAGAGCCAGTTTTGCTCTCCTGTGAACTGCTTCAAACATTTTATAATAGTTCTATTAATGGGGCATTTGGGCCAGGACCCTGATATCTAGGGGTCCTGGGGTCTCTGCCCAGACTGAAAGCAGTGTTTTTTTCAAGCACATACAGAAGTGAAGGTGAGCACACATCCTTGTGACACACAGAGGACACCAACACGGCTTGTCACTCGTGCTGGCACTGCACAGTACCCCACGGAGGGCTCCCAGCCCAGCCTGCTCTTCCTCCTGGGCTGGCAGGCAGAAGGTCCCTGGTGCAACACTCTGGGGAGATTCTCCAGGTTCATGAGCCTACACATGTTCATGGATTCCGTCTGCCTGCCTGGTGCCCCTGCCCCAATCCTGGACCCCCTCGTCAGACCCACGGGTCCCCAACTTGCTGGCTGGTCCAGATGGAGGTTTGCTGGTGACAGCCACGTGCACTCCATCTACACCAGGTTTGGGGAGAACACAGACACTTCATCCCAGCAGCTGGCACCACACAGATGGACTGTGACCTGTGGTTCTGCTGCAGCAACCAGCGCTGATCCCCTCATCTGCCTTACTCATGCTGGGCCTGCGCAGCAGCTGGTTTTGGGAACACACAGCATTCCCTTCCCCCAAGAGGAGGTTAGAGAACCCCACTTGCTACAGTGCTGACACTGAACCGTAGAATCATTAAGGTTAGAAAAGACCTCTAAAATCATTTAGTACAACTGTTAACCCAGCACTGCCAAATCCACCACTACACCACATCCCTCAGGTCTGACTCTACCACTTCCCTGGGCAGGCTGTTTGAATGCCTAAATACCCTTTCAGTGAAGAAATTCTCCCTAATATCCAATGCAAACCCCCTGGCACAAAGGCCTTCATTCAAGTAGTTGCAGAGAGTGACCGAGACCCCCACCACTTGCTCCAGCAGCTACCACTGCAGGCCAGGGGCATCCACATCCCTCATCATCACTCCAGCAGCTGGCACCCACTCCTCTCACAGCAGTCCCTGAGTATCCGGCACTGAGTCCTTCCAGCATGCACATGCACGGAACAGACAATGAGATTACACAGAGAAGGAGGTAAGAGAAGATTTAATGGAGTTAAGATAGACTGGGGCAATCAGCCTTAGGAGTCTGCCAGACAAGCATACTGACCCGCCATGGTTTGCACGCGACCGGCCCCTTTTCTGTCTATTCCTCTTCTCTTCCTCCTCTGCACATTGCCCCATTTGCAAAGACCCACCGACTCCCCTCCAGCATCCTGGACCCTCAGGATTGCATCCTTATCAGCTGCAAAGTACCATTTGCCCACAGTTTCTTGATAGCTGTTCTGTGTGACTGATGAGGTTGGCTTCTTCTCCTTGTCTCCATTATGATCTGCCTGTCAGGTTTAGGTGTCCACATACTTTGCTTCCCCCTTTTCCTTAGTATCCCATTTGACAAAGTCCTTGATCAGAAAATCATACTGGAAAAAAAACCTGTACACTCTATATACCCTTACCATTTTGTGCGACTCATCAGTTTTGGTTCTCATCTCTGCCTCCCTTGTTATTGGTTAGACAAGTTTGTGTCTCTCTGTTCCTGTTTATGGCTTCCTCTTTCTCTTAATATCCCCTTTTGTGTTGAGAAACTCCCTGATTAGACACCATAAAGGAGCAGACAGTCTTCTTCCACAGATTCTTACAATTAGCACAAGACTGATAAAATTACCATAACGGTTACAAAGGAATATGGAACAGAATATAGCAGAAAACATGAAAGAAATTTTTTTATTTTTCAGTAATACAAATAAAAAACAATCCCCATAGTCATACTTGAAATAATACTAACAGTGACAATTCTGACAGAATATGTATCAATACTTTAAACCACAGAAATTGTATGACATACACTCAGTAGCAATAATACTGCGCAGGAATGAAGCTCTCTGTAAACGCTCTTCCTTTATCTACATTTATAACAATTGTGCTTTTCCCTACACAAAGTAACAGTGCTCTCAAAAATAAATAATGTGCAATTTCAGAGTTCTATCCTGAAATATGCTAATCTAGATCCCCATCTAAATCCTGGACACATCTCTCCCAGGAAAAGTAACCGCAAAGTGTGCTTAGCACTTTGCTAGATCAAACACTAAAATAGGTACTGAACCCGCACCTGTTTTTTCTTTAAATTGCAGTCAATTAGAGAAAAAGTACTGACCTCAAGCACATGTTGCTTATATTGTTTAACAAAAGAAGGATACAGTATTATGCATCAGACTCAGATTTGAAAGGTTCAGTAGATCTTACATCTGGAGAGTGGCTCAGAGCTGTGGGAGAGAACTGTCCCAAAGCTGGCAAGTTAACAATCAAACATTTATCTACTATTTTTATGAAATATGAAAGACTTTGTCACAGAAACATGTATCTTAATAAGTAATTTACAATAAACGTATCTGACTGAAATCAAGTTGTTTAATGCAAAGCTGCCATAAGCTTTGGAAAAATATATACGTTCTGCTGTCTTAATTTCCAGTTCTTATTTTTAATGTACATTTAAGAACTACAGCTGGCAGTTGATATAGCTGGTGAGAGGATAAACTTGAGGAACACTGTGAACACAACTGATCAGCATTTCAGTTGTTTCTCTCCAGGGCAGATAACATTACAATGTTAGGGATCTTTCTTTTTATCCTACTACTTTGTATTAGTTGTTGATAGTGTTGTATTATAAAAGTGGTAATCATAATATAAAGCGATTATCTGCTCTGTGCTCTGTGGGCAGCAGAGGTGTGAATGTAGATAAACAACAGAAATCACCCAAGACAGCTATGGAGGCTTAAGCTGTTGGCTGCTGACTAACGAAGGACCACGAAATGAAATCTGTTCCACTTCAAAGTCTCTGTAAAGCAGTTAAGCCTTTGCTGCTATGCCCTGGGTCACCTTTAGGGAAAAAATCACACAGTGGAAGTAATCTGTTTTTTCCATTTAGGTCCTGGGGTGCCTTAACAGAAATGCTCCAAGAGCCCCAGGAGGTGTAAGGGAAAGGTAAGAAGGGTGTCTGCAATGAGTCCACTGCTACAGCTTCCCAGCTGTAGAGTGCAAACAACAGGGAAAGTCCTGAGCATGTCTCACCCCAGGTTGCCTTAGACCAAGGAGTAACCGGTGGTCACAAACCACCTCAAAACAAACAATTTTTAGCACAACAAACCACACACCAGGGAGCCTCCCAGAATCTCTGGGCTCCACATGGACACAGGTCTTATAAAAGAACAATAGTGTAAAATGACCCCTGATGCTTGTGGAAACCTGCACAGTCAAAGACCACAACAGCTACTTGCCTCAGAGAATGGTTTGAGACCCATTCCTCACTACATCACACCTCAGCTCAGGATAAAGTGAGGTGAGTGAGAGAAGAGATGTACTGGTGTGGAGTCCCATGGTTTTGGAAAGGAGGCACAACTAGGTGCTGCTTTGAGGGGAGAGTGTTAGGAGAAGGATGAATGCAGATAATAGCAGAGAGCCCTGTGCCCAAGTGTGCAGTACTGAAGGTGGAAAGCCTGCAGAAGATGAGGTTAAGGCCCAGTTTTGAGGAGGTATGGGAAAACTGTTGTCTTAGAAGTAGGTGGTACTATCATGTCTTGTGCCAAACCAAGTCAGAGAAATTTAGTGATAGGGTAAAAATCTGGACTCCATGGCTTTTGTACTAAAGTTAACTTCACCTGCAGAAAATCAAATGTGAAGCATGCAGAACAGGCTTAGGCCAAGGTTTAATTTTTCTGCTGACTTTTAATGGCAAGTTATCTCATCTATCTTTTTATTTACATTATACTCTTTTCATTTATTCATTTACACAAATATTTTTTTTTTACTGCCAAGGAATTAGAGAGTCCCCATGGACTTTGTTGTCAGATACATAATCACTTGGCATATTCAAACCTTCCATGAGGTGAACAAAATCACCTGTCAGTTAATATCTTAGACTACTTCAGCTTGCTGTTTGTTGATGGCCTGACACTAGAGAGAAGAAAAGACATTCCCAGAAGATAAAGCTAAGCAGATGTTGCTCTGAGCTTCTGAGAGACTGGCAATCTGTGAATTCTTTATTTCAATAGCAATTTTGTCAATGTATGTGAAATATGCTTTAGAAGATCAACAGTAGCAAAACCCTAACAGCAAGACCAGGAATATGCTCACTCTCCATCGAAGAAATGACCTTGTATTAAAATGAAGGCATACACAGTGAACAAATAGCACCTTCTGGTTTATCAACAACAAATTAAATACATTCCAGTCTGCAAGGCTGTGTAGCTCCTCTTGATGCCTTGGTTTCAGTGAGTTTCACGGTAGGATCACTTATCACACATTAGCATGTGGCCAAAGTAAACTGTCCTGGGTAGGAGAGCCTGGTGGATAAGGAAAGATGTTACTGTGTCTTACATATAGCAGAACTGACTCTCTACTTCCTGTAATATTTGGCTGCAAGGCAATGATTTAGCTACCGAATTTACATAATCGCAGATGTCCAATCATGCATGATGAAATACATGAACTTAAGAGGAGAAAATGGGTAATAAAGAGCATTTTCAGCCAGTAAGTGTTTGTGAGTGTGGTGATACATATGAAATTGCACAAACTAATTCAAACTTCAGTAGATCTACTGAATATCAGTATACTGAATACTGAATATTTGGAGACCACCACCTCATGTAGATCTGAAAATGTAACAAGAAAATACCCATATATTATACCTGCATACCTACTCCTTAGCCGAGCATAAGAGGAAAGATGTGAAACCATGATGTTACCCATTTATGTGCTTCTTTAGCACCAAAACATATCATAGGATGACAGGTTTTGTTTCTTAATGTACACTGTACTGAAACTCCACCCTCTCCTATGCTCCTGTAATTTCTTGTTCTCTTTTTTTGGAAAGAAGGAAGTGAAAGAACTCTTGGTTTTGTGGATAAACTAGACTGTTGATCAAAAAGAACCACTGTGAGATAATGCAGCTCTGTGTTATTTCAGTCAGTTACACATCAGAACATCTAGATGACATAAAAGAGGTATATTAAATAAAGAGATCATCTAACAGCATTTGAAATTTAAAAGAACTGTATGATCTGCAGTTTTTTCCATTAATTGGCTAGGTCTTTTTTTTTCTTTAGTTTCACTGTCACCTGAGTTTCTGTAGACTTTTCTTTTCTACCAGGAATAAAACTGTGTTTATATATACACACATATATTTGAATGTATGAAGTAGTTTCTTTCCTCCTGCAGATTCTTCTGAAGAATTCTATATGCAAAGTCAGTAAAGAGGCTTTGCTTTGAGTGCTTAAAAAATATAAATAACAAAGAACATGTTCCCTTAAGCAGCAAAGAAACATAAATCCACACCATTTCCCCAAGATAAGAAAAAAATGTGTATAAGAGTAATCTTTGGCACCGAAAAGAAGGGCACCTTCTTGTATGTCTTCAAATCTGTACAGGAGAGAAAAACTTCTCTTTAAGTCAGATCAAAATGATACCTGCGTGGTTTCATGTAACGGGTACTGACAACAGTAGCTAGAAAAATAACCGGGATGTTAAAGATTCTATGACAGCAGGATACAACACAATAACACTTGATAAAATATTTGATGTTCCCCTCTACCCTCCCACGCTTACAAATCTTTTTTTCTTAAGACAATTCCGTAAGATAAAAACATTTAATTACTCATAACAGCCTTGAAACCTTGTGAGGGCTCCAAAACTTAAAAGCAACAAAACCCAACCAACGGCAATAAAAACAGCAACAAAAGCTGAGGTTATAATACAAGATCAGAAACAGTTCTCTGGCTGAAGGCATTTACTGATTTGTTGGATCTTACAGACTTCACTTTCTCTACTCAAATCCATCATGACATTTTCTGCCAAAGCCTGATTTATTTGCTCAAGTAAATATTCCATCCACTGGGTATTCTTGTGTGGGCTGTCTGATCACAGTTTCAAATTGGCAGGTTCTTTTTCCTCTTTAACTCATGATGAATGTGTCACTGCATCCTGTAAACACTATTGAGTATACATTCAAGCTTTGTTCTTAGTGAAAGTGGCACTTACTTGAACCCTTGCAGTCAAGATAGCTTAGTTATATAGCACTTTACAAGTATAATAGCTGGTTATGTACTTCTGATATAACACCTTTTTCCAGCGGCTTAGTGGGTATGGAAACAAATCCCCACTGTGGTCCCATTGCCATTCCGCAACATCTTTATGATGTGGTGCGTGTTCTGTATTTATTGTACTCCTGTATTTATTGTACTTCACGTGTGCTTTATTGCTGTACGCATTTCCCTGTTGTTAATTTAAGTGCTCCTCTATTATGTAACACATACAATGTTTTAAACTCTAATGGCATCCTATGAGGACTGGCATTAGAAAAGTACCGATACTTCAGATCATCATAATAATGATACTTGACTGGTTTTCCATGTAAATCCTTTGGGAATGGCCAAAATCCATACAGGTGAATTTCATCACAAAATCTGGTGGCAAGTGTATACATGAGGAGACCAGTGCTGGGTCGTTTAATGTGGACCTTGTTTGTCAGCCAATAGCTGCAAAGAAAGAAAAAGTGCATTAAGAAACTCATATAACTTCACGTGAATAAATCCTATGAAATTATTTTATCTACTACGCTATTTATTTTGCACTATTAAAAGGTTGAAAGCCTCCTTGTCTCTAAAGTGAGATCATAATGACAATGTTCTGGTGCACCTTTATTCTTCTTAGAGGAGGTTAAAGGAGACATTATTTAGCACAGTGCTGAAAAAACCTGGACAACTAAGAGACTTAGTTCCGGCCTTAAACCTAACATGACATCGTGTCTGCCGAAGCTAGAAAACTGCAGTTAACCTCCGCAGCCAGATCAGGGAACAGTCTCCTGCTACAAAATCTACCTGTTGCAGTATCCAATTCATGTGATCAAGTGAGCCCTACACTGAATATTTGATTGGCCTGGTGGTTAGTTCGGACGCTGCTTGTCTAAATAGAAAGCAGATGGAAATGATAAATGTAAGTTAAGAATTTAACTTTCAGAAGTCAGTAGAAGTGAAGCTTGATTTACTTGCTTGTGATTAAGCACATAAAACTACCTGTTGCTAACGGCAGTCTCCAGATAAGCAACACCTCACACTACTGATTTTTAAAAGGCTTTGTTTTGTACTCAAACATTCACTGGTCTGACTTAGGCTACAGGACAGTTTTCCTGAGCCAGTAACAAGAAGTCTGGTTACGGCTTTAAAAGCAGCAAAGAGTTTTCGAAGAGACAAATGGAAACTTAACTGAATTCCAGCACGTAGCTCACATTGATCCCCCCAAATTCTGTCACCGACATTGTTCTACATCTCTAACCTTTAAAATCAGAACTTCATTAAAATAGTGCCAGCCTATTACTGGTAAAACACTTCTCCAAGGTCTGATTCAATAGAAAGTCCGCTAGTACTTTACGGAAATAAAAAAGGTCACTTAGATTGTTAAACCTGGTCATTCTGCTGATTCAAACAAACACCAGCCATGCAACAGCCTGCTGATTCAGCCAAACAACAGCTGTACTGATCAGACTGTGGGAAAATGTGACTGCAAGTAAGGGAAATAAGTATTAGCATTATCACACAAATGTAAAACCACTGCAGTGTGCCACTGTACTCTTAGTTGTAGGCTGTGAATTGCTTCTACCACAGTCTAGGAAGAAGGTCAGGGGAGATAAACCTCACCAGACTGTAGTTAGCCTTGTTTTAAATGGGAATACAGTAAGGCTGGAACTTAAAACTATACATCCAGAGGGCTATAAAGGCATTAATGATGTAGTGGGAGGAACATCCCACCCCCCAGTACGAAACAGGACAGCAAAACTATGTCTTTAATCAAGATTAAAGCATTTTAAAAGCACCAGATAATATGCAACAGTTAATTTAACCGTCCCATTGAAACTGGCCTTCTCAGTTTCATTCTTTGCCAAAACAACAGCTTTGAATCACAGATAGGTATGCATGTGAAAGCTAATTTGGTATTTTTGGTTGGTTTTTTGGTCCTTTTTGTTCTGTTTTGGGTTTTTGTTGCTGTTGTTGTTGGTTTGTTTTTTTGGGGTTTTTTATTCATTGTACTCAAGTTCATTTTTTGAAAGCTGAAGGACCCTGCAAGCAGAAAACAGTTCTAGGCTGAGTGACTGCTTCTCCAAAGCCAGCATAGGGAATGACACAGAATTTTGCTCAGCTGTAAAAAAAAGGATGGTAAAAAGCATATTTAAGGAGTGAATGCAATTGGGAAAGGGTACATCTACAAATTACACGTGTATATAATTTTTCGGTGTCTTCATAAACATGATTTTTCAGACATAAGATGCTAAGCAGTTTGCTTGTCACTCTGATAAACTGAAACTCCGTGAAACAGGATAAACCAAAGGAGGGACTCCATTCTAGAAAATAAATGTTTGTTTATGGAAAAGTTGCTGAAGAAAGAAATCTGAACTCTTTTAGCACTTCACATAACAGGTACAGCAAAACAGATTAAAAGCAAAAGCTAATTATTTAATTTTAGTAGAAATTGGTATTTATCTCTTAAGAATTCAGTATTTTAATCCCATGCAGTCATTCACCTACATGAGTGTTTCTAATTCATCAGCAGTCAAAACTGATCTGGTACTGGATCTGGTACTACAGGGTACCACTGCTATCATTCCAGCTGAATTTCACCCTTCCAGGATGCTCATGGAAGAAAATTAAATTAGTAGTAAACAGGTAAATATTTGAAAAGGACACTACACCTTACTTAAGCATTTCTGTCCATAAATGAAGGAATAAGAGGCAATAAAGACCCTCCTACAATTTTAGGGTATAAAAGTGTATCTTCCCTTCTGTTTGTCATATTCAGGTATTACACAAAACAGAAGTTTAACTATATCTTAAAATTGAAAAAATATCCAAACTCTCTCTATATATTGAAAATATAGTACCTGCTATAATTACTATAAAAATTTTGTCACTTGGGATCAATTATACTTCAGATTTAAAAAAAAAAAAAAAAAGTAATGCAACAAATGAAACTGTTGGAGGCACTCAGTGCTCAAGGCTAATGCTTCCTAAAGATCATTTATCTCTGCACATTCCTGGCACCCAACGTCTGCTTGAATTAATAAAATTGTCAAGTAGTGACACAAATCACAAGTAGTCTTTGTGATTTTTCTTCTGAAAGGTATGTGTCAACTTTTCAGTTGCTAAGGTAGCTATTCTAATCTGAAGCTGAGTTAAGGCTGATTAGGATTGATTGATGTTTCAGATGCTTTAACCAATAAGCATCTTTGTACCTGTTTTCAGTTTCTGGAGTTTTATTACCGCTTTAGTTTAAAGCATAAAGATACTCTCCCAATCTACTTTTCTGGGATGCACTCATTTTCTGTTTAACTAAGATCACAACACGAAAGAAGCAACTAACTATAGAACTGAACGAGAATCTCTCTTGTTTCTCATAACTAATCTCTAGATCTTCACCCATGAGCAATTCCTGATTTTCCAGCTGGATAAGGAATCAGCTTAACTGACAGGACTGGGTGGGCCTTACCATGTTAGAAAACAGGGATCACTATGAAGACTGTGACTGGCCACGCAATGCACCACTACAAGCACTCACTTGTTTTCTTGATGCCTCATGCTAAAACAACTCCTTCACGGGGCCCAAAGGCTCAATTTATGGAAGATTACTGAATGTGCCAACACATAAAAACCCTTTAATTCTCTAATTTTTGTGACTTAAAGTTGAGTAGCTTAAATTCAAAGAAATCTCACTTCAAATGACTTTAAAATATATGGCCGATGGTAATGTAGTAAAGGCACTGGCAAGATACCATGACTTTCAGCTTATGCTCAAAAGTTAAAAGTAACCTCTAGGGGTAAGTGAAAACCAGCACAAATAGAGAGTATGTTGAACTGTCTGCAATGAAAGAAAGGTCAGATCAGTACACAGGTCCATGTATCGCATTTTATAAAACTGCCATTAATAAATACCATGTTTGGAATAGGTAACTGAAAAACCCCACAACACACTGCAAGAGTAAAGGTCACCCTGCTGACAGCAGGGGACTGCTAAAAATGCGTCTTCCATGAAAAATGTGTATTTGAGCCGGCACTGGCTCCTGTAACAATGTCTTTGTGCTCCTACTATCATTCTGTCTATTTTCACCTCAGCTCCTCATCCTAAATCCAATCATCTTTGCCTCCAAAACTTCTCATCCGCTTTAGACGTATTAGGTAGTGAGCCATGGCCACACATCTGACACCTCTTTTACACAGTCCAATATGGATCTCCCTTCTACAATCCTTCCTTTTTACATGCACATGTCAAATAGATTTGACATAATTTTAAAATCTGAACAGTCATCTCTTGCATGTTTCACTGTATTTTGTATTAAAAAATGAAAATAATAAAAGATATTTTTGATATTTCTGTTTGTCCTGGAGAGAAATATTGTCAATAATGGATTTGTGTCAGCATTATTCTAGTACTTTCTGATGCTTTAGACACATATTTTTTCCTTCCTTTTTATTGTTATTACCTTAATGAAACCTAGTTCTTATATGCAGTTCCACACCATAAATAAAAGATATGTTTTAAAATTCTGTACGTAAAAATGTAATTTTTGTTAAATATCCTTCTTTGTCTGTACTAAGATAACATGTCAATTTATAAAAACTATGTAAAAATTTGATTTTAAATTGAGGCATTGGTACAAAACCTAAACATCTCAGTAATAATGACTTTTACAAGAATCATGCGATTATTCCTATTGGAAGAGATGTCGACAGATCTCAGTCCAATCTCTGTCTCCAAGTAGGATTCCTCAGGCATTGCTGGCTGTGCCTGTGCTCCAGTTCAACCACCTTTGTAGCTCTGTAGCTCTCTGGTCAGCTTGCTTCAGTTGGCCAATATCTTTCCTGCTTTAGGGGGCCCAAAGGTGCTTGAGTGGAAAACTCCTTCTACATTTAAAAAAAGCAATGAAAAAAGTAAAAATCTGCCCTGATGAATATGAGATACATAAATTATTTACAACCATAAGCACTGTGTCCTAGGTTACAATGTAAGATGTAACCAAAAGCATGTATTCTATCACCGTCTCCATAAGCTGTTAAAACAGGTGGGGCAGTGTTTGTTATCTGCTACCATGACTCACCCTTGATAACTCCCTCCAGGTGCTATCTCTGTTTAATGGGCAATCAAGGACCCTGCCCATGACTCATAGATAACTCCTACCGACTGTCTCCTGTTAATGGGCCCATCAATGCCTTGCCTCGTGACTCACCATCCCATTGTGAGATGCTCCGCCCAGGAGGAGGAACTGAGCATTCCCATCTGTATATAATCAGAGGTTTGGAACAGCACAGTCAGCCTTTACCTACGGGACTCCTGGAGGACAAGAGCTACACCACTGGACCTTCAGGTGAAGACCAGACTCTTTTCTACAGGATCACTGCTTCAGCAGGACCACTTCATCTGGACTGCTACCAACATCCTGACCGACAGGGTGCCAGGTTGTATCTGACTTTGTCAGTGCTTTTCCTTGTATTATTTCACTTAATTTTAATTTTTCCTATTAAATTTTAATCCTGATTTGTGATCTCCCACTGGTTTGTTTTCAAACCAATACACACTGTTAAAAGATTACTTTGACACTTACATTTGTCTTTGAGTTTACAGAACCTCAATATTTTGGCCTTTAAAAATACTGAATCTGTTTCTGCCAGATCAAAATATCACCTATGGTTAAATATACAGTCAAATCCACCAGACTTTCACCTATATCTAGCAAGATATCCTCACATTTATGAAAATTGAATGTTCTACTATCAGCATGATTGCCAGAGGAATGTCAATTGAATAGCATGTTGCTACCTGATAATGACTTCTTGCAGCTATTGACAAAATAAATGAAAATAAACACATAAAACCATAAATATCTGTTTAAAAAATAGTTAACATTAAAATGATCTTCTGAGGAGACTCTTTTACAATGACTAATATATGCAACAATTGATGCCAATCATCATTACATTATATGGATACCAGGGAGTTCAAATTACAATTTTTATCCTGCTACTGTGGAATAGATGACTTCTGATTAAATTAAAACATGAGATGTGCTTTCCCATGGCTGTACTCAGAAAGAAGTATTGTCTCATACAAAGAAAATCAGATATGATGAGTTACATTCAAATACCAGGTAATTCAGTGTACTTAGCATATTTATTTGCCTTATCTACAAATTCCACAAGATCTCATAGCACAAACAGATTCAGACTCTGGTTGCATATATTTCAATGGATTTTGAATTCCTTGTTCTGGACAGGGCTGAATCTGAGGAAACATACATGTTTCAACTCTGAATAGCTCAAAAGATTATCTACTGAGCTCTGTTTCTTGAGATGTCCAAGCTGATCTCCAAGTAAACCCACTCAACACATGTGGCTGTCACTGAAATTCTGTTCCTTTTACAGACAGAGAGAATATTTTTAAAAAGAGCTTTCTGAGAAATCATATATGGTATCTGAGAAGTTAAAATATTAACATTAATAAGAAGGTAGTGGAAAAAAGATTTTGAAAGATGACAAAACATCTCACTGTTATTCAAGAGTGTCTGTGTGAGAACCTGGAGCATGTATATTGATTACACTTCCTCAAAAAATGCTTTAGCACAGGACAAGACACAGAGTACAGCAATGTATGCTATCAGAAGAAACTGAAGTAACTTCTGTATGAGGAGAGAATAAATAGAGTAGCTTGAAAAAGAGAGAACAGGGTGAGGAGATAGCAAAACGCTCCAAAATTACGAAGTGTGTGAAGGTGGCAAAAAGGAATTTAGTTACTACTTTAATATAAGCCCTGTGACATAAAAAGCTATGGACTCAGTAAAGTCATTTATTAGTAGATCTGAAATAAACACATAAAAGTACTTTTTACACAATACAACACTGGGAATTCACTGAACTGGCAATAGGATGTTTTGGATGCCATTGGCCAACTGACTAAAAAACCCACACCTTGTCAATGTTCACAAATCCAGTGGTGCCGTGGAAGCTCCTTCTCAAAGGTTTGCAAAGCTGCTGGCCATGGGAGCATTTATCACAGGGTAATTCTTCCCTCTGTTTCTAACTTTTCTTCTAAGTTTCTGTGTTGGCACCTGGCACTGGTAAAACTACAGGCTACAAAGGGATCTCTTAAATAGCCACTTTTATGTTCTTGGACCCAACATCTGTTTTCTAAAGAAGGTGTTAGGGCAAATATCTTCCTCAAACTCAAAGAACAAATCCTTTTCTTGTGCTTTCTTGTCTTCAGTGGGATTAATCACACCAATGATATGAACCACCTTTCTACTGACCCTCTCAACTTATGTGAATGTTTTAATTTAAAATGCACTACTTGTCTTTTTCTGAGATATGTTTTGCACAGAATGCTGCGCAAGGAATCTAAAGTGTGAAATAATTAAATTGTGAACAACAACACAGAAAATGTGGCAGCCAGCATAAAAGCACTGCTGAGTGTTTGCACAAGATCTACTCGACAGTTTTCAGTGTACAATATTTTCAAAGAGCATACATAAAAAACCTGTTTCATTAAAACAAATAATGCACTTTATGAAGAGCTGAAACTCCATCAGAGCTCTACTCAAAAAGTCAGGACTCTGTCCTGATCTGATCTGCCTCTTCAGTAGTTAGAAATATTCTCTGTGATATACCGCACTACAGGACAACAAGGGTCGCAAGTAAAGGCTACTTAATGTCTCTAGCGAAACTTGCTAAGAATAACCATCAATATATTTTAAAAATTATTTATGCCCTTAGGAATCCATTTACACAAAAAAAAGAGACCTGAACCCTTGCCAAGTAAGTATGGTTAATCTTCTACTGCACAGAGACTGAAACATCTACCTTGCTTCAGAGTCATGAAAGTCATCAACTGACACTCTAACACAGTAAATGCCTCTGCTACAAAGTGCTGCTCACTCAACTCATACACAAAACCATTTTCAAGAATGAAACATAGCCTGATTTTAGAAGAAGTAATCCGTAAATAATTTGAGATCACACTTACACTAGATGTGCACAAAGACACATAGCAAAGGTGCAGCAAAACAGACCTAGAGTATATTTCACAGGCTTAGAAAGTCAAGAGAGAAACTTCTGGAGAAAAGGTTTTCCTTTCTGACAGATCAGCTCCTTACTGAAATAGGATGGAAAGTGATAGCTCTTTCAATGAGGTGTTTCATGTCTATCTTATTTCTGTGACATACTTAGACAATAACAGATGCCTACTGTACAGATAATGGGGCAGAATATAGAATTCTATGAATTATAGAATCACAGAATTGATTAAATTGTGAGGGATCTCTAAAGATCAATTAGTCCACTCCCCCTGTCTTGGACACGGACATATTTCAATAGACGAGGTTGCTGAAAGCCCCATCCAACCTGGCCTTGAGAAATTCCAGTGATGGGACATCTGCAACCTCCCAGAACAACTTGTTCCAGTGTCTCAACACCCTAATGATAAAACATTTCTGCCTTCTGTCTAATGCAAAGCTACCTTCTTTCAGTTCAAAACCACTGTCCTTTGTTCTATCACTACAGTCCTTGGTAAAAAGTCTCTCCCTCTCCAGCTTTCTTTAGGCTCCCTTCAGGTATTGGAAGGCCACAATAAGGTGTCCCTGGAGTGTTCTCTTCTCCAGGCTCAGCAAGCTCAGCTCTCTCTACCCTTCTTCAGAGGAGGGATGCTCTAGCCCTCTGATCATTTCTGTATCCGTGCTCTGTACTCACGCCAGCAGGTCCCTGTCTTTTTTCCTGCTGAAGACTCCAGAGCCAGATGCAAGACTCTAGGTGGGGTCTAGGCAGAGCAAAATAGGGCAGAATGAACTCCCTCGACTTGCTGGCCATGTTCCTTTTGATGCAGTCCAGGATACAATTGGCTTTCTGGGCTGTGAGCATATATTTCTAGCTCATATACATAAGAAGACATGTTAATGTTTCCTTCAGGTTAAGAAATTCTAATCTCCTCAAAAAATATTATAATTTTTTTTTAAAATCAATTTGTAGCCCTAAACTAGAATTCACCAGTGATAAAAAAGATTGAGACAATTTTTCTTTTACTCCCCATACAGACATTATAAATTAATAAATGACCTCCACAATTATAAAATGAAAATCAATGTGTCAGTGTGTAAGTTCAAATCAATCTACTCTTGATTTACAGACTGAACCTGCATCAAGTAAACTATTTTTTGTTATACATTTGATAAAAACTGCTAGCACTACTGGCCTTTTTTTTCCCCCCTTACAATTCCAACAGTTAGGACGACTATTTATTATTTTGTATAATTTTTTCTTGTTCCATGAAACCATTTAAAAATATGTAAATATTAAGGACTAAGATAAAACCTTAAAAATGTTGGAAAACACTTGAACAGTGTGACTGGTAGATGCACATATGGTGATCAAGAAGCATACATATGACTCTATGAGTATTTGAAATGCCAGGTAAGAGATGTTTTTGATACATAAGCAGTCAAATCTCAGCTAAATACAATGTGTGTAGCAACATACAGTAGCAATGATAAAACAAAAAAGAGAAAGTATCTGATAAATTAGGAAGAAATAGAACCATTAAGTTGAATACCAAATCTAAACAACTATTTGCCATATTTTTATAGCCTGCCTTTCTCTTTTGTTTCATTCTTTCTGCATAAAACCTCAAAAGGTAAACTACTTACCTATGTCTATAGCTATAAAGCACAGCTACAAAAAAAAAAAAACCTTGGTAGGAAAAGTTGTGTGGGATTGCCATTCTGGAAAGCACACTGGACCCACGTAGAAAGAAAACACGTATAAAGTAGGTAAAAAGAAAGCAATTATATTTTATTATTATATTTATTTATAATTATATTTATTATAATTTAAATTATATTTTAAATTAATAGGGCTACACATGGTTTCAGAGGGAGTCAATGGCTTTTTCTCCTCTCGTATAGGTTGTAAATATTACTTATTTTCTTCTCTAAAAATGATACTGGTATTAGTTTGGATTAAACGTGAAGCAATGGGATGACTCATAATCAGATAGAAGATGGCACAACAATATTTTATTGGTTTTGAAAACTAAATTTTCTACTCAGTAAAATAAGACTACCTACCACTCTTCTACACACAGAGACATATGTAAAGGTGGGGGAAATAAGCTTGGAAGTAGGAAAAAGTGTCAGGCAAAAAAACCCTAAATGCGTAGTGTACAGAAAAACTCCAGCATTTCCTATCAGCAACATGAGAAGGCAGTCACAGGAGAGAGATATTTTCAGGTTTTAGGACACTTGTAGCCTAAGCTTATATTTTGACTCACGTTCATGGCTGGGTCTGTTTTAGAAGCAGACTCCTCCACTGAAGAAAAAGCTTGTCTGTGAGTGACAACAACCGCTAGAAAGAATTCCTTTGCTCTCCACTCTTATCCTAGGGCTCCTTTTCCACCTAGGCGTGGCACAAGAGACAGTGCTGCTGTTCCCTACTACTGGAACATTTCATGGACCTAGGGGTTGATCCAGACCAGCTGTGATGGCTGGTTGGCTTCCTTGACAGGGATTTTGTCTGTGGCATCAGGAAGGTTGATATCAGTAGCCATCCTCGAGCGGAACGACAGCGACACAAGTTGACTCTGCGACCTCTTCTATTGCTGGAATCAAACTGAGAAATCTGAACCCAAGAGTCTACTCCACCTGGCCCACAGGGGCAACTTCAACAGGCAGAGATGGCAGAGATTGGGCAGGATGATAAAGAAACAACCTACTTTCTATCAGCCATGTTTCCTTCCTGAAAGAGCCCTTACTATACTTCTCAGAGTAGCTATTCAAGCCTCGAAAAGACTATTGAAGCAGTCCCTTGACAGGAAACCTTGATAATAGCTTAGGTCAGCAAAGCTACTGCAGCCAAGAATTGAATTTGACCCATGTTCTGCACAGTAACTTGGTTACACAAAACCAATGCCATTGGGTATGTATGGTTAACAGATGGTTAACTGTTCATGCTAGTCTTGAACTTCTGTGCTTTTCAAACTGTGTCCTGGGGTTCTGACTTTTTCTGGGAATGGGTGAGGGCATAACAAAAATTATATCATATTTCATTAAAAATTGCCACCAAAAAATCTATCTCCTATGCCAAAGATAGGCATATGGAGTGAAAGAGGAATTTGGTTTGTAAAAAGAGTGCAATGATTGGATAAAACTCTTCAACTATATTAGTAAAAGTTTGTCTGGGAAAGCCATGTCAAATTAAGAACATGGAAAAATCTTCTGTGGGAACAAAGACATAACAAATTCAGTTAAAGGATAGTAGACTAAAAAAGAATGATGCAATCTTACTGCAAAGTTGTAACAGTAATGTGTATCAGACTGACTGGGGACATTGTTAAGTGCTTTGAAACATACAACTTTGGATAAAATTAATAAAATATGGATTTCAAAAATTTACATTAATTCTTACTATTTTATGAAATAAAATTCATTATCTAAAATATTAATTCTTCATATTTTATGAAGGCATTACTACAACTTACAATTGATTAGCATTTTTCCTATGAAAACTTCAACAGAATATTACTGGAGGAATGTAATTAAAATTAATAACTTGCCCTAATTCTACCTTTCACCATTAGATCTAGTCTTTCCTACATCTGTTCTTATGCTAATGGCCAGTAAATGTATTTCTGTAACAGAAAAAAAATCCTATCTAGTTTTCTCTTTTCAAAACAATGCAAATACAGTCATGCTCAGAAGAAAAATCTAATATATGAACCGAGGCTCCAGACCAGCTGTTTCACCTGCCATGACTGCCACGAAGAGGAGGTCGACACCAGAGAGCCAGGTCTGTAGTCTTGAGAGACCATTTTCTAAAAACTTACATCCCCTGTTAAGTCTACCCTAAAAAAGAAAAAACTTGGTAGGAAAAGTTGTGTTGAATTTCCATTCTGGAAAGCATATTGGGCCCAATCCGAACAAAAGAGCTACAAATGTAGGCAAAAGAAAACTATTTCATTTTTAGTAGAGCTACAAATGGAAGCAGGTTTTAGAGTCAATTGCTTTTAGAGGGAGTCACCTTGGGCTTTTTCGGTCCCTGCTATGGAATATTATATTATGTGTCCCTGAAACAGAGCAGAATTTATACATATGATTCCAGGATGAGGACTCTGCCCTCATCTGAAAGCATTTTATTAATGGCACTGATACTGAAAACTAACATTGAAAAGTGCAGCCTGTAAATTTGAGAATATGTTCAGGATGCTCTTTGCTCATTTGACTATAAACAGTTTTCAGCTGCTTTCAGCTTGTACCCAACTGCCCTTTACAGCTGAAGTCAATAATGCCAAACATCAGGTTTGGATACAGTAAAACAACATGTTCAGTCCTATGCTACTTGTTAGACTAACTTCAGTTATATAGAAGAAAATCTGGTCTCTTTTAATTTTATCAATACAATCTAAAGTCTGCTATTTAGAGATTATTATGGAAAACATGCATTACAAGGTCCTTAAATTTGATCAGCGCAATGAACCAGAGCAGATTAATCAGAGGTATTGATTTTAGTATCTGTCTTGGAGTGATTTATGATGATAGTCTATTCCATGATCCTCTGCTTTGTGCCCAAAAATGGTTGCTGTAATGGTTGCTTTAAGGCCCAGGACTGGGTGTGTGTGGGGCCAGGGAGTGCAGAGCTTTAGGATTCTTGGTGGGCATTTTCTAAGACTCACTGCCCAGGCATTCTATGGCACTGGGAAGTTTGGCTTCGCTTGGGTAGCTTGGTTTTGTTGGCCCAGGCAAAGAGCTGTTCCCTTCCCTGCCCTGGAGAAGCTGCAGTAGAAATCTTTCAGCTCCCTTGAAGTGAACTCAACAGCTGCAGGTCTGAGACTGCAGGAGTGGGACTGGCAGGAGCACGGATGCCCCATTCCAGCCCCAAGCCTCAGGGAGCCAAGGGAGAGAAAGCACACCAAGAGGCTCCAGACCAGCTGTTTCACCTGTCATGACTGCCATGAAGAGGAGGTCGATGCCAGAGAACCACCAGGTTTTTGCCTACTGCTGGAATTCCTCCGTGGAAGCTCAACTTCCCTCAAGCTGGTGCCATCTTGCACCCCATGTCAGGAAGGGGTATTTCTCCAACATTTCCCCCATTCTCCGGGCATTTTTGGGTTTTCATTCCTCTGTGTGTGGCAGGACGTGAGTTCTGACAGCTCAGTGTTGTTTTTCTTCCTTGCCTTGTGGACATTTTGTTGTTAACAAACCCTTGGGGTTTTTTTTTCCACTTTCCTCTATCAGTATTTATCTTCTATTGTTGCAGGGGGGTTGCTGAAACTCTTTAGAGGAGACTACTCATTAGAGAGTGCCCCCTCTTAAATTTGTCTCAAAACTGAGACATCATCATAAATCGCATGGTTCTCATTGAATTAACCAACTGGAAGAGACAGGCTTCACACAAATAAAAGTATACTACTTCAGTAAATGAAGGAGGCAGAAGTTACTCCTTAGGATCAAGATTACACAAAACATTTGACCAGTCAAAAGCATTCACTGAAGCATGTGCAAGCATGTGTTGAAGAATGTGTTTGAACAGAAACAATTTGCTGCATCACAACTTAATGTGGAACTCAAAGTGACAGATTGCCTTACAAAATCCATTAAATATGAAAAACTCACTTAAACAATACACAGGAGTCCACACGCTGTCATACCAAAGGACCAATGTCTTTAAAGAACAAATGTTGCTTACTGTTCACATCCTATTAATTTCTAGCTCCACTGTAAACAATGCCAACCAAAATGCCCATTAAATAGCAATGAGATGTGACTGGAGTTCTGCCAAACCCATCTACTGGTTTCACAAGGACATGCAATACACCAAGGAAAAAACTGTTTTCAGTCACTTCTACAACCCATCAGAAACAAATACATGACACCTATGTGGAAGGCTGCATATCCCACTACTGATTTTACAAGCAATAACTTCCCAAGAGAAATTCCTGTGATTTTCAAGTAAGAAGATTAATGGATGTTTTTATTCCACAAAGATTTTATGTCTTGAGCTTGCTTTCTGATGTGACAGCCTTCTGCATTATCTTCTCTTTCGACTATATATGAGAGGAGCACAGAGAAAAATGACAAAAGATTTTGCCGTTATTGGCTAGTATTAAAAAAATTAGAAATGTGTCCTCTGCATTGTACAACTTGCTTTATTTTCTTTCTGTGAGTTTCATGCACTTTAAATCTGTACTGCATCAATAGAGCAAGTAGGTATCTACTATTTTTTACTTTATTACTGCTGTTATATATAAACTAAAGAAAAAAAGGAATCCTGAACCAAATCATATACCCACTTCACTAGACTGAAAGAGTAAAATTTAAAAAAAGCAAAAAGAAAAAAAAAGCTTGTGTAATGCATTTAAAATTATTTTAAAAGGAAATAGTTCTCACTTTATGGATTAAAGCCTTTAAACAAAATCTGAGCTGTCTTACTGCTACTTACAATGCTACCTTCGTATATTGTCAGTGGCTTTACTAAGTTACCATCAACCATGTAATTAACAGTCATTTGAAGTGAGATCTTTAGTCTGAATTCAAGCTACTCAACTTCAAGTCATCAATGCTATAGAAACAAAGTGTGTTTACACGCTGGCACATTTCCCAGATATTCTGTGCCTGGAACTTGCTTTGCATATTACAAACAAGTTTATAGACTTTGAAAACAAAACCAGAAAGACAGATTTCCCCTTCTCTTTCACCTCTCCTTCAGAGAAGTATCATCATACCAAAGCAGCAGTGATGGCTCAGCAGTCTCGTGACTTAACACAAGGATATCCGAGGCATAATTTTGTGCTTTTGTACAAGACTTTATGCATTATCCTCACTGGTGAAAAGCCTACTGTTCTCTAAACAGATTCATTTGGAAAAGATGTTTGCTACTAACAAAATCAGAGAGCTGACATTAACAAATGCATGAACCAAATCTTCCTCTACCCATATCCTCTCAAACCTGCTCTCTCTCTCCTGAATTCATCCAGTTCATTTTCTAATAGACTCCAGAGCCAGCCAGCCATCATCCCTCTGGACCTGCTCCCACTGTGAAACATCCCTGGGGGAAACCCACAAACTACAGCAAATCCACTCCTCTTTGGAAACCCAAGACAAACCCCTTGCAGGCAGCAGAAATTCCAATTGCCACCTGTGATCTAGGGGTCAAGCCTGCATTTTGTTTCCAATGCCAGCATGCAGCAATCCCCCTGCAGCAGGCTGAGCTGCCCCATCTGCTTGGCACTCCTTTCTCCACAGCTCCCAGGGTTTCACACACCCAGTACAGCTTCCAATGGATGCTTTTTAGAGAGAACGCACTGCAGCACGGAGGGAGCACTTCTCTCCTTGACCTTGTCTTTATCAGACCTCAGGACTTCTTTAGTGATTTTTAAATGACTGCTAGCTCTGCAAAGGAAGATAAAATGTAACACTGAGAAATTTTGAACACTTTTATTCTCTGAAAGCTTCTTGTCATTGAGAGCTATGTTCTGTAAACCACCTTTTTCCTATTGCATTTCTATGTTCTGTCTGTTATAGACTAAAATGTGAAAAAGGCAAGCCCTCACCTGTGAAGTTAATGCCACACATGAATCTTTCTACTGCCTTGTTAGCCCATCTATATGTTACATTTCATCTGAGGCTAAATAACTTGATACAAGCATAAACTGTGCCACCTGTTGGTTTCAGTATGACTGTGAAACACCCACTACTTCCCCTCTGCCAATTCTGCTAGTGAGTGTGCCCACATTTATACTAAAATGGAAAAAAAAAAAAAAAAGGAAACAAAAACCCCCACCCTGTGAGCCTCCAAAATGTTCTGAAACCAGGGACTGCACTTATTTTCAGTAAGGCCCTATCTCAGATTCTTTTTACAGGCCTTCTTTTCTTGCGAAAGAAAATGATAACTAATTTTCTTTGGAAAGTCCCCTGTATCTCAGAGGTAGACAATGAAGTACAACTGAATGTAAAATAAAAAAGCAAGTTCTAGCAATAAATTTTGCTAAGTCCATTTTCTTTGACTACTTCACTAAATATATGATACAAAAAGGCAAATTATGACACTTGCTTCCACTAAATACGGACTAGAAAACATCAATAAGCTGTTTCCACAGTGTTCATGAGGTATAGGAACTGTAATATTTCTATCCAGAAATACTGCTTAAGAAAAGTTAGAAATTAAAGTAATTGGGTTTTACACATTATAGAAGTAACTGTTATTTTCTTAATTTTTCCTATGGCCTATTAATTCACCTGTGGAAGGCAGAAGGAGAGATCTTGGAAAAGGACTTCAATACAGCAGTGTTATCGTATTGAATTTGTAATGTGAATCCAAACAGCACCAACCTCCCACATATGTATAAATATGTCCTTATGGCTACAAGTGAGGATAAGAACAGCGGAATACCTAAAAACAGGACTCACAGGAACAACCTCTGCTGAAAGAGACACACCAGACAGAATGCAGACGAACAGAAACTTCAGTCTAGAACAGGAAGGAAATGAGTACTGGTGAGAGACTTCAAATCTCATTCCATATGAAACACAGGCACTGCTAGCATTTACCTCAACTATGGTGTGCTTTCCAACAGCAAAGAAGAGGAATCCAGATTTGACACCTGATGAATCAGTTATTTTCTTTTAAAATATGTTCTGTTCTTAAAACATCATACAAGGCATGCCAGCACTGACCTAACCCTCCCAAGGGTCTGAAAGAGAGCAATGCTCACCCTTTTTCTCACTTTCTAATTCTTTGATACAAACTGAAACAGGCTAACAGGCTTCCCTTAGCCTCTGAAAAGCCTATACATGGCTAAGGTACCCAATAAACAAATTCCTTCTGTCACATGGTGGTCTGACACTGCCCAGATGCTCTCACTCCCCTCCCCACTCCTCAGTGGTGTGGGGAGAGAACAGGAAGAGCAAAACCAAGTAAACTCAGGGGTCAAGATAAAGACAGCTTACTAGGTGAATGAAAGAGCCACCTCCCACCTTCTTCTTCCACTACCACAGTTGTACTGCTTGCTGAGAGTGATGCTGGATGGCACGGCATTTCCTTTGGTAACAGGGAAGTTTTGAGGCTATGCAAGTGCCATTCAGGCACAGCCAAAACACTGGTGTGCTATCAACGACTTTTTACCCACAAATAGAACACACAGCACCTACATTTTGGCACAAGTGTTTGGGAAGAAGGTAGTAGCCGTTAGTCTTGGCACTTGGTAAGTCCAGACAAAATATGCCCAAATGCTACTCAGTGCTTCTGATCTGAAATACTTAAATCTCTCTGTATACCAATAAGAACTCAGAGACTTCAAACAAATCCATTAAAACATTCTTGAAGAAACTTATATGCATTAAAAAGCAAGGCTACAGAAGATACTAAGACAAACTGCTCCTTCCTATACTGACACCACTGTTTACTTTTGTGCCAGTGTATTATTTCACTGAAGCACTAATCGTTTTAACAACCTGATGACTTGAATTGACCAAAGCAAAAGGCCAAACCATACAGTGCATATAGCTACAGCTTTGTTCACTTGTTTCCATATTACCTCAGTAGTTAACTAAGCATTTGAAGAAATCTGTTTCCGGCTGGATGCTTAATACAACCTCTCCTCATCACAGAAGCTCAGTAAGATCAAAACTAAATGCACATGTCTTTAAAAACTCTTGGTAAGCATTGCAATCAAAACAAAAAATAGCAGATTTTTTATTATTGTCTTATCTTAGAAACATCATCTTAAAAAACAGGAAGGAAAACTAACAATTTCCTCATGCATACACGTTCCAGCCAGAATCAACAGATAATTCATCTCATTTGTCAAAAAAATCCCAAGAGAGGCTATTCTCAGTTCTATTAATACTATATGGTAACACCACTCTATGGATTCCAGTCCTCCCCGGAGGAAACATGTCAAAAACAGACTACAAAAACTGTTTCTAGTTTACTACTCAATTGCATAGCTACAGTTTTTGTTACAGTTTTGTGTGATATGATCAAGTGAGGGTTATAAAACATTTTTATGGTTTTCAGAAACACGGGTTTTATGTAAAGAAAAAGAATATTAAAAAAACCCCAAAACTAAAATCGAAAAATAATCACAATAAGTACCAAAATAGTTTTCAAATAAATGTAAATCTGGAGATACACTGTATGAATAAACTATGTGTTACTTCCTGCTTAGCTCCTAGGAACCATTAGTATTAGGTACAGTGCTGTTGCTCACGGTAGATAGAATAAGCAGCAAAATTTGAAAATGGTGTACTGGTTTGGGCCAAATTCAGGGAAATGTCCAAAAGGAATGTCTCCTCAAAGGAAGGCAGGTTATAGCCGTCCCTCCCCCACCAGGTTCGGGAAAGAAATATTCCTTGGAGGAATGTGAAAGAGAAAATAAAAACTATTTATTTAACAGACACACAGGAAAAGAATAATAATGCTAAATAATGAAATCTCTCACTCTGGAGAGAAAACCTGGAAGATTCAAGAGTCCTTCTGTGGGTGTGGTCTCTCTCCTCCTCCTCGGAGCTGGGTCTGTGTGGGGGTCCCCCTTCCAGGCCAGTGGAAGGTCCCCCAGTGGGGTTCTGATGTTCTGAACCAGTCCAGAAGAGAAGAAAAAAAGAACCCAAAGTCCCAGAAAAAAAACAAGGTTTAACTCTCTGTCTCTCCCTGAAGGAACAGAGCCGAAAAAGCTGGCTGAAAAGCAGGAAGGGTGCTTCCTCTGCTCCTCTCCCCACAGCAGAAGAACACAGAGGAGTAGTGACCTTGAAGCACAGACTGCTTTGAAAAGTTTGTCTGGCCCTTTTTTCTTTCTCTCCCCTCTCTTGGGCTCAGTTTAAAGGCACAGAAAGGCACAGGAATCATGTCTGGGCATAGAGCAATGATAGGGGATACACATCATAAAGTCACCCCAAGACAAATGGAAAATTTCATTCCTGTTTTTTCTTATAACTAATTCTGTTGCTCTCCACTAGTTGAAACCTGAAATTCAATCTGAGAAGAGTACGTTTTACAAGTGTTATTTAAACATTGCTGATAAGGAACAAAACAGATGCTTCAGTAAGAGATAAAACCATTCTCCCAAAACAAAAACTCACAGAAGTTTATTGTCAAAAGGTAAATAAGAATTAAAAAAGTAGATAAAAATATCCCTGTTATCATGATAAGTTTTTCTTGGCTTACCTGGCAAAATGGACCAGGCAGTGAAAAGTATAAAAAGCAGTTTAGTGCACAGTCAGCTCTGCCTTCATGTTCTCTACTTCAACTGTGCTTGCTTCTAATGAAAACTCTCTCAAAAAGTGAGATCCCTCTTGACAGACCTTGCTAAATCTTTCAGAAATGTGATAAAATAGGAGAACTTGTGCAAAGGAAATAAAAGCTCATCCTGAGAAACTTTGAACTATATCCTTAAGAGACGCTGGGGTGCTGCAGCTCTGGCAAGCAGCTGCTGGACTGAAAGGTCAACCCTGGAGTGTCTCCACTTCAAGAACAGGAACATCACTTCCTGCTCTCTGCATATGACAGGATACTGGGATTAGAAGAACAACTTCACACAATAGATTAGGTTCTCAAAATCAAAACTAACTGGCATCCCATTTGTTTGTGTAAGTTAAACAAAGCCAGCTCCAAGGATACCTTATGCTAGGGCACAAGGGTACTACAATGTAGAACTGCTATTTTTAATGTCCATGTATAAAGAACAGGATTGCACTCCACTGAAAAGAAGCTAGTGTGAAATTTTTCCCCAGAATTTTGAATATTTATATACATGATCCAAAAGACACAGTCATTTTATATTTAGAATTCTATTTTTAGCTTAATGGCCATTTTTGAAATATTTTCTCAGGTGATTTATTCATTCATGTATTCCAAAACAACTTTTCTTAATAAATATATTTCAGCAGTAAACTGAAAAGGAAAGTCTGTTAGCAGGAAGAAAAGAAACAGAAGTGTTGAAAATATAGATTACTCACACTACTTGTTTCTCAGCACAGAGCTGCTGGAGAACAACTTGATTTCTGCATGTTTCAGTTTCTGAAAGTATTTTCTCTCTAATTCCCAGAATAAAGAACTCTGAGGATATGGTTAAATTGTGCAAAAGGTCACTACATCCAAAGAACAGCTGTTTGCTTTCACTAATAACGAAAAAAAGACCCTGCACTGAGAAGTGACCATAAATAGGCACTGCGTACTCCTTACATAGGCAGAACTCAAAGAATTCAGTGGGAGTTCTGCCATGTTTAATGCAGGATAATACTGCTCTTTCACAGGCAGTATCAAGGAGGAAATAAGTGGAGCACAGGCAAATCCCACAGGATGTCCACGCAACTGTTCCATACTTAAAGATGGGAAAGAGTCTAATGTGAAGCAGTTTCAGTGATCCTGCGGCTGAGTGACTAATAGTTCAAAATATCCAGTTTCCTACTGGATGGCTTCAGTTGGAAAAGCAGCCAAGAAAACATTCTTACACATCAAGATGAGCATGAGAACTTTGTTTTGTGGATTTAGGAGAGGAAATAAGAGAAAAAACTTCTCAGAAAACTAGTGTACTATAAATCTGTATTGCTTGGCAGGGCAAGGGGATGGTGGTGTTCAGCCTCTTCAGCAGATGTCTTCAGATACTCAACAGCAGAAGCACAAAAAAAAGAGCTGTGCAAGGCTCTGGGACTCCTGTGTCTTGTTTAAAGGATCTCCATCAAATGTACCAACTACATGTTCGGTCTCAGGAACCCTCTCTAATCCCTCCGTGGATCTGCAAAGTGGGATCCATAGCAGAACATCCTGCTGATCCTGCTTTTGAGCTTGGTTGTCTGCCACCACCTGAAGTAATCAACATGATCTGGACTCTAATCCCAGCAGGCTCAGTTCCTATTTGCCTACTGTTTAATCCATATTCTATTACAGCCCTGCTACTGAGACAGGCCTCTATCCAGACACTTTCCACTCCTCAGAGAGTATAATTTCATTTGGAAAATATTACTACAAATAACCCTAATAAAATAGTTCAGCATTAAATCTCAGCCTTATTAATAAAAAAGTTTCTGAACTTAGTCATTGAAGTCAATTTTAAAAAGTTATGTTTTCATTATAATTACTTTATAATAAATCTTCTTGACAGTGATATTAGAGGGCAAGTAAATATATTTAATCAGTTAAGATGTTCATTTAAAGATCTTAGTTCCAACTTGAACTCCGTCATGTATTGATTGTCTCATTCATTTTGTCAATATGTGCACGGTGACATTAAAATCTCCATAAATTAGCTTTTAGAGACACTTTATGAAAATCATGCAATTGTTCCCAAATCATTTTCAAAATCTAATATTCAAAACTTATTGATCAAGAAGTGTAAAAGCAAAATAGAGAAATTATCACAGGTAATCACACTTGATCTAAATCTATTGAAGAAAAAAATCTGAATCCAATGGCCATTTATGATACTACTGATTTAAAAAGTAGTTATCATGTTGGACTTTGTATGTATATAGTCTGGTTTTAAAACCTAAAACCCTTCTGAGATTTTACAGGAGCAGCCATCACTCAGGGAAGTTTTATAAGGCATGAAATCAGCAAAACAGTACTTTCTTTTTCCAATGCTACATTATCTTTTTTTTTTTTTGACCCAAAAAGTACACAAATGGACAGAAAAAAAAGTTTTAAAAATTATCTCAGAATGCAGTAATCTGATCAATAACAAATCTGGAACACTACATACTGCTCATAAAGTTTCTTTCATTAAAAGAGAAGGAAGAACAGGAGTGAGAATTTCAGGGCAGTGCTGTGATTGTAGCTGACCTGTTATTAGATAAAACTCCAGTATAACTTTATTCTGCATTAGAAATGAAGAATTTGACCTCACTAGATCACAAGTCTAAGAAACTTTATGTTCTGCCATTAGAAAGCGCCTATACCATATGCTTTAAAGACTAATGAAGGAGAAATTTGACAGTTTGATACATATATAAAGGAATACAGACAACACTTTCCAAATCTTGAGCCTGCACCCTTCAGCCTAAGATGTTCTCCATTTGTATTTAACATGTCAGGCTGGAATAATGAACCTTACTGATGATTAGATACGAAATTATTTAGCCCTAAATATACCATACTTCCATATTTTAATAAAATTTTAGGTTCATTACATCAAAGAACGCTTGATATCAATTTAAAGTTACTATGGAGTTCAAAGTGCAGATTCAACAACTGGATGAATCTATGCAGTCGTATCAGATGACACCACTAGGTATAATCTAAAATGCAGCTGAATCCAAATTTTCAACAATTCAGATGGCAGAGCTTTTGTTGCCTCATTCAGAGAGATAATGTAGGTACTAATAATTTTTTTAAGACAAGGCCCCCTAAAGGACCTTCAAATTGGCGAGCTTAAAGACTGCACATTCTGAATTACCATTCACATTTAATAATTTTGCCCAGATTTAGCAGATGGAAATTAAAACTGTTGTTTGTAAACCGGAAGCAATCTCAGACAGGTTTATATACACATACAAACCGCTATACCTATGTACTACAGACATTTTGAATACTTGAAAATTCAACTCAATCATGGCCCATAATTAGCTGAAGTCTAAACATGTAACGAAACTGAGTAAAAAATAAAGGTTTTCTGAAGGACTTCTTAATTTCAAAGGCAACAGATTATTTTTTTTCCAGTGTCAGAAGTGCGCCAGAAAGGGAATGCAGCAGTTAATCTATGAGACATGGCAAAATATCCTGAAGAACAACTTATTTCTAAGCTTTATTCTCACACTACATTGGGATAACGGTTCAAACATCCTCTCTAAAGTTATCTCTGTTGCTGTAACAGTAAGAACAGCTACATAATCAGTAACTGGTGTACAAACCAATAGTAGTACTTTAAGGCATCTTCCTAAACCCCACAAACAGACACCACATTTCAAGGAACACAAGCTGAATATTACCATTCTGTCATAATTTGATGTACAAACACCTTGCACTACCATCATCTTTCGAATGATTTCCAGGCACAGCCCTATATACTTGTAGTACATAGTAGTGACAGAGACACTGGAGCCTTCATCTGAAAATTTTGTTTAATTATGGGGTTAAAAAGAAAAATATCTGCTCAAAGCACGGGTATTTTTTTAACAAGTGGTTTCATTAACACTTTCAGTGATTCTTATCAATGTTTTTGAATTGCCCAAGCATCTGGCCAAATTCAAAAGGAGAAAGATTTCTCCAAATCCCAGATGTTTTATGAAGGAGCTCAGTATTTTCAGATCTGCCAGGCTTCATTATTTACAGGGTTGCTACCTTACCCCTGATGCTATTTAGATTGTATGTTTTATCTCCACAGTAGTTTCCCAAAGAAGACATGTAGCACTTTCACTGTACACTGAATTCAGACTATTTTTAAGATTAGCTTATCACTAAATGATGATACATTTTTGCACACAAAAGTGCAACTGGAAAAGTTATTTTGCTAATGCATTTCAGCTGTTTGCAGCAGAGCTGGCTAAATGAGTGGCCAACACTTATTACCAAACAAACTTACCATAAATGCAATCCATTACATCAATAAGGGACATACCATGCTCTGTTCAACATTCATATTCTGCCTCCTAGGAACTCTAGTTATGAGTTTCATTGTGCTAAGGACAGACCAGTCTTTTCCATACACTTACCCTCTGACAGCATGAATAAGTCTCAGTGATGGATAGGCGGTTCGCACTCTCAGTTTATTCTTAAGGATTAATGCATTAACCCACTCCACATGCTTCTCTCCACCTTTGACCATGAAAGCTGGGATCCAAAGGACACTGTCATTCAGCATGGATAGTCTACGCACAAATTTTTCTCTGTCACTCTCATTCCGAAAGCCTCCAAACGCTCTTTGTACAACTGATGGGTTCATGGTAATAAAATCAGACTTAGTTCCCACATCGGCAGCAAACTCCACCACAGGAGCTAGATTGCACCTGAAGAGGAAGAAATTAATGGAAAAATGAAAATAAATATGAAACATTAACTCAGAGAAAAGTATGCATGAAGAGAAAGCTGAAAATGAACATGCAAGCCTAATTCAATTTAATGTGAGAAAAAAATACCAGTGGTAACAGGTGTGATAACACACAGTATTTTACTCAAGTTGGACAAAGATCAGACACATTTTTAAAAACATTAAGTGTAAAGAATGCTGTGAGGAAAAAAACCCTCCTCTTTGTACATTTGGAAACCATATCATCAGGCTATAGAATGCATCAACATCTAAAGCAGCACTTGTGAATAATATGCTTTCTTAAACCTATTAACTTTCCTTATTCATTTAGCATTATGTCACCAACAGCTCTCACACAAAGAAAGCCATGCTAGCAAAATAAGGCATAATTTATACTGTTTAGTCCATGTATTTTTATTTTACTTTACTTACAATAATATTTAAATATTATTTACAAACTAACTTTACCCTGTATTTAAATGAGTTTTTGGTACTCTGGTTTTTGGTATTATCACTGCAGGTGATGTTTTGAAATTTGGTATTTTTATTTGAATTAGAACTGCAATTTTTGTAAAAAAGTATTAAACTTTCAATTTTTCCTTCATATCTCATTTTCAAACCTTGTTTAATTTTGCAGTAGCTTTGTGCTTTTTTCTTTGGGTTGAGAAGTTCTCATTATGCCATTGTTCATCAGATTTTTACCCCAATTATATAAATACATACATAGGTAATCACACATATGCATTGAATGCAGGTGACAAAATGCAATTCAGAAATAAGTTGTGATTTCAGCAACCAGTATGATCTGACTGAAACAAATAATCTCCACAACATCCTCAGTGAATTAGCCTGAAGCTAGTATGCCCCAAAAATGTATCCTAACACAACAATATTTTCATAACTTAACAGACTGCTCTGTTCAGGTAAAGGATAGTAAGAAGCAACGTTGGAACGGGCTCCTCCAAAACATTCGCATGTTATCACACTCCTAATATAAATAGTATTCCATAAATTCTGCAATTTTTTATCCACTAGTTTCTTCTAATGGCCAGATGTCCAACGACATATAAAAATAAGTCAGCATTACTTAACACCAGTTGAAGACCTAGTCCCGTCTGATAATATTAAATACCCAGAAAATAATTTTCACTTTGTAATTACTAGTTAAAGAAGTGGTCCTATCTTCTTCAGAAAGACATTCTGAAGTCTATGAAGCAAATATATTCCTAAGAGACACAGAAGTCCAAGTTTCTGATAACATGTGGAGAGATGTAGGCTAAGGAAATGGATTTACATTCTTCATTATCTTTACACTCTATTCCACAAACCATCTGCATGCATTTCGGGCTGCTAAGAGTAGTATCTTCTAGAAAATGGTAGTTAGGGCATGAGGAAAACTCCAGCTGAATTCAATACTGGCTTTGTAAACTGTTTCTGAAAACCTTAATGCACAAACTTATAACCTCTCATTATTAAAAGTTTCTTAAAATCTAAAAATAAACACAATAAAATAATCAAACCAAGTACTTAAAATCAACCAATCAAATTCACTGAATTACTGCTGCTTTTGAAAATACCTCTTTTAAGGGCAGACTGCACAACATAATGAGGGAGTTGCACAGTGGGTTTGTTTTAGTAGTCAGATATATGCACATGATGAAATCTATTACTTAAATATGTAAGATAGGTCTTGACATTGCAAATCCTGCTCTGAGTCCAGCTTTGAGAAACAGACCATGTATGTACCAACACTACCATGTTTAAAAAGCTGTGTGACATATGCAAAGTGTGCACATACAACATAAATCTTACAGTTCTAATGATTCCACACTTTTTGACAGCTCCTTTCTGATCTGCCAACAGCACCAGTGCCTAAACCTTAACACTGTAGTTTGAAACCAGCTTATAAATGTAAATGTAATTTCACCTAAACCCTGGGAAAAAATCATCATAGGCATACAAAGTACAAGATGTCCTACCTTGCCTGTCATTACAGCTGTATCAGTAACTCAAATCTGTATTTTAGAAAGCGTAAGCAGTATACATTTGTAACTTATTGTATATTCAGATTTTTCAAGTATAACTTCAGAAAATAATGAGCAATCCAAACACACTCAGTAACAATAGGACTGCAATGCTTTACCACCCTTATTGCAAAATTTCTTGCTTATAACTAGTCTGAATCTACCCTCATTCAGTTTAAAATTATTGCACCTTGTCCTGGTGCAATAGGCTGGGCTACAAAGTTTATCCCTGTATGTCTTATATGTTTAAAGGCTAATAAAATTGGCTACTGTGTATTTGTATATAGGCCTGAGTATATGTATATAGCTTTTATCTGTTTTGGAGCTTTTATCTTAACCTCTAATACATCTTTACGCTATGCCACAGTTTCACACTGTTGTTGGAATTTTTAAGTTTCTTTTGTTGGGAGATGTCAATGACCTCCCACTAATTCTCATGATTCCTTCAGGAAAACATCACATTCAGAGCCAAACATACATATACTAATTTTCTTTTAAGTGAAATTGAGAAGCCTATTAACTAAACAACTTTTAGATAGTCAATGCAATACCCTTCCCTTGTTGTATTTTTTAATTCTAGCTAATTGGCCATAAGGCACAGAATGCCAAATATAATTACAACAGTGATGAGGTGGTGAGGGTGTTTCTGCACCAAAATTTACATGCCTAGGGATTTATTCACTGTAAATAAAACCATATTTTTATTGGGGTTTTTTTTAGGAAGAATATATAGAAGATTGTAATTTACTGAATTTCCCTCTTTCTCACATGCCACATTATTAGTACCTTGCAACATATGAATGCTTAAAAATTGACTCCAAACCACAAGCTTCTTGCCATCACTTTCCATTCATTCTAAAAACAACTTCAGTGTTGTCTTCATGTTAGCATGCAAGTAAGCAGACTACAGGGGAAAGCTGAGCAAGACAAATTTGCTATGCTACTGTTATTGAGAATATGAAAATAGTAATTAAGAGTCACACTGAGCACTGAAGATTGACTTAATTAAGCAAATAGCTGAAAATATGAGTAGTGAGAATGTATCACATTATAAAAAAGTTTGTAAATCTCCTAAATCTCCTTCTCCTGAGCAAACTATTGACTGTTTCCAGACAAAAAGATGAAATTAGTTTTCTCCCAGCAAAAATAATTTTATAAAATAATGGTTCTTGTGGATTCCTTTGTTATTTTTTCCCATAAAAATTCAGTTTCAGTATCTTGTTTGAAACAATCTTATGGCTACCTTTTTTCTATATAAAAGTGTTTAATCAGAAGTTCTAACAGAAGTTCTAACTACTACTACTTCCTTCCCTTGCACAAAACCAGCAAATAATTAGTTATTATTTTCTCCCTTATTTCTTTTCTAAGCACTATCTATGGCAGAAGTGTTTAGAAAATGGTCTAATAAGACAAAGATTGATACATTTCAGAGAGGGGGTTAGAAAAAAACCTAATTGTATGGGAAACACTCATAATTCATGTGATTGGGAGTATCATAGGCAATAATATCCATGGTACCTCAAATTAATATTGCAGTCCCTTTCTTCCCATGACATCAGACCAGATCATAGACAAAACCTCTGCACAGCCATTTCAACAGGGTGGTTACTCTAAACTTACTATTAGGCATCAATTACATTATTTAGGAAATCTGTAAGCTTACAGAGGCACCTAACTTACACAAATACTATATAAAACCATGGTACTAAAAGGCAAATATATCTATAAAACATTCCCATTAAAAATACAGGGGTTCCCACACATGAGCTTTCAGTGTGATAACAGAAGATTTTCAGTGAAAAACGTACTGCAATGCTATCACTAAAAGGAGCTCTGGGATAAAAGGGAAAAACTAGGTAGTTTCTGAAATGTCATGTAGTATTTGAGCATGCATGAAACAACTGAGGTACTAAGACACACAGACCAAAAAAGTCTCAGTGACTGAACACCTGCTTCTTCCACAACCACCTCTTGCATGTATTAGTTACAGTGGGACACGTTAAGAAAAAGTGTGGGGAAAAAACTGGTAATGGCTGGAGTTGTACGCCATGAGAAAAAAAAGAAGAATGTAGTAGGTGCTTACACCACACATTCACCAAGCTGGGTGATCATCCTTGGGTTTGCTGTGCCATCTTTATGGCATAAATCCATTTATCCATTACATAGTCTTTCAGAGAGCAGAGCTTAACAAAGAAAATAATGCAATTAAAGTCACAAAAATATGCTCAAATGAGAAATCAGTTATTTCATAGAGATTCAGTTCAACTTGCTTCATCACTAATAGCTCACATATATGAATATAAATGTCCAGTACCTAGTATTCATAGACCATATTTCAACTTAATTTTAAATAAAAGCCATTAAAATTTCCTTGAGTAAAATGGCTATCATTTCAATTTTATCTAACATTGAGAACCAAAAGAATATTCTACCTACAGTAGAATAATGCAAGAAATGGCCATGAATCTGTACACTTCTTAATCCTCTAACAATTGGCGGACTTGAGGTTTACAAGTCGAAATAAATACTTTAAAACACTATAAAGCCACTGGAAAGAAGTGCTTTATACCGATGCTTTGTTTCATTAACATCTTCTGTTTGTAGAGCAAAGCCAAAAACATCAGCTACACAGTACTAACCACATACATTCTGAGAAGTCAAAAAATAAAAAATCAGATTGTTGCTGGCAGATACACTAAACCTTTCTGAAACATAAGGCATTACACCTAGATTAGTACCAATAACATACACTCCTTCCTGAGTGGCCTGCAAGGTTTTATATCCAGATTCATATCCAAATTCCTGTAAGAATCAAAATAGTAATACTGAATTCAGTAACTCACGCCATATTTAAAAAATAACTGGACATGAAAGAAAAATTAAAGGCTCAAGCAAGTAGGAGAGGAAAGAAAGAGTTCAAGACTGAAGACAACCTCACAGTTGGACTATGCTCTACTCAATCTACATGCAAGAAGCACACTGCCCTAATACTTATGGGTATGTAGCACATCTTCTCATCTGGTTCTCCAAATAAAGGTGCGCAGCAGTGCTGTGGTAACTTTCACACACTCCCAAAAAAAAGGAGATTTAAAAAAAAAAAAACCCATGCCCAAACTTCCTGTTTCTGCCAACAAATGTAGCTGTTAGTAAAGTGTATGGATTCTCCTATGTTCTGCATACTTCTTTGGCTACTGAAAAAACTAAAGTTGCTTGAAATTAACCATAGGAATCTGGAGTAAGAGTGAATCCCCTAACATACCCGCTTCATTTCAGTCCTTACTCATGGCACGACAGAGGATTTCTCATGAAAGCTGCAAGGTTAGAGGCTCAGGTACAGCATTGCAGATTCTATTCACATACAACAATCACAAGGGCCTTTTAATATGTGCCATGTAAAATATTGACTTGATACACCCTTTCACAACACAAGTTCACAAAAATACTGAATTTATAATTTCAGTATGAAGATGGTTTTTGTAACATCATCTGCTAAGCAACTTCATTAATTCCTGTTGCCCAGATTAGAACTTACACTGGTAATCAATAAATTCTTTTTTCCCAGCATCTCCCTTTAACACCAGTGACTGAAATGCAAGTTATCAACTGACACAGCACAGTGAAGTGTCAGAAAAAGTCTAAGTGGCATTTTAGAAACAGCTGCAAAACACATTATTTACATCTTTATTGTGTGTTCTGCTGCAAAATTACACATGAATCAGTTTTGCTGTTCTTCCCAGTACTATTCCTTTGACAAAAAAAAAAAAAAGCAATGAATTTCTTGTTCTGAAAGTTTTTTCCTACATAAAAAAATTATTAAGAAATCCCCACAAAAACTACAGCATTGAAATATTGAAAATTCCTTTTTAATTCACGAAAAACTAAGAAATGGAACTTAGCAGTATCCTGAACACATGCACCTTTGCCTTTTGATGTGAAAATACCATTACACATGACTATCTATAAAGAGCACATCCTATAGGATAATTATGAAGAGCCACAGAAGAGTTATAATTCTGACACAGAAAATTAAAAAAAATATCTGCAACATTAAGAGGACAGAAAGTGTTAAAAAAAATTATTATCCTTGCAATAGATTCAGAAAAAATGATGATTTTCATTGTTTTGGAGAAGCACTTTGGAGTTGTTAGAGTGGAATGCTAACAGAAGTTTGAACATTCCAAAATGGAGAACGGCTTAAAAAGGCAGTTTTTTAGATTAAGACTGTTCTGAAGATTTTCACCTCTTAAAACAGTCAATGGGAAAAAAAGGCATAGCATTCCTGAGTTTCCAGCTGTTCAGAAAACTATTAAATTAAAGGCTCTGTATTATCAACAATAGGAGTAAGTGATTTTAAAATAATGGTATCCTTTTATCTCAGGCTAGTTATAAGAAGATTCAAGGAAGATTCAGGCTAACCCTATCTGCTCTACCTTTGCATGCTTATAGGACATGTATTTATTTAAGCAACCTTTTTGGAACCCATGATCATTTGTATAGGGGTGTAGAGAAGTCACTTCTTACTGAGGCTTCTGGACTACTGTCCTTAAATATCCTCCCAAATCACCTACTTAAGGACAAACTTCTTTAAAAAAAAACAACAACCCTAAAATGTGGCCGCACGAGCCCTGTCCAAGGCTCTCCTGAGGTGGAGAGCACCTCTGCCTGGCTGACTGGAACAGCTCCACCAGCGCTCCCCTTTCTCAGACACTCAACTCCCTGAGCAAGAACACTGGAAGACGATGGCTTTCCTCTGCTTTCATTTAATGTTTCAATGTAGTGTGACAAGTTTAAGGAAGAAACAGAAGGCAAAAATAGAGTTGCCACATTCGAGATCTGAAAAAGGTCTAATGAGCTAGTCATGGTGTATTCAGATGTTATTTTTAGAGGAAGACTCATGCTTTAAAATACGCCTCTTAAATTGGCAACTTGGCTTTCAACAGATCTGCTGGCTCCAAGGATTTAGCTCTACTTGGCATAGCCATGGTCCAAGCAAGGTATCCTAAAAAATATTTGGACATAAAAGCTGATATGAATTACAAAAACAAGTTCCAGAATATAGGTAAATTAATATTCTAAATATCTTTATTCTGACAAATTTACGATGGTTTTTTTCCTAGCAGCTCAAGGAACAATATGCATTAATGAAGCCACTACAAATTTCTTATTATTAATTTAAATTGCTCTCCTGAAATAAGATACCACACCTTCATGGTATGATTAGGTCTGTCCTTTTCTTCTGCCTGACCATATCTGCTGTCTTCTGCTCATACCACATATGATGCTTGCTTCTGCATATCACAGAAATCAATACACTAGGGAGAGAATCAAAACAGATTGTCCTCCCCTATGTACAGGACAAACCAAGACATCTGTTAAAAGATATATTCTTTCCTCTCAAAAGGAAAAAAAAAAAGTACTACAAGCTTTTTCATTTCAACTTCACTAACCACAAGCATGGTCAAGTTAAAAAATGAAAGACAAAGTATGCTAGAAAATAGAGCTACATTTGCCTAGCAAAATTTTATCAGCAGTGACGGCAAAAACATACATTTGGTTTCTAAATGCTGACAGAGTTAGCAAGAAAAAACTCCAATGGGAAAAGAAGAGTTGTAACATAAACTAGGCACTTCAGTCCAAAGAAAGAAGCAACTTGTATCTTCTCATGGGTGTTCCTTGTCAGAGCAGCCTTAATGTATTAAAAAAGCTTCACTCAACAGGCCTGTTCTCCATACTGTCCAACTGAAATGAAAGGGACTTTTCCAGAAGTGGTGTCACCACAAGAAAAAACACAATATATTTACTAGGGTTTGTTTGACTGGTTGGTTTTAACCAAATAACTCCAAAACTGAACTTGGCCTTTTGAATAGGTCTCATCATGAATATCGAATTAAATAATTTAAAAAAAAAAAAAAAAATACTTACTCTGATTTTTGATATTGTTCAAATTCTGAACCCAAAGCCTAACTGTTTGGTAGATACTGGCTGCCAGAAGTAATTCCAAGTAATTACTTTGCAATGTTTAGTATTTTTATTTTACACTTGCCCAAAATACAGCTGCATTTTCCAGAAACTTCTATGTAACCACTGCATTTCAAAATATGCCATTTACTATAACAAGTTCATCTGCTCTGTAAGACACAACAGCTAACTCAGCCCTGGCTTGGTAATCTCAGCATGAGGAAGTGCAGACAATGTGGGAATAAGACGTACTTATTCATCTAATCAGATACTTTGGAATGCTTCAGACTCCCTTTGGGTATAGTATCAAAATTCAGCACTTTAGGTCAGCACTAGAAGAGTCATAGGGGCACAGATCAATAGTTCCTAATGGGGTATAAAAGCATGAGAAGTAAAATGGAAAGGAATATGGGAAACAGGAAACAGTTTATAGTCATCACAGTTTGGAATTTTTTTAATAGCGAAGAGTCTCCTTGCTTCCCATTTTAATTAGATGAACCACTTTTTCTATGGCCAAAATAAGCATGACTTCACTAACCTTGTGAAACTTCTATGTGTTTATCCATTATTATTAACACCTTCACACAACCTTTATAGGACATTGAGTTCAAAATACTGCAAATACTGTTGGATATCTGTTGTGTCCTCTTCACTTTCACAGACCTTCACTATCAGTTTTATCATTAAATTAATGGTATTGTTGGTGTTAACTCTAACATAAGAACTGCTCCTCCAAGAAACAACTCTCAGAGACACAATTTTCCTTCAGATCTCACAACCCCCCCCATAAAAACCAATCAAAATCCACTGAATATATTTAATGAAAATAGTATGACATACTTGTCACAGCACATAGGCATAATGCACTCAGTGTCAGAAGATTCTACAAAACCATCCTTCACCAGCCTATGCACCTGGATACACTCACTAACTCCTTTCCAGAATACCATCAGGTGGCACTTAAGTGAGGACATTTTACTTCTAGAGACATCACATAAAAGTAAGAAGATTAACAGAGTGTCATGGTACATTTTAATACCAGAATCCTAACAGCAATACCGGTAAGTGCTTATGAAGCACTCCAGAACTTCCTAATTACACCATGTGATTACATATCAAGCAATCTACAACTTTTTCTAAATGGAAGATGAGGAATGCAAGGAACTAACTCTGACGAATTATTTGCTTTCTTCTTTAACTTCAGTTACAAACAAATTCCTTGCTATTTACTTTAAACAGATGCTATGTAACTATACATGCATTGAGACTTAATTAAATAAATATCATATAGTTTAAATTACAATAGGTAAATTTCTAAAACATTTTAACTTTCATACGTAGATAAAAAAAAAAATAAAAAATCTCTGTATTAAAACACCCTATAGGCAGTAGGGCCAAGCATGTTATTCCCAGAACAGTAGAAATTATTAATCACAATACTGTCAGACTCACTAGTTGTTACACAGACCACTTTAATTGTCATACACCATAAGGGAGATGTTTCATGGAATCATAGAATGGTTTGGGTTGAAAGGGGCCCTTAAAGATTATTGAGTCCTAAATCCCCCACCATGGTCAGGGACACCTTTCGCTAGACCAGGTGGCCTTCGCTAAGAAAATTTTCATCTAGAAAATCTAGTATCTAATTTTTTCTGTAGTTCTGTTAAACGAATCACATTTAATCTCAGAGACAGTACAAAAGTGTGCCATAGGCTAAATGCAGTTTAAAACTATGGTAATTACTTTTGGATTTCCTCTGCAGTAAGGAAGGATGTTAATTTGAATAACTAGTGGTACAAGTAAGACAAATAAGGAAAATGAAAGAGAAGTGTGTTATTGCGTCAGTTGCAACTAGCTAAAATACCTTTCAAATGAAATACAAAACTCACATACATTCTTCTTCTATTTATGCACTGCAAAACTGTAATTTTTCTTCTCCATGTCCTTTTACTATTTATTGCCACCATCATTCTTTAAGGCAAAAAAAGAAAAAGCAAGTAACTCACAATGACTACTATTTCTATATTGCTTTCTGTCACAACCCTTCTGTTTTCTGCCCTTTCACCCTTCTCAAACCAAATAAGTTGAAACTTCTGCTACAAAAGCAAAAGTACCCATCTCTTGCTCAGCATTTTCTACATAATGCCAAGCTGAAAAATGAGATCAGCTTTGACATGATACATGAAATCCAAAGGCACTCTATTGTCTGTGTTTGAAGAATGAATAAAAAGTGAAACATACCAATTTTTTCCCCCAAACAGCAAGAACAGATTTTTAAACCAATGTGAAGGGATATATTTGGGTGACTTTCAACTACCTCAGTGGCAGCCTCACTCAGCATGAATACACCACACTGAAATTTTACTACATGCTATATAAAAGTAATGCAGTAATTTAAAATATATTATATATTATATATTATATATTACATATATTGTAAATTAATATATTAATTTATATATTTTTATTATATAAAAGTAAAACAAAAGGCCACCTGTGTTGACCAAAAGCTAAGAAAGAGTATTTTTAAAAGAGAAATCATTTTGCATTTATTCTACAAAGACCTCTATAAGAACAATTTTGTCTGGAATAAGAACAGCAAAAAGCAGAAATAAGTAGTGCAAACCTCTCTCCCTTGTTTTATTTTCACCGCAAAAATAATCTTCTTGTCAATAATATGGGCATGAATTTAAATTTAGGGAATCACATGGCGATGGTTAGTGTTTCAGACTAAATTCAGATAAGGCCTGTAACATGTACCTCAGATTAAAACACTTCTCCCAGCTTTTCTCCAAGAAACATAGGAGCCTACATCTTCAACAGCAGATAAAAACGTACCTTATTACAAAGTCATGGCTATCAATCTCTTTACCACAACCACTCTTCAGAAGGATGCCAGAATTCCCAACAACTGCACAGGTTTTAAATCGGCGATTTTTCATTGGGGAAACTTCAGGGAGAAGGCTATGCAAATCCCGAGAAATGTTTAGAGTGCGACGTCTGTCCAGTACATAATGAATTACATCTCCTGGCTTGAAGCTGCTTTTGACCACTGAGACATCTCTTTCAGCATCCAAGAACTGCAGAATGTTCTTCCTGCATTAACAGAAAAATGCACAGATAAAACCCAACGCTCCCTGCTCAAATGGAGTTTATCTAGCAGCAATACAGATTTGTTCAAGGCATTCAACATAAAGCAGAGGGTAGACAGTGTCAGTCCTACTAGGGTCATTTCCCACGCTTTAGGATGGAGTTAGAGCAAAGCTGTTAGGATGGCAGTCACACTGTGGCTACAATGTAACACACAAATACTACAGAACCAGAGCTTCATGACTTGTACACACAAAGGCACGGAGACACAAAGGGAAGATAATGGCAAATTTGAAAGCATATTGTGTTTGACTATCTTCACAAGATTTTGGAATTAAGACATTTTTAAAAAGGACTGTGGCAGTTTGTTTTCATAAAAACACAGTTAAATACATGATCGGGAAATGTCATCTTTTACAAATCAGCTTGGCGCAGGAATGGCCATGTTTTCTTACAGATTCTTACTTCACCATAATATGTTCAGTTTAGCATAAACTTCCTCCTAATTAACTGAAGTTTAGCTAAAGCTATCCTAATTAACTTGATATGAGAACACACCCAGTCTTTTGTACCAAATGGAACAAAACCAGCTTAAAGCATATCGCAAATTAAACTACCGCAGCTCAGGGTCCAGTCAAACTGTTAGCTGACCTCAAAATCACTTAAAAACTCATCAACACATTGAAACATTTATCATCTTTTCTGCAATTAATTGTTTAAACTATTAGACAGGTTCAGACACACATGACCAAAATATGAGGGTTTAATAAACTACCGTGGATCAAGTGAACTATGGCAATTAAACAGTTGTATATTCTCAGCCCCCAGCAAGTAACTGATGAAGAATGTTTGCTTTTATGTCAGCTGAAAAGTGAAGTCATGGTATCTGCTTACAGATCTATCAGGATGCTCTGCCTAAGTGGTGGTAAAGCAGCTCAAACTTGCTTCTATTTGCAAAAGTTATCAGTGCTGATGGAAAGCAGGGTGTTGAAGAATGCTGAAACTGGCCTGACTCATCAATTCCAAAGTTAAACATTCTATTCTGTTAAGAGCAGTCTTTCCTGACAGAAACTGGCACTGGTGAGGATGCAGCAGACAGAGCTCCTGATAAAGGAACCACAAGTGACAGTGCTGAAAACGTAAGTAAAGCTGCTGATCTGATACATCTGACTGTCAGTCATTTTACAGTAAAAAAGCCAAGGTCCTCTTTTTAATGGCAGAGAATTCTTACATATCCCTCTTTGGATGGAGAGTGTGTGTAGCTTCCTCCCTTGAGTGGGAATCCCCTGCCAGGTTACTCCTTAAGGCTGAGTAAAAGAGACTTGCCAATGGTCACTGGTAAGAGTAAGTACCATCAATTTCTACTCTATTATTTTGCTAGCTTTAACATTGTTGCTTCAATATGGCTTCAGTAAATAGTGCACTATACTAGAAGTTATAACTACACCATGTATTAAATAAAAATGATCTTTTAGTCTAATCATTACCATTATGATCATCAATAAATAATTTACTTTAGTAACTTAAGTGTATTTGGTTTGCCACCTGTGGGACAAAGTTGCACAAAGGTTCAATTGTATTTGCACGATCCTTCAAACATAAACTGTTGACCAAGTCTGGGGCTAAGATTGGATCCGACCACACCTTGACTCCTCTCTGGAGAAGGAGGTCAGCATGCAAGGGGTTTAAAAAACAAGTTCTGTACCTCATAACTCAGTGGGAGGGATTCGCTAATAAACTCTGTTCGAAGCTTCCATTCTGCCCATCACAGGCAGGGGACTGGGGTCCAAAAACTAGCACATGTTCAATACGTAGGTTCAAAAGAGATACTTAATGACTGCAATGTAATGACTAATGTATGCAATGACTAATACCTGCACTGGCAGTGTAGAGCAGTTTTCAGTACACTCTTGACATAAAAAGCTGAAAAACTCCCCAGGACAGAGCCACAGGAGCCACTGATAGCTCAGGATTGCAAGTGAGCTAAGATTTACAAGCTTGTGTCCATCTGTGAAGCAGGTATGTTTGTGAAGAAAGATCACATCTGAAGCAAGTACAACACTCTTACGGAACAGACAGGGGGTGCTCAGCTGGGTCAGGGTGTTTAGTACATAATAAATCTACTTGAAACTTTTGCCTCTGTAAGTCTAACAAGAAAAGAAGAAAAACAAAAACTTTATATTTTTCGCAGTTGTGAGTAGGTAAGGTGGAATTTAAAACGAAATAGATATTTTGTTGATGAAGAGAATGTTATTTTTGCATATTAAGCTTCTGGAGCAGAACTTCCTAAGAGCACATCAAAACAGGAAAAGATAACTAGAATGTCAGTCTAGCAGTGGAAATAATCCCCCGCAAATTAAAAGGGATGAACTATAGAAACACCCATGCTCACTAGCCAGCTCTTGTGTTGCTGCCTCAAGAAAGAAGAGTATGTCTGAATCTTGCAACCAACAACACAAAATACTCACCATGGAACTGATCTTAAAGGCCACAGGAGAAGTGAAACATAATAAAAGTGTTTTTTAAGTAATTCATCTCATTTCCTAAACTTGGCCAGAAGAAAAAAAAAAGAAGGAAAGGAAAGGAAAGAATATCTGGAAGGCGTAGGGCTATCTGTTGCAGCTGTCACATATGAAGGAAGCAGCATCAGAGCAAAGACATCTTTTGCTGAAGGCACATGAGGGACTCAGAATAACAAAGCAGGATAGACAATGTTAAAATCCTGAGTGCTGCTTTTGGTAAGGCCAGGCAAGATATTTCTGTAAAATGAAGACTCAAATTTGGCCTTTGAATTGAATGGACTTTAAATCTCATTGAGTTTGATAGCTTAACTTCATGGGCACTCTTCAACAAATACATCAACTGCTACAAAATTAAAAAGAGCAAGAAAGAAAGAATTGCCCAATCTAGAAGTATTAAAAATTACTGCAATTATTCATTATATGGGAAGAGAGCTACTACAGCTGGGGCTGTAAAGGATAATACGAATGCATCAAAAGCTATGAATGTCATCAGCCAAGCTATCAAGAGATTCGTTTCACGTGAGCTCTGACTTGAGAAGGGATGACCACAAATGAGTCTCAAAACCTCAAAAAATTATGTGAAATGTACAGAAACTAGATTTCTGACTACAAGAAGTCACATGATCACCAGAAGATTCGCTTTAGTCCCCGATGCCTAGAAAAAATTGGCCTGAAACTGTTCATGTAAGCAAAGAAGTAACAACACTTGTGCATGAATGCAGTATCTTCTGTATTATTTAAAAAAAAAAAGAGGAAGGCAGTGAAGTTATGCAAACAGCACCAAAAAAAAGTAACAGCACCTTGGCTTCCGTTATTAATTTGGTTACTTGCATTCAAAACTCATTTATCTATATGCTCATGAAAGTCCTCCAAAGAATTTAATGTGGACCTGAACTAGAATCAGAATCAACACGGTTGAAATTTCAAAAATGTCTAAGGAATTTATTTTTCAATAAAACATTGAGATGGGCAGAAGATACTAATCTTAGTATCTTCTCACTTGTTTAAAAATGTTTTCTTATCTGAAGCTGTCATTAGCAAATTCAATTAAATGTACACACAGGTATTGCAGTACGCAATAGAATCCTTGTATAGAGACCTGCAATAATGCTAACATTAAAATATTTTTATTGATTCATCTGGTGGTATCCAGGTATCTTCTAATAGTGAAAGTAATATGATAAATAATGCAGAGTCCATGCTACTGTTTTAAGTTCCTCTGTGCTACTGACTCACCCCTACCATGGAGATTTTCACATAAGTGCTAAGAGAAAAAAAAAATTACTGAGGGACATAACAAATACTGAGCATACACACATGACTGTCCCAGTCAGTCTTGATGCTGATTAATAACAATAACTCGTTTAAACCTCTGTTCTGTCCCACAAAGTACACTAAAAATAGCACAACAAGGTTATTCTGATTAAACAGACATGACAAAATAATGACAAATAAGTGCTAATTCACTTCAAGCCGCATATTAAATTCAAAAGTAAGCTTGATTCCACCAAGGGAAAAAAAAGAGCATGGTTTTTAGCAAACCTTGAAGAAAAGGTGTTCTGCAACCTTAAGCTAAAATGTGTAAACAAAGAGTTTCATTTGAGGTGGTCTTCAAGTTTTTTCACGACAAATAAAACTGTATTGGGGTGTGCCCTGAGCTGTTTTGTGGGCAGGTGAGACTGATGTGACTCACCCTTAATTGCAGCCAAGCAGCTGCTTGTAACATGTTTACATGGCTCAAAAAACCACAATGTCATACTCCGTGGCTGACCTAGGGTTGTTCTTCGATAAGCAGAAATAGATCTCTGTAATATTTCAGTACCAACTGAAACTCCTGGTTATCTGATAGAGTTCATGCAACAGATAGTAATGTCTCTGAACAGCTTTCCAAATGTTAAAACTATGTACTGCTCTGGGGTAACATGGTGAGATTTTTCTCATTATGTGCATTTTCCCAGTTTTATTAAGTACTGTGGTCTTTGCGTCACAAAACTTATATTATCTCAAACTATTCTTCATCTGCCTCAGAATTCTGTGAATGAAGGAAAGAAAACAGACGACTTGAAGATTTGTAAGATTACAAAAATATGTATATTTTTAGATATTCTCAAGAAAACTGAAATATGATCCCCAATGCTTTTTCTGGGAAAAATAATTTCTTTAAAGGAAGGCAGTGCCATAAATCCTTGCTGCTGGACTTGAGTGGATCCCAGGTGTGAGGGGAAGCCTCTGGAGCACCATCCTCAGTGCCCAGGAGGGTTCACCAGCAAACAGATGATGGAACAGAGATGGACTAAGTGTTTACTTGATCCTTTCTGTGCCCACTGAAGATGTGCCTTTATCTACACGTCCCCCAGCCCATGTTTATCTAATATGTTCCTTATAATCCCTTATGGTGGGGACTCAACAACCTCCTCCTGCACTTGTCAGTGTTTCCCTAGCCTTACTGGAAAGCTTTACTTAGACCTTTTCCACAGCAGCTGAGGCTGCTCCTGCTCTTTATGCCTTGCTTATGAAGGACAGACTACACTTTCTTCTTAGCAATATCCTTCATTTACCTGAGGATAAGAAACCACTCAACTTTTTTTTTTAAAACTTCTATATTGTAAATTTCTAATCCCCCCTCTTGATCTCCTGCAGACTCTCTCTGACAGGCCGTCATAGAAAACTCAATTTCCTAACCTTAGCAAGTCCTGCTTTGCACTCCACAGCTGGAAGGCAGAAGGTGGCTCTCAGCCTTTGGAATCACCAGGGATCATGGCCTAGATAAAACTTGATTTTTTGCCAGCTAGATTGGTTTAATTAAAAAACAACATGTAAAAACAAACTCTGTGGTAACAAAAGGTCACAGCTTGCTCTTGTACATGACAAGAGTTTCAGCTCCTGTTGGTTTCTTGAGGAGGCAGTGAGGACCACAGGTATTTGCACCTGTGCTGGGTTTTACTTTAGTCTGAAAGGAAGTTTTAAGAAAAGCTCTTCCAGGAAATCAGCATTTAGAATCATAGGACAGTTTGGGTTGTAAGGAGACATGAAAGATCATCTAGTTCAACCACTAATTCAGATTTGTTAAAAACATGCCTAACTACAAATAACCCTGGACCTCCCAGCTGATGGAGCCCACACAAACAGAAGTGCCATAATACAAGAGAGTGGGCACGCAAAAGGAAAAGAGGGCTTTTAAACAGACCATGACTCAACTACTGCTTGTCACAGGAAGGCCGTTCATATACCAGCTTTTCATGAAGATAAGCAAGGCAGAGTAAGACAGATTGGCATGCAAAAATCCCCTGAGGTTTGTTATGACTAAATCAGACCAGAGAACCCCAGTTTCCATGTCTTTGACACAAAAATGAGCAGAACGAAACAGTGCAAATGGTTTCAGAACATTGCTCCAAAAGCTTCAGAGCAATTGTAGTGCTCCACTGCTCGTTTGGTATTTACTGCTTGCACTTCAGGGACTTAACACAGCTGTTTCTCACTAACTTGTAAGACAAAAAATGATAACAAGGAGGAAGATGCTTTTTTTTTTTTCTTTAGATGCTGATAACATCTTACAAGTTCTCACACTTTTCTGACAGAAAATGTTCTCTGTTAAATTGCAGAGATAAATATCAAATGTCCTTTTAAAACATTTTGCCTTCCTGCAATTCATAACCTTCTTCTGCTCCTTTCAGCATAAATTCCCACATTTAATCAGAAGTAAGTAGAAGAAAGTCACAGATACTGAACTGTGGTTCATTTCACACAGGTCCCAGATGTGCTGTCATCAGCCCATCGGAGAGGTTTGTACCATCTCAGCCACACCCCTGCTTTCTGAAACTACAGCCCTCCGTACAAATGAAGTCTCCTTATTTCCATAACCATAAGGAAAACCTTCACATTGCTACAGAGAGTAGAAAGGACTTAAAACATAAAACCTTAGCAGATGGTGGACCCTTCTTCACGACTGAAATAATTCAGATAGAAAGGGGAGCCAAGAGAGCAGTCTTCCCTTCCTTCCCTTTGTCACAGGAATTATCAATTCTTCAAAGAAGTTGCCAGCAATGAGAAGGTAACATCAGTTGCAAAAATCGCCCTCCCACTAAACCAGTGATTTTCAAGGAAGCACATTTCACACAGTCTCAAGTAATTAGTAATACCCATAATTTCCACCCCAATCACAGAAATTCTAGCTCTTTCTTCTTAAGCCTGCTTAGCATCTCCAAAGGGCTGCTGCCCTCCCAAGAGGGCTGCTACACTCCACACACTGCCTTCTCTGGTTGCAAAGTCCTAGAGCACTAGAAACCCAGTTGGAAGCTTTCCAGCCTTCCACGGGGTCCTGATAAAGGAGCTTTACCACTCATTGACTCCTATCTGAGCCTGGCCTTGCCAAGAATTCCTAAGGCCTTTGAGGCTGATAAGACACATCACTAACCTGAGCAAAAATAAAATGGCCAGAGATGATGCCCACAAAATCAAAAAAGCAATAGCAAAGTATAACATTCTAGATGCCAATCAACAAGGTTTGACATATCAGTGACCAACAGTCCTTGCACAAAGCAAAACTCACTATAAAATACTTTCTACATTTGAAAATTACTAATGTGGGTAGCAAGCTGATGTAAGACACAAAAACATCTGTCATTTATGGGTGACTGTAAGTTTAATGAAGTATCTTTATGCTGTACACTAACAGCTTCACAAATTATTTCTCCACTGCTTGGAACTGATAACATTTTATATATTATTCAACAGGCACTAGCTTGTTTTTTGTTTCTCTCACTGTTACTTCCTATGGTCAACCTCACACCACAAGACCACCAACCACTGCTCACGTTAACAGCTGCAATTATAGACTTTGAATCATCTTCATGGTCTACACAGTGCATGTAACATATTCTGGAGAGCTGAGCAGTTAGTTAAACCACAAGAACATGATAGGGCTTTGATAGACACTTTTAAAGTTAGTCCTGATAGGTGCATGAGTGTAAAAACCACAGCTAAAACGCTTCTTACTGCTGTAACATGGAAGAAATGTGTACAGCAAACCACCTGTAAAAGTGAGAGAATGTACATAATTTAGTCAGCATCAGATCGAAAGACATCATAAGGGGTTGCATGCAGCTTCCTCAGTGAAAAGCATGCTTGACATCCCTCCCTCACCACTGAGAACCATAACTGAATATGCTATGCATGTCAGCAAAGAGCATTTCTGGAAAGACTATGTCTAGCTGGTAGCACCGACTCCTTTCATACAGTTCAAGTCAACTTTTGGCCCTAGGTCACATTAATCTAAAATAATTTACTGGTTCACGTCTACTCTCTGCCCCAGTGTTCATAAAGGTAGCCATTTCCTCTGAAAACAAGACTGGCAATGTGGACTTCTTAAATAACCTCTGCTTTATGCTCTCTGTGGTACAGAAAATTTTACATTACAGTGGAATCTCTATTGCCCGTGCTTAAGCAAGAGGCACTGTTTTCTTCACTCTGCTAATGAGACAAAAAAAAAATCCTCTGCACAATATTTAAAAAAATTCCATATATCACAGTGCTTCTTAACTACACAGTAGTACAATAGTAATTTATTAAATAAGAGAAACTTCCTCCTCTGGAAAACAATAAGGAAAAAAGTTGTTTTGAAACTCATGAATTTAGTAGATTGAGATGATAGACATGTATTAACAGGATGAAAAAATACTAAAGCATTCTCTACAGTTTTACCTCTTTGTCTGAATGATATATTTTGCATTTGAAACAGGTGGAAAATTAGCACAACCCAAGCTTAATTTTCTCTCTTAATTTTAACCAAAAGGTTATTGTAATATTTTTTCTTGTTTGGGGTTTGGCTTGAGCAGCAAAGTGTATTGGTTTTAAATGGCTCTCAAATATGATATTTAATTTTTCAGTAAAATGACTGGGAATAATTCTTGTCTCTACTCAGAGTCACTCAATTATTTCCAAATCAGTTTACTTCACAAGTAGAAAAAGCCATTTTTTCCCAACTGTCAGACACCTAACTCATGATACATAAATTTCTGAGCTACCTTTATCTTCTGCATGCTTTAGAATTAGGGACATAAAATAGCAGTCATTAAAAAAATCCCTAAATTCCTCCTTCAGAGAAGTCGTGCTTTTATACATGGAAAGAATGCCTGTTTAAGGGGCTCGTAAAGAGTCTTTTAATTAAAAAAAAAATTTAAAATAAAAAATTCCAGAAGTAGAAACAGAAACCACATTTTAATTAGATCAAATTCCTATTCAAAATCTTAATATCCAGAAAATCAAGTCTAATCTGCTACGTGATTGTTGTTTAAAGTAGTTAATTTCCCTCATTTTTCATAGAACGTTACACTCTTAGTTCTCCACACGGCCAATCCACGCTCCACATGCTTCTCTCATGGGCCACCTTCCTGAAGAAAATGGGGAAGATACGGCACGACACACTCAGAGACATCTGTTTGCTACCCTCTGTGGTTCCAAGGTGCAGAGATCCACTGTAAATATTAAGCCACCTCAGAACTATCATTCACTTTAACTCTGCTACTGGGTTGCCCCTTCAAGCATGAGCCTAAGGCTCTTTTTGGCCTTTCTGACCTCAAGAAAGGAAACTGCATAAGACACAGATACTGTCAGTGTCTGACCCTGTGATGTGGATCAGCCACAGCCACAACTGGATTCCCAGCACTTGGTGGCCGAGCTATTAACTCCTGCATCTGAGCTGTCTGCCTAAGTTCCCTCTGTAGCCAAGGGAGGAAAACTGGTATGCCCAGGGGTCTGTTTCAAACCTTTAGGATGAGAGAAAATCGTGTCCTAAAAGCACCAGTTTCTCACCACTGACTGTGGAAGAATTCTAGACAGCCAGCTTAAATATGGACATGCATAATGTAGACACTGATTGCATAGGTCTGACAGTCAAAGCCAGATGAAAACATTTTATTAAATCTTATGAAGTATGACTTGACTTTGAAGCCTAATGTAATGCAGTTGCATTTAACACTGAAACCTAAATAGATACAGCTAAAAAACATCCACCTGCAAACGTAAACCAAATTACTGTTTTATAGACCAAAGGAATTATAAAGCAACATGAATGAAAAGAATTATAGGCAAGGTAAAATGAACTGGTTTTTATTTAAGACACTCACCTTATTTCCATTACCAAAGAAGAATTGATTTTCCAACCCTCTACAGCATGTTGGAAGATTGAAGAGCCACCCTTTCGAATTATCTTGTCAGAGCTATTGATCATTGATCTACTCAAACTCAGTTCACCATCTCTGCAATGCAAGAAAACACACAATTACATCAAGGCTAACTCCCGTTTAAATAACTGCAAGCAGCAGCAATATATCCTTTTATTCCCAACAAAAAGAAGCAACTCTCTCTCAGCTTTCTAAAGAAAATAAACTAACAAAAAAAAAATCTATGGGACAGCTATCTGTAATAGTTGAATATGCAAATTAAGAGCTTAAATATGTTTATATTTGTAATGGAATAGACATAACAAGAACTACAATAAAATCCAAATTGTGAATCAGGACAAAACTTCATTATGTTTGTGAAGGAGATTCTACACTTCTAGGTTCCAAATTTCTAGTACTAAACTAAGAATTAAGTGTTAAATTTCAAGGCTTTGCCCAGCAATTGTTCATAATCTGCAATACTGGCTTAATAGATATCTTTGGCCTCCTCTTGATGCTAAAGATTTTTAAGCACAGAATTCTGGAGTTTAACGGTATAAAAAATACAAAATTTCCCCAACGCTTCATGAGACTTTTGCCTGCACACATCCAAACCACCCCAATTGTCTTATCCTGTCCATCAGTCCTATGACTATAACTTTTTGGCAAGGTAACCTTAAAAAATAAATACAGTAAGCTTTGGGCAATGACCACTAAACACCTGGTGAGCTAGCACAAGTTGCAGTGATATTAGCCAACAGGATCACATAAATGGGACAGAGAAGCCCAAACGCTACAAGTACAACTTAAGGTGTTAGGACTAAAATTCATTTTTATCTCCACATCTTTCAAATATCGCCCATACTGTGACTTTTTAGATGCCAGAGCAATGTTCAGCTGAGTTCAAACACAGCTGTTAATCACAAATATTTCAAAGTTATTGGATATAAAAATCTACCACACAGAATGTCTTGTAACTCAGCAGTCTTCTAACTCAGGTATGCACAGGACAATAATATAAAAAATATGTTTATCTGTTAAATAAGCATGCTCTGAAATACTTCCAATAACAATAACTTAACTCGGAAACAGAATATCTGACCATAGCCCTTCAAAGAACAAAATGGAAAAGATATGAGGCTGTAAACTTTCCAGGAATTGCTGAGTTGTTTTTCTGTGGCTGTAAGTTCTGATAACAATTGGATCACTGCCCTTAGTAAGGAACACAGCAACATTACTGCTGTATATATAAAGAAAAATATTTGGTAAATTATACAACAGACTAAACACAAGCTATCCTGTAATGGGACATTAATTAAGCTAAATTAACAAAACTGGTAATATGTAGTAATTTCTAAAAAGTCCTGTCATTTCAAAAGCCCCTACAACTATCAAACCAGTATCACACACTTCACCAAAACCACCCTGCATTACTCGCAGCTCCCTTTCTCCCTCACTCCCATGACAACACCCTCCAACCCTGGCATCACACCGATGCAGACGTAAGGCTGCCACCTACCGAAAACCTACAACTTTAGGTACAAGACCTGTATGCAAATTACCCGAATCCTGCTAACTTGAAAGCATGGGAGGATGCTGCAGAAGTCTCTAAATTCAACAGCCAGAATCCAACTAATATTTTTTGGAATATTAAAATTTTTAATTCCCCAAAACTTTTCCAAAATGGTTGTAATAATATTGATTACATATATATTTCTGCATGTATTTTCTAGATACATTGAGTGCATGTATCTAAAGAAAAATTACCAAACTACATCCAGGTAAAGTTCTCAGTCTAAAGATACTTCAGAGACGTCTCTAGTTTATTCTGAGTTAAATATTATTTAGCAGACACTTGAACAGTGAAACAAGTGACAAAACTTAGCAACAAAATGCACTGCCAACACTTAAACCATAGCATTTGAAATGTGGTTAACTTCCATATTCACAATTTACAACTGCAGTGAGTTACACAGACTGTACAATGAAACAATGTTAAATTACATTTTTATGAAAGAAGGTCCCAGGCACTTTGTGTTAAACTTATTACTACGAACACAAATGTGCTCACTTACATCCTCCTCTCCCTTTTGTCGGATTGTTTTAATTTTCAGTTAAAGTAATATTAAATAAACTAATACATAAAAATAAAAAACTTTTCCCAGGTAATTCTTCATTGTGTAAATAACTGAAAGAAATTTGGATTATTTTGTATCTTCTAGGATCACTGCAAATCCTCTCTGATGTAAATGAAAGAGCTGCCATACTGACAGCATTTTACAGCTGACAATGTCAGCCTTCACTTTGGATTACCTTGCCTTGGTGACCAATCGAACCAACATAGTAAGACTCTCTTCTCGTGAAGATAGTTCATTAAATAAAGTAACTGCCTTCAAGCATATTCCATATCAGTAGAAGAGACACTGCTTAAATACTATGCTGCACATAACATGCATGTTTCATTACTTGTTTAACCTTTAAAGGGACATTCCTGTCTATTTGAAGCAGGGCGTGCTTCACAGTAATTGTCCTAGCACACTTTGCTATCAGAGCACACAGCTGGTTTAAAGTTTATAATGTAATTTAGAACTGTATATAGTCAGTCCACTTTGTATTGTCTAGGATTTACCTCTGGTGCCACTAATAACCATAAAATGGACCACCTCGCACATCCATAACTTCTGAAAGTAAATCATCCTGTGGAAAACTAACTTTGCTTGCCCACACGGCCAGTCAAAAATAACCCAATGTCCTGAACTCCTAATTCAAGAGAAAGGCAAGTGTAACATCAATAGGGGCGGCAGCTATGAGCAATATATTTTTAGGGTATTTTTTCTGCTTCATACAGTAATGAATGGGATGACAGGCTGTGAAGAGAAAAAAATATTTCAGCAGTGAAAGTGAGTAGTACCATACTGTACAAGAAGTCTCACTGATAAAGAAATAGAGATATCACAAAATGACTTGTGACAAGTATATTACAGCTGTATTTTAAAAGGTTTGTTAGGAATATACATATTTATAACTAAACACACTTGCTTTCCTTCATTTAATATTAAAACAACATTTAATTTTAGTAAGTTTTAAGTTGTGTCAAACGATGTGCAGTAAGCTGAAGGTGGTTTTTTTCTTTGCAAACTCATATAAAGTAATTTCTGAATAATTTCAACAGTTCCCTGTAGTCTGACAGGAAGGAGCACATACTAAGAAACACGGGTATCAAAGACAATTCTCTCTCACACATACATTTGCACCTGTGTTTTCACACAGCTGTAAACCAAAAATTTTAAACTTCTGTGCATCTCCTAAGACTACAGACAGCTTTGGGGCAGAAACTGGGTTACACCCAGGCTGAAACAAGAGGAAGAGATACCAGCAATTTGTGAAAATCTTGAATGGCAAGGGAAGAAACATTGCACACACCCGAGTGAGGTCAGCCCCTGCTGCCCAGCCGTGCCCAGCTGCCTGCGTCCCCCTCCCGCACCAGACTGCCTGGGAAAGGGGAATGCGCTTTCTGTCTTCAACTCCGGGGCCAAGTAGGCTGTCATTGCCTCAGCTTCCTCTAGGCCTGTACGGATACTTACAATCCCCCTTACGCCTCCGCCTTAAATTAAGGCAAGGGCTTACACGAGAGGACAAAAATCTCCCCACAGTCGACATGCACAAGCAAACAGAAAGCGTGAGACCCTGCTTAGCTTTTGCTGATTTAATTAAACGACCAACAAATTTATGCATTGCTCCAGTGAAAACAAAATCTTATACACCTCCAAGGAAAAACCAGCTTGGCTGAAAACCCAGCATCTCCAGAGAATAGCTGCAAGTTGGGAGAAAAATGAGGAGCGAAGGCATTCACGTACATAAAGCTAAGGTGCAAACAGAAAAATGGCAAGGGACTCTTTGCCTTTCGTTTTGAGTTAATGAGAAGCAGCAAGGTGGGATGACCCACACTCTCTCAGAGCAAGAATCCTTAAGGAGCAGTCAAGTTAAGCACAGCACCCAGGCAAACTTCAAAGACGGAAGCAGGCGTTCACCTGCATCCCGGCATGCTTGCCTGCCAAAGGCACAACGCGCTCCGGCGGCCGCAGCCCCCACCTCGGGCCGCCCCGGCCCCCGGGGCAGCAGCGGACAGGTGAAACTTCCCAGGAGCGCCCCGTTTCTGCGGCTGAGAGGCAACCTCAGCAGCAAGGCAGCTCCCGCCCTTTCCCGTGCACTCGCACCCTGCCTACGGCCGCCGAGCCCCAGCAGCAAGCCCCGCTCTCCACCCGTCCCGCAGCGGCATCCACGCCCTCCGCAGCGCCCGCCAGCGAGAGCACCGAGCTGCGCTGGCACCGCAGGCTGCGGGTCACAGCCCGAGCGGCGCCGGGGCACCTGACGACCCAGGCGGGGACGCGGAGATGGACCTCGGGCAGGGACACGGCCCCGCCGCCCCCTTGGACCGCCCTCCCAGCGCGGAGCCCCGCAATTACCCGGCGAGAGGTGCCTCCTGGCGCTCCTCGGTCCGCGCTATTTCCTTCGTCTTATAGAAGATGAGGAGGAGACTTATGGTGCACACAGTCCACCTCTTCCTGACGGAACGCATGTCTTCGGCGAAACGCGGGCCCCCTCCCCCTTTCCCTTTGTTTGTCAGGGGTGTGCTGGAAACAACTGCACACGCGGCACGAATTGCTAAAACCACGGCGATATATATTTTTTGGGGTTTTTTTTTCCCGAAATAATTACAGAAGATAAAATAAAATAAAATAAAACAAAACAGGCAGGAGCAGAGCCTGGGGGTTCTTTGGCGTTTAGTTTGTCTCTCTTTCGCCCTGCCCTGCCAGGCAGCTGGGCTTGCAGGCGGTAACTCGCTCGCCTCGGCCGGGGAGACGAGTGCGCGGCGCCGCTGCGCGTTCGCCGAGCAGCGCCGAGCCGGGGAGCGCTCCCGCGGCTCCGCTCCGCGTCCCGATCCGCTGCGGCGCCGCTCGNGGGCGCGGGCGGTGCCGGAGGGGCGAGAGGGGGTGGGGGAGGCCCGCTGGTAGCTCCGCCGGGTTTGAAGAAGGCGTGCCTTTCTCGCCTGGGTCACATCGGTTGGGGATGTGTCGCCAGTCGGGGGTCTGAAAGTGAGAGCGGAGGACCGCCGACGTTGTGCCGCTGCAAAGGAACACGCTTCCTTTTCAGAGAAGGATGAGAGGTTTTGTTCATAGGAAATTTTTTTTTCCATGTCTCCCGCTATGGATGACTGTGGCTTGAACAAGGCATTGGAGGTTTTTTCCCCGTCTCCCTGCCCCAAAACCCGCAAGAGAAGGCGGGAATGCAGACGGGAGGCGGCGTGGCCCACGCACACACCCGCCGGGAGCCCCGGGGTCCGGCCAAATCCACCGCCCATGCCCCCGCTCCCCAGGGTCTTGTTTCACCCACACGGTCTCAGTGTGGCCGTTTTTTTCCTAACTTCTGCTGGGATGGTTTCTCTGAAATGCACAATAAAAAAAAAAAAAAAAAAAAAAAAGG
>VZRV01007328.1:0-96359 GCA_013398115.1 Falcunculus frontatus | reverse complement strand
CGCGAAACCCCAAAACGAAACGAAACAAAACAAACCTTTGAGATGGATAATGCAGCACGAAAAATAAGTTATTAGCTATATCCGCTTTTCTCAGTATTGTTTTGCCTTTTTCAAAGTGAGTGAGCTGCCCTGGAAATACGCTTATTCTGCATGACAGGGATCTGCCCACAGCCCTGAAGTTTGTTCTTATGGAACAAGACCAATATAACTCCTCTCCCACGGGGACCCAGGAAGAGTTTGTGACAAACCTAGAGTGACTTCTCTTTCCTAGCTTGGATTAAAAGCTAGAGCTCACAGGATGACAGAACCTTCCCTGGGTCTATTTGGTCTCATATCTTGTGTCCAGAACTGATCCATAACACACAGGAGGATGCAAGGAAATTTGGAAGTAAGTACAGATTTTTCCTTCCCAGGGAAGTACTCCCTCACAGGCATTAGGAGTGAAGAAACATTAGAGAAGTTGTTGAAAATCTTAGGGCTGCTTATAGTTGTTATGTTGGAAAAATCAGTTGGGTGTAGTTAGAAAGTTTTCATTCTGCCTCAGTGGAATGGAATGGAAACTGCAATTTCCTTCCACACAAGCCAGATCAAGCTGCATTTTCAGTGCTCTTCTCTGCTGTGGCTCTGATAACTTAGTCTCAGAAAGTGATCTCTAAAAGGCATCAGCAGCAAAAGGAGAAAAACTCATTCTATCTGTGAGAGTGAAGTTCAAATTTCACATAGTGTAATTCCTGACATTCTTTTCTAGAAAAAAAAAATTGATTCAATGCAAAACTCTACTTAATACATTTGTACAAACTACATCACATGTTTAGCCTAACAATCAGGATTCGGTCACTGTTGTCGACCCTGTCGACCCTGCGATGATTTTTTTATATACCTGATATAATTTTTGTATATTAGATTATTTTTTGTAGTTAGATGAACTCATTGAAAATAGGTACTGAAAATGTATATAGAAGATCCCGAATTCACCCATCTTCAGAGGTGGTTTTACTTGGTTCCACTCACAAATACCAAGGGCAGCTTACAATACACTTAGCCACAGCAGCTCTTTGGTTTCATGCCAGGCCACATGTTTGTTCAGAAAACAATGTGCCTCCACCTTCTTCTTCTCCACCTTCTGCTGAACTTCTTCCTCCCTGAAGAAGGAACCCAGCTCCCCTGCTGGTTTGTAAGAACTAATCCTCACCCCATACAAGAAATCCCTGCCAGCATTGATGATGACAGTGATGTTTGTGCCATGCCCAGCAATGCACTTTTCTCTCCCTGCTCAGTCTGGTTGCAACCACTCTGACTGAAACGGACCAAAAAAGTTCAAGCTCCTAGCCGTCAAGACTCTAAGGGATTTTTCTGATTACCAGGATGTAAAACTGTCAGCTTATACTTGAGAAAAATATGGAGAAAACCAGTTCTCAACAAAAGGTCAATGTGCATAACAAGCTATGGTATTTTCCTGAAAATTTTGGCTGTTCCCTTGCCTGTCATTCTACTGCCATGAAAACACACTTCTGGGTCAGAAGAGGACTGTGGCATCCTGAGATATGAACCAGCTCATCCCCTGCAGTGATTCACTGTCTTCACCTTCTGCTCATGCCATTCAAAGCTCTGATGTTATCTATGTAACAGGGTCCCAGAGTCACAGAAGTTGCTTAAAAGTGGATTCAGAGAAAGTTCCGTTCCTCTTCCAAATCACTCCTGAGCTTTCATTCAGAAACAGGCTTACAGCTCTGATCACAGTGAGGAGGACCCCTCTCTTAGCTCTTCTGCCCTTCCTTAGGTTTCCCTCTTGGTGTAGTTTTATTCTCTAGTTCTATACTCATGTAACAGGCAGACACAAATAGTATATAGATGTATAACACATACAGAATATAATTCAGCCAGGTGCTACATTTCATTTACAATGATAGAATTCATTATTACAGAAAATGAGTTTACTGTATAGCGAGTTTAAATATTCATATCTAGTATTTCACTAATTCCCTTAGTTATCTTTCTTTAATGTGTCGTCAACAGCACTTCATAACTCTAACAAGCTATCTAAATTATGCCTTGAAATTATTTCCTCTTTCTCATACATCCTAATGATATTTAAATAATGAATAGCATTTATATCAAATAGCATGGTTTATTTTACATGAATTAGAGGAATGGTTTATCTCTGTGAACCCAGAAACATGTTCAGTAAATCCTATTTCATGGCATCTTGTGATGGCAGTAACATTTCTTTTATGAAGACTACTGGAGGAGCAAAAATGTGAATAATACAAATAATCATGCATTTAAGCATTTCAAATTTCAGAGTGCTAATTAGTTTCTATGGCAAAGAGTTCTTGAAGGACTGCATTTCATGCTGAAGAAAGTGGCTAGAAACTTGAAACATTTATGTTTGTTAATGCATATTATCATATAAAGTCCTTTTTTCATTAAGAGTATTTCATGTTCTATGTAGGTGCCCAGAAATGTCTTCTGAATTAATTCAGCCTGTTTTATCACTGAGGATAGAGAAACACTAGAAGAGATTTCCTGGGGAAGCTGTAGCATTTCAATCACTAATTGTCTTTAGTTACACAAATCTCCGGATTTTTAACTCAAGGTGGAAGGAAGAATGGTGTAACTTAGTCAGGTACCCTGTAACTACTTTTTTAATATATAATTTTAATGTCAATCTGATCAAATTTTAGTGACTACAGCTTTCTGATTCCTGTATAGTAACTTTTAACAAAATACTCAACATTGTGGAAAGGTCATGTATTTGTACATGCTTCTGTTTCAGAACCAGGCAAGGCTGATGTGGCATTCTTGCATTTGCTTAACAATATTAACTCTGATTTAATCCTATGGAATGTATTTAATAGTATTAACTATTCTTTTTTTTTTTTTGTAAAAAAACCCCAGCTAAAACAATGAATGATGCTTTGTGAAGCTTTTAAGTACTACTGCTACTTCAATCTGTTATCATTGCAGACTTCAATATCCTTCAGTGTTTTCATTGATGGTTCAAGCAAAGGCACCAGACACCTCCATAGTTTCTTAGGATTAATGTGCACAGAACTCTAAAACTTTACAGATTTGCTCTTACAGCCTAAATTTGAATATTATCTATGCTTCTGGTTATCTAATCTATACATACTTTCATCAAAATGTACACCTCTTGAAATATTATCTCTTCCTGTAGAAGAGATAGTCTAGTAGATAGTTGTAGTAGAAGTCTAGTATTACATTTTTAGCATTACTGGCATTGCAAATAACAGCAGTTCAAATACTTCAGGTTTATAATGCAACAGCTTTTCCATAGGCAGCAGAATAAAAGATAATGCACCAGCTGCATTTTTGCATAGTTATTCCACCATATAGGACTCAAGGTTCGGGTTGGTGGATATTAAATTTCTCTTGATGTTCAGAGGCACAAAAATCAGGTCAGGATCCACATTCCCATTCACCTCCCCTTTCACTTTTGTGACTAGAATGCAGTGATGACTTAGTGTTTGCAATCACCTTGCAGAACTACCACAGGATCAATAGTGAGGAGACAGTTAAAATAAACTTACTCAAATTTCTCAGCCATTTCTTTTGTGTGTGTGATAGGAGAAGAGCATATTTTTCTCTAGAAGAAATTCTGCAGCAATTCCTTAGGAGGTATTAGAACTAAATCCCAACAAAGCTGTACTCTCTGTTTTACATTCTTTTGTGCAGTAGTGTATTTAGCTAGTGCAGAGGTCCCCAGATAAAGCTGCAGTACAACAGCAAAGAAGGGTTTTTAATTTAGGGGCATACACTCCTGTGTTTATTGCTTTGCATACTTCCCTGATCAATGCACAGTTTCATATAGTAGGAAAATACTAACCATGTCTGTATTTCAAGTAGAGTGATCATGCAGATAGGGACCACTCTGAAAGAAGATATTGTCAGTTGTCAGGATCTCCTCCTTACTTTTGTGACGTAGGATGTTCCACAACCATTGGTTATAAAAATCCTAGTTCTATGCTAATTTGAGATGGCTCTCAGCTAGTATGCCTTTCAGAAAGGCTAAAACCTCACTACTTTTAATCAAAATGTCTATCTCATGCATAGGGACTGTATGTGTGAAATTTGATAATCATGAGCTGCAGTACTTCCCATATTGTATTTGAGTGAGGCTCAAGACGACCTGTATTTTTTGTAATTGGTATGAAGAGAAAAATTAGGAAGCAGAGGTAAGGGTTAAAGAACACTGGGAAACTAACAGAAGAGAAAGATAGAAGAAGAAGTAGATCTAGAAGAAGGGTGAGGATGAAAGGATTAAGGGGTTGGCAACCAGGAGAGAGAGTTACAGCTGTATCTGGTCCAGTACAAGAAATGAGATGAAAAGTTCAGAGTCCATAAAGGGTACAAGAACCTACTTAAATGGTGTCTTAGGTTACAATGTAAGATGTAACCAAAAGTATGTATTCTATTACCATCTTCATAAATTGTTAAAACAAGTGGGATAGTGTTCTTTATCTTCTCCACGAGTCAGCCCTGATAACTCCCTCCAGGAAGCTATCTCCACTAATGGGCCATCAAGTCTCACTGCATGACTCATAGAATTACATCATCCCATTGTGAGATGCTCTGCCCAGGGGGAGGAGCCAAAAATTCCTACCTGTATATAACCTGAGGCTTGGAACACCACAGACAGCGCCTACCACTGGATTCCTAGAGGGCAAGAGCTTCATAACCACAACTGGACCTCCAGAGAAGGACCAGACTTTACTACAGGGTCACCGCTTCAACAGAACCACATCCATCACTCCGACAGGACAGCAGCCACCATTTAATCGGACTGCTGCTATCATTGCCCCAACAGGGTGTCGGGTCGTATTCTGACTCTGTCAGTTTAAGCCAGTGTTTCTGTACTATTGCCTTTATTTAAATTTTCCTATTAAATTGTAGTTCTGACTTGGAATCTCCCACTTTCAAACTAGTTTGCGTTCAAACTAGTACAAATGGAGAGGTATGACTAATTCAGGCCTACTGAGTAAATAAGGTAAGAAATGCTGTGTCTGTTTTTGTCTCGATCTGCCCTTCCTGCAATAACAGACCCCTTGTCTCCATCACTTAAATGTGCCTGAGCCTGTATTCAAGCCCTAAATCCACTTCATTGATCAGATACAATTCTGTTTTGGAGTGTGAATGAAGAATTTCTCTTTCTAGAACGTAAAACATAACTTAGCCAGGAAACTGCTTTTTACGTAGATGTTTCTTGTAGGTCAAATGAAAGAAAGCGAAGTGTGTTTCTGGCCATATTTCCCTGCTTGCAGTTTAACTTGTAAATTGCAAACACATCTAAAACATAACTGGATAAACATTTACGACTCCAGAAAGCAATTGGCTTTCTGGTTACATCAAACCTCCAACTCCTCTCTTCATTAGGGCAACAGGGGAGCTTTTCCTTCAGACTTTGAAACTAGCAAAAATGGTTTAAACTATTTCCAGGTAAGACTTAGGGAAGGAACCAAGAAAACCTGCACTACTGTCCAGCCCCACTGAGACATTCCTTAGGAGTTATGGGGTATTCCTGAGAGTTTCAAAGGACTCTGTACACCTCCTTATGATATTAGTTGAACTGGACATATTGCTGAAGGAGAGGAGAAGAAAGATCACAGTTATATGTTATCATTGGGTTAATCCTAATTTGTCTGTGCTTGGTCATGTGTGCAGCGAAATCTCGTCCAAAGTATTTCCTCTTAGGTGTTAAGGTTAGGGTTTAGGTTTGGGGTGAGAGGTCAGGGTTGGGTTTGGGGTTAGAGTCAGGGTGCCTAGAGTTAGGGTTATGGTCATTGCAGTTTAGGGTTATGGTTAGGGTGGTAGGGTTAGGTGTTAGGGCCTACGGGTTACAGGTTAGGGTTGGGGTTAAGGGTTATGTTTTGGATGAGGTTTAACTCAGCTATATTGAGTCCATTCTGGTTTTAGGTGGCCTCAGATCAGTGAATCCAGCAGAGTCCCTCAACCTCTGGAACATCAGGAAGATCTGAAACTGTTTTTCAGCCCCTTAATTTCAAAATTATAATAATTTGGAGGGAAGGGGGTTTCATCTTCCATTGCAAGGGAGGTTCCTGCCTTCCTTAACAGACACCTGTCCTCAAATCCAAGACAGATCTTGATGCCCAATGTGGGGCACGAGGGCATCCAGAGAAAAGGGTGAAATAAGAATAACAGTTCCTGGGTAACCTAATTTTATTTGCTGATTATAGAAACCTTGTTAGGTGGCCCCATGTGGTCTAGCTTACCCTGGTTCGGGTGGCACGTGGCTGTGGCTGTATTTTTTCCCTTCGCAGCTCCTTATCTAAACATGGGTCCTCTGACTAAGGCTACTGTGGCTGTTATCCAGTTGACACTATGGCTTGATAAGGTGAGGAATTCATGGGTTTTTAACTTCCTCTTGAATGTGGGCTCATGGATAAAGGGCTATCACACACTAAGTGTATGTTTTTGGGGATATATTAAAAATGGTACCTTCTGTGAGGAAATAACACCAAGGGAAGTTTTCTCTCAACCCTTCAACCAGTTCTTTGAGTCTACCCCATCAGCTTTTGAAGGGTTTAGATTTCCCCTAGACACTAACCATGTGTTGTTGATAGGCCTACTCTATTTAGTATTCAGGGATAAGGTGAGATTGACTGGGATGACTACCCAGGCACACACCCCAGAGACTAAGAATTCTGTCCCAGAACCTGACACAGCCTCAGAGCTTGATCCTGCCCCAGAGCCTGGAGATCCTTCCCCAGAGCCTGACATAGCCCCAGAGACTAGAGATTCTGCCCCAGAACCTGACCCTGTCCCACGGCCTGACACTGCTCAGCAGCTCACCTCAGAAATGAACCACTCAGATTGGGTGGGGGTACTGGTGAAGGAGATGCGTGAGATGGGCCAGATGCTGAGGGAATACACCTCCCCAGCTAGTGGGAAACCCTCTCNGACTTAGTGGGGGCACTGGTGAAGGAAATGCGTGAGATGTGTCAGGTGCTGAGGGAATACACCTCCCCAGCTAGTGGGAAACCCTCTCCCTGCCCCAGAGAGGGAGAGTCTGATGGCTCAGCAGTGGAACCAAGAGATGTTACAACTGTCCCGGCTCCAACTGAATCACAAGGGCAATCACAGCCCGCAGCAGTTGCCCCTGTGCAGAGGAAGAAGTATAAGACTAAATCGGTACGCCCAGTTAATGATGATGGGGAACCAGGGACCTCACAACCAGCAACGGAGCCAGAGCCAGAAATCATCACAGAGTCCCTGTCGTATGAGAGTCTCCGTAATATGCATAAAGACGTTGCGCGCCGGGGGCGTGAGCCTTACACAACCTGGCTGCTTCGAGTTTGGGACCTTATGGGTACAGGCGTGCAACTGGATGGTGGTGAGGCAAGATATTTGGGAGCCTTGACCCATGACCCGGGTGTGAATCAGATATTCGTGAGAGACCCAAAGCCCCTTTCTCTCTGGGAACGGCTTTTAACGAGTATAAGGGAGAGGTTTGTCCACAAAGAGAGAATGCAGGAGTACCATCATAGAATACAATGGAAGACACTCGAGGAAGGGATCCAACAGCTGAGAGAAGTGGCGGTATTAGAGGTACTCTTTGGGAGAGATGGACAGCATGATAATGACCCTGACAAGGTCAAGTGCACAAGGGCAGATGTTGTGGAACCTGGCAAAGCCAGGGCCACAGCAATACACCACCTTCATTGCAACAATAAATGCTGAGGAGAACTGAGAAACAGTGGGTTCTGTCGCCAACCGGCTCAGAAATCATGAGCGGTCAATGGCCCGCTGAAGGCTCATGTCTCTGCTGTGGTTAAGGACCTCAAAGAGGAATTTAAAGAGGAGATTAGGGGGATGAGGGAGGAGATGAGGAAGATCAGTGTAGCACCAGTGCGAATCACAGGCCCCCAAGTCAGAGCCCCACGTCCCCTAGCTAGAGAGAGAGCAGGTACACCCCATGAGCTGAGCTGTGGTTCTTCCTGTGTGACCATGGGGAAGACATGAGATAATAATAATAATACTTGCTTTACATCTATTAATGTAGAGTTTGAGTGTTGATTTCTTTTTCAAATTAAGTAACCATGGTTGTAAAAGCAAAGGTACAGCATTAGATAACTTTTTCCTTTATTTGAAAGGCTATGCTTTGGTGTCATTTATTTATTACATTTGTAACACATTACTGCATGAAGAAAAAATATATTTCCTAATGTCATGGGTTGAACCTGAGTTGATGGACAGATCTTTCAACCAGTAGTGCTTATCAAAATTTACATATTTAAGCCCAGTGGAGACACAGGAAGCGCCCTTTTGGTTTGAAACTCCCAGCGGGGAGGGGGGGAATTTGGCCAGGCTCCGCTCTTCGGAGCGGCCCCGGGCCTCCCCTCCCCTCCCCCGGCCCGGTGGGCACGGGCCCCGGGTGCTTGCAGGAGAGCCCCTTAGAGCCACGGGCAGCTGAGGAACAGCCATAATGGCTGCACAGCTGATTCCACCTGAAGCGGCTGCTGAGGAACACCCCCTCCCCACATGGTCCGCGAAGATCCAGCGGGAGCTGACAGAACTTTCCTGCAACCAACTCAGCCTATATTGAACTGTAAAATAACATCAAGTAACCAGCAGCATAAGGGGAGCGAGGCTTTCTCCATCGTAAAGCTCGAACAACAGACATTATTCATCATCATGGCGTCTTCAGGGTCAGAGAGAAAGAGAAAGTGAGTGAAGCTGAAGATGGCAGCAGGTGAAAAGAGGGTGGAGTCGCGCCTTTAGTGCGGAGCTTAAACCTGCTTTTTGCAGAGTGTGGTAAAAACTGTAATATCACAAACTGTTTTTCTCTTTAATCCATTTAAAGACATGGGGGGATGAAAATTCTGTGTACAACCTGTGAGTGAAAACCAAAAGTGATCATGCCAGGTTACCCAGGAGCTGTGAGAGGTTGTGAGAGACTTTCAGAATTTTCTGTAAAAAAGAGAGCTGTTGTTTTTGGGCTGGAATTTTGTCTATCCTTAAGCAAGAATGCCCCATGTGTGGCCCATGGGACAGTGTGGAAGAGACTGTGATTTCTTTCCATGGAAGAGATATTTGTTACGGCAGCAGATTTCCAGGCGGGGCTGTTGCTGGTGCAGTTTGGGAGACCATGAGACGCAAAAGAGATCTGTCATTCCCCAAATAATAGAGAGAGACTTTTAAGAACTGTAAATGCTGACCAAATACCATGTTTTGTTATTATTTGTGTGAGTTGGGTAAAAGGAGGGGGGTGCTGGCGAAAAAGGGAGTTTTGTCTTAATCTCTTATTATTTCTTTTTACTCTTAACTCTGTTAGTAATAAACTTTTTTTTCCGTATTCTTTAAGTTTGAGCCTGCTTTGCATTTCTTCAAATCTCCTATCTCACAGAAAGTAGGAAATGCGAACTAAACAACTACATTAATTGGGGTTTCCACCCGGTTTCGAACCAAACCTGCTACACCTAAAAACATTTCGGTGAAATTATGAGAGATTACTTCATGAATTTTCCATGACTGAGAATGGGAAAGAGATTGTCTGAGAAGCTAAATGGCGGATTTGTGAGGTTCTATTATATTTTAATAACAGTGAATGGCCTCCCAGTGAGAACCATCATTTTAATAAAAGTTTCCAGCCACATACCCACCTAGGCTATATAGGTTTGAAGATGGAAAAGAACATTTTTTTCTGAATTCAAACCATAGCAACAGCTATTTAGTCTTTGGGAACTAATTCCCATTTTTATTACTGCTATTTTTAATTTTTCTTAATTTAATGCTGGTTAAATTATATAGTTAGACAGTACAAAATTACCTGGCTTTTATTGCTTTGTGCTAGATGAAGTCATACAAAAAAGTTTCCCATATGCCTTTAACTATATTTTCTTACATATTTCTTTGACAGCAACGCTTTAAGGCATTTGCTGAGTTTGACCGCATCTTGTTGAGACGTTTTTATCCTTTCTTTTTCCTAAATGCAAAAGTGTAGTTCAGTGACACTTTTGTGGCGTCCTTATAAATTTCAACGAAAAAAAATCTTCTCCATATTCAAAACTAAATTTCTGGTCATTGGGACAGGTCAGACCTAACAGTAATTTCTCCTGTTCTGCACTCACCTGGCATGCAAAGGATTTGGACTCAACTTCCTGTCAAAAAAGGGATTTGTGTTTGTCTTCATCAGCAGTTTATAGACCTTATAGACCTTTATGGGCAGATTAACAAGCAAGCCCTTTTTGTTGACAGCTAAGATACCTTAACATAATCTCGTATTTCCTGCAGACAAAAGCATGTGTGCAAATTTTTACTGCATAACTAACAGATGCTCTAAGTTCACAGTACACTCTCTGCTGTGGTAAATTGTGAAGCTAATTCTGAGCCTGCATTGCTATGATCAAGTTCATTTTTAATGAGCTTTCAATGACAGTTTTACAGTATACATGAGACAAAGTGGTTTACAACATGACCTGCCACTTAAAACAAGAACCCCCACCTCATTTACTCCATTCCAAAAAGGCCTGTAAGTAGTAGCCTCTTCAGGTCAAGTAATTCTCTTAAATGCAAGAATGTCCGGTTTTTTCACCTATGTTTTATTTCTTTGCAAACTAGGATTTGGAGTTCCATTCAGAGATGACCAGGGTCCTAGGTATTTAAATTCCCATGGGAAAGCCTGCATCAGAAATTTTCAGTCCACAGAGAAGACACTGGCACCAACCTGGGTAAGAAAAATCCACAAGAACATTACATTCCCCGTTTGCCACCCAGGTCAATGGGAAGACATGTAAAGCAGATCTAAGGTCGTGTTTCTGATCTGCTGATGTTGATGTTAAATTTTGATTGACTTCAGCAGCGTTAGGTTATCACTTCTCCTCACCTAATTTCTAGTCATATACTCAAGATAGGCAGCCACTAAATTTAAGAGAAACATATCAAGAAAGATGTTTCTTAATGTTCTCTAGTGTGTTTCATTAAATCTCTTAGACTAAAAAGTTTTTTAAAGTATTTTATCACATAAAAATTGCAGTAATAATCTAATCCTGTTACTTGTAGTCTCCTCGAAGACAGTATTGAGGGCAATAATTTTTTCTGTATTTTGATGACTTGGGAAAAGCATACGAATTCTTAACCAGTCACAGTTATAGAAGTCCTTTAGAAGCTTTTCAATGTTGAGACTTTTTCTTCTGAGGAAGTATAAGGATTGTATCAATTTCAGAGACTTACTCTTTTGACTTTTATAAATATGATTTGCATTAAATAAAAGGCAGAAGACTTTTTAATTTTGCTTAGACAACTTTATTTTTTAGTGCTCTTTAAATAAAATTATGTCACAAAATCAAAAATAGCTATTTTTGACAGAAGAAAAGAGCATCATTACTTTTATAGTTCAGATAAATACTATGGGAAGTAAATTTGATTTACCAAGCTTATCATGAACTGTGAACTTTAACATTAGAGCAAAAGGAATATTTGGTTTTGAAATCATTGGTTTAGCCCTAAACGAAATAAAGTAATGTGTGAAGGGGAAAAAAGTGTGTATATAGACAAACACTTGTAAAGTGCTACAAGTCACAAGATGTGAATATTCTATAATTACAGAATTACAGAGGAAGAGACAAATCTGAGTCTGAAGTGCTTGAACAGGAAATCACTACTTAGTTGGGCAGAATTTTGGGAACTTATTTTCCTGTTTTTTCTGACTGGAGAGTGCGAAAATGTGTGTTGGTATTAGGCTAAGGAAAGGTATATGATGAATCAAGATCTGTGTCCAGAAACAGGTACTTTGAAATTATTTTTTCAGCTGCTGCAAAGTGCTGTAGTCTTCTTGTTTGCTCTCAGTGGAGAATTTCCACAATGCAAAACACAGATGTGCCACATCTACGTCTGTTCTCATCTCCATGTCCTTTCCTCAAAATAGAAAAATGCCAAGCAGAGGGAAGAGGAGACAGAAGAGAGGTGTGGTATACGACAATCCTCCGTAGCAGTGACTGGAAATTGCTTTGTAGTGAGGTAAGTCCTAGCAGCCCAAGCTCTGGCACAGAGCACAAAAACATTCTGTGCTCTCAGAAGAGGCCCTTTTTTTCCTAGCACTGTAATATTAATGGTGAGTTCCAGGTGACATTTGCTTCCCCCATATCAATGGCTTTCAAATTTTATAGTATATTATAGGAGTATCTCTCAGTACAGGTGCATTGACATTCAGCTTTTATAAGCACCTGTGATACCTAAGTCTGCTTGAACCACACCACTGCATATGGGATTTAGCAGCACATTTCCCTGAATTTTGGGCTGGACAACTTAATGCTGGACATATCTCACATCCAAGACTGCTAGCATTTCTGCCAGCATCTCAGATTATCAAGATTTGAGCTGTGCATCCTGCAAAGCAGCATTGTTACAGCAATGGTTTTAGAATTCAGGCTGATATTTTTGCAAGAAAAACTTGCTTATTTGGAGGCAACTTAGTACATTTTCAGTCCACAGAAGCAACCAAGTTGCTAATGAGTGAGCTCAGGCTTGCTACAAAAAAAAAAATCCTTGTTCTTTGCTAGGTTAAGTTTCATCACAGCTGTGCCATTCTGTGCTCTTCCCCTGTGAAATTCTTTCTACAGGGCAACACAGAAAACAATCTGATGACATGGACTCTCACCAGATGAAACATTGTTATGTATTCACAGACCTCTTCCTCCACTAACAGATCCTACAGCACACAAATCCTCCTTTTTTCTTATCCTCAATAGATACATCTTTTCTGGCAGGCTACCAATTCTTTGCGTTTTGTGAACATGATGGTTTTTTCCTTTGTCTTGACTCCCCATATCTAATCAATTACCCACTGCATTGCTTATTGGTTTTGCTCTGTCTCCTGTATAGCATAGGAAGTTTTTTAATTAACTGAATTGTGTGTCATTTGCTCAGTTTCATCTATAGATTTGGCTTAGTGATTGCTTCCTAAAGGTTGGAAAATAAACTCTGGCAAAATTAATATGATCCTTTACCAATCAAGTGAAAGTAGCATTTTTGTAAGGTGAAACTTTATAACCATGCTGAATAATATTTCTTAACAGTAGAGTCCCGTATTTAAGCATTCTTATATTCCACCAGAGAGATGAAAGTAGAGCTGAAAATACTACATTTCAGCATGTTCTGCAGACCCTTTTCTTTACCTACCCTGTGCATGCTCAGTAGTACTGATCAACCCATGCAAACTCTGACACATGGCTTGCACCTTTGTTTCCACGTGTCATGTAATACCCTGGCTTCCTGGCTGTCACAGCCTGTATCTCTTAATCTCCTTGATACTGATATTTACATTTCAAGATCAGAATTTAATTTTTTGAGCCAGTTTGAACTCACAGTTGTTGTATCAAAGTACTGTTAATTCTTATCTCCAAGTTTCTTCTTGGTTCAGTGAGTTTTAGCAAGTTTTAGCTATCTCTCTGTTTTAGTGGGCAGCTCTGTGTTCCAACTACTATCATTGCTCTCAAGAAGGATTTATTTTAATCAATTAAGACTGCAAGACTTACTCCTTTGTTATTTTAGTAGTTTTTACTTTTCAGTTGAAAACTGATATGTTCCCTTTCCATATTAAGTAAAGCAGACCTTCAATTTCTGTCTCCAGTCTCAAGTGAATATTAACTGCATGATGGACTTCAGTCAGCCCCTTATAATTACCACATTTTAATTCTGCTGGAGCACTTGCCTGTCATCTCCTTCCAGCCACCACATTTTTATGTCCTGTAGGAATGCTCTTTGGTGGGTAGTCAGTCCATGGCTGCTCTGCCCTTTCTCAGGCAAGAGTGAAAGAACTCTGCCAGTCTGCCTGTCACTTGTCTGGTGTGTTAATGATACCCTTTTTTGGAGTTTTGGTATCTGAGAAGTGAAACACTTTAAAACCAAAACTCCTGATTGAAATAGTACCTACTTTTGCAGTTGGTGTTCTCAGCTGTTTAAATAAGGTTGAAACAAGAGGGAAGGTCTCTCAGCAGAAGCCAAAGTGAATAACTGGGCTTTTTCTTCCTTCATCTAGAAAGAAATGAAAGGTGGTGGAAAAGAAAATTTAGCTCCCTTGATCTTTTGAAATTGCTTTAATTCTTAGTGATTTCCTTCAGTGCCAAAACGATTCAACCTTGTGGATGCTTTTCTCACCAAATTTCTGGACCATGTGACCAAGGAGATCTGTAGGAGTAGATGTTTAATTAAGCAACAGAGACTCCTTATGCTATAAGACATTTGACCAGGCCCAGAAAATGAAAATTCTTCCTCTCGCAATCACTTCTCTATGCCGTATTTCCATTACATGGTTTGAGAATGCCTTGGGGTGACTTTATGATGCTGTATCCCCTATCACCTGCTCTATGCCAGACGTGAATCCTGTGCCTTTCTGTGCCTTTAAGCTGGGTCCGAGAGAAAGAGGGGGGAAGCTGAACGAATCCTTCGGCGCGGTTTGTGTTCAAGGACTCACAGACTCACCCGTGCTCTCACCGCTGCAGAACCGAGGAAGGACCTTCCTTCTTTTCGCCAGCTCTTCATTCCTTTTCTCAGGAGAGAGAGACGGAGAGTTAAAATTCTTTGCTTTATAGCTAGCTTCTTGTTTGCTTTCTGAAGCAAGAAGTTTTTCCTAGGACTGTGGTTTCTTCTTCTTCTCCTGGAACTGTTCAGCTCCAGTCCAGAACACCATCACCGGGATGCCCCACACCATGGCTCAGAGGGGCCCACACCGCACCCCAGGTCCAGGGAGAGCAGAGCCACACCGACAGAAAGAACTCTGAATCTACCAGGTTTTTCTACACAACAAGAAGGTTTATTATCTAGTCATTATTCATTTTGTGCCTGCATGCACTTTTCTTGTTAAATAAAGAGCTTTTTTTTTCACTGTCCTCCAAGAAAGTTCTTTCCAAACCTGTAAGTGGGGGCGAGACTGCTGAAACCTGCCTTCCATTAGAGGAGACATTAATTTCAGACGTTTTCGTCCCAATTTGTCTCAAACTGAGACAGAAATAAAACAAACACTCAGCAAAAGTGAAATAAAACCTCCACATTCCCTCCTATCTCTGTCAGTTTGACCCTGTGTAAAGCTCTTTTTTTTTTTCTACTTAAAGCAAATTGCAATGTAAAGAAATTGCATGTGTGAAATCCTACATGTCTAAAAATTCAGGAACCTATGAAGTCACCAGGAATGGGGAAAAAATGCTAGATTAAGTTATTCAAAATTTAAAGAATTTGCTCGGTGTGTAAGAAGTTGTTTTGAGGGGGAAATGCAAGGTGGCCTGTGAAGCTGCAGACCCGTCTTTCTACAAACCTCCAATATAGCTGTCATCCATATTTCAATATCCCAGCCAGAAGTTATTCAGTGACCATATTTAGCATGACATGAAAGGCAACATACAAACTTAGTGTGGGGCAAGAGGCTTGCTCTGAAAATCTTGACAAATACCTCCTAGACTAATGAAAACTGTGCTTCACAAATGTTCGTTAGCAAGCAAAGGAAGAAAGAAACTCTACATGATTAAACATAGGTATTATAATAAGAGTCACAGAAGGGTTAATCACTGACTAAAACAAGATGTCTCTGCAATGAATGGGTCAGTTCTCAAAGAAAAATGCTGACAAATGCAGGACAAAAGGGAATAAATCACACAATCCATAACAGCAGCAATAAGAACACGTGTAAAAGAAATACTGCTGATGAAAAAAAGCAGAGAATTTGAATTTGGTAGTGATGCAGAAGCATTTGTTGGTTAGCATTCATTGTAGATATACAAGGAGACATCCTACAATCAACTAATTTATTACAGGAGCACAATATAAGTAGGATCTAAAGTTATTACAGAGCATCTGTGGTTGGCTATGGAGATGGTGAAGGGCCTTGAGGGGAAGCCAGATGAGGAGTGGCTGATCTCACTTGGTCTGTTCAGCCTGGAGAAGAGAAGACTGAGAGAAGACCTCATCACAATCTGCACCTTCCTCATGAGGGGAAAAGGATGGACAGACACTGATCTTTTCTCTGTGTTGCCCAGTGACAGGACTCAAGTAAATGGCATGAAGTTGAGTCAGGGGGGGTTTAGTCTGGATATCAGGAAAAGGTTTTTGACCCACGGGGTGGTTGGGCCCTGGAACAGGCTCCCCAGGGAAGTGCTCATAGCACCAAGCCTGACAGAGTTCAAGAAGTGTTTGGACACTGCTCTCAGACCCGTGGTGTGATTATTGGGGATGGTGCTGTGCAGGCCCAGGAGCTGGACTTGATGATCGTGACGGGTCCTTTCCAACTTAGAATATTTTGTGATTCTGTGAAGACTTAGAGTTCTCTTTTTCCTGGATGCATTTTGCTTTTCTGTAGTAAGATGAGCTATTTTATCACTCAGGGCTTAAAAATATTTTCAAATTTTAGGCAAAACAATAGTTTGCTAGAACAGAGTCCGTTCCAACAATTTTTACTCTTGGTAGACCTAAATCAGTTTGCCACAGAAAAGATTGAGGACAATGCACCATTTGAAGCAAACTTCTATTTATAGGAAATGCTCTATACTAAGTTATCGTTAATGTGTAGAGGTTAACTGTGGCTCATTTAAGAAATAAAGCGGTTCTCTTGTTGAGTAAGATTTTTATATAACACTGCTCCCCTGCATACGTGCAATGGCTATTAAAGAGGTGTCTTAGAAGTAATTTCCTGATGACGGGCTTTGTGGACACTCTTATGTATCTCTAAGCATTATGTTAACAGCATATTTATGGACATGTGCATAGGTATCAGACACTAGGGTTGGATTTTATATACTGGCCAGTGCTTGTAAGTGTGTTATATGAGGTGATTCATGAGTCAATACCAAGAGTGTTCTTTACTGATGTTTATAGCTGGCCTATGAACAACAGCTGCTGTGTTCTCAAAGAACTCAACGTGGTGTGAGAGGTACTTCAGAAAAGATTCTACCACACTTTACAGGCAGCAGAGAAAATCAGAAACATTTAATCCTCAATGTTCTTAGGTCCTTTAGCTATGCTTACAAAATAGCAAGCACATGAAGGAAGACAGACCCAATGTATGCACTGCAATCTGCATACATTATGACTGAATAAAATTGCATTCATATTAATGTGGGTTTTTTAAAATTTTGGATAGAGGGTTTTTTTTCATTGTTAAAATGTTTAAAAGGATTTCAGACTAAAGCAGCCTGTTTAGAATACTGTTAAGTCCTTACAGATAATATTTTCTTCATATTCATTCTCAAGGCTTTTAGGGGGTTTGGTTTTTAGTGATTTTTTTTTTTTTTTGTGCATTTAAGAACAGATGGAGATACTTTTTAAATGGCATAGTTCTAGTCACAATCTAAAATTACTAAGAGGGTGCACATGTCACCCAATATTTATAGACATAAATACAGATTAAGGAGATGTGCCAAATGTAGGAGGAGTTTTGTGCATTGAAATCCATATTCAACTTCTATGTTTCAAGAAAACCTCATTTAATGCTTACACTGGAATAAGCAGGAGACTACAGCTATCACATTATTTTTAACAGCTGCATGTTGGAAGGACTCTCATAGTGCAGATATTTAATCAACATTTAACATTACTTATATGGAAAATTTTAACGAGCTGTTGCATTAATCAATCAAGAACTCAAACCTCCAAAGCAGAGCACACCCAGCCAACATTACAGAAGCTATCTCAGTCTACACTCATTCTTACCACATGAGCTGAAAATGGCAGAATCAAGTCAGATCTCACTTGGATTTTACCTTAGGGCCATCCTAAGCACCTACACATCAGTCCTGGTCAATTGACTGTGGACATGCTTTCCACTCTGGGGCCTGGGTTAAAGACTGAAGGATGAATAATAGTCTAAAGCTAATGTACTTGCTTCTAAATTTCCTAATTAATTTCTGCTCATGAGGAAATATTTGTGTTAATCCCACCATCTAAGTGTAGATTAAAAATGCAAAAAACCAAAAGTAGACTGGAATGTTGATAGTACTGCAATAGGATTCTTTTCAAATGTAATATCGTATTTTATTTGAACAGTTTCCATGAAAGCATACTCTGAGAATATCTGTTATATCAGATCCTAAAAATCAAGATGGGAATGAACTACAACCCTGGCAGTTTAATATATATAAACTCTGAGTAATAACTAAAAAAACATATAGCTGGGCGAATTTTAAAGTGTGCAGCTAACTCTATGTTTAAGTAGAGTCTCAACATAATGTTTTAACATTAAAGTGTTTGAACTCTTCTGCCCAACCCCAACCCCCCCAGCTAAGTCCTCTTATATATCCTGTTTTTCAATCACAAACTCAGTGGACTGATTAGATTCCCGGTGGGTCATATCATCCATATAGTATTTAATTTTTGATGTTCAAATAGAAAACAGACAAAAAAGAAAAAAACCCAAGAAATGTATATCCTCAAGTTCAGTAATAAACTTCTATGTAAATTACAATTATGGGCGATTTCTAATTTTTTTTTTATAAGTTAACTGTAATGTTGTATGTCCTGTACAGCTCTCCTTCTTTTCTCACCTAAAAGTGCTTCAAATTGCTTCTTCTCTTCAGTTAAATTTGAAACTACATGTGTACGTACAACATGAACAAATGAAATGGGATGTTGTTTTAAACCTGAGCTGAGAATCAGAAATTAAGTCAGCACTTCACAAAGTCTATTTTCAATGAAAGAAAAACAAAGTAAGTTTTTTCTTTCAGTGGTGTTAAAAATACTACCATTTTTTCAGGAACATGAGTAAAACAGGCAGATGATTTTCAAATTTGTCAGGGCTTCGATTAGTCCTGACTGCTACAGTACTAAACTACCAAGGGGCTGACCTGCTAAAGATGAAATAAGATTTCTGGGCCTTATTTTGCCTTTCACTTATGTGAAAATAATTCCAAATTTTCTGTATTTATTTATAGAAATTTGACAATTTTAAACATGCAGTCTCAGGACCAGAAGAAAACATATGATATAATTTGGACAAATTTATGTTTAGATAGACTCAGCCTCTAGAGACTTTTTTTCCTTGTACATTACCATTTTTACTACTATAAATTTTTTCTCTAAATGGCCTACACTGACTATAAGGTGAAACCAGATCTTTAAATACCAAACCCAGGCAATCAGAATAAATCTAATTTATGCAAAATAACCTCTAGTATTTCCTTTTTACAACTTCAGGCAGGGATCTCACTCCTTTGCCTCCAGTGCTACTTAGCCTAGCCAAAAGCACCCATAAAATGGAAACACAGTTACCACACAAAAACCTTTAGCACTGAAATGTATGAAAAACCAAAACCAAATCCAACCCCCCTCTGGTATTTTACTGCAACTAGCTCCTTTTGAAATAAAGCAGATAGTTACCAGACTCTGAGGTTTTTTTCCCAGCTACTGGAAAATCTGTGTTTGGGTGAGAATGATGTGATCAATGAACACATTAGAAAAATTCATCATTATTACTTACCAAGATAACTGTCTATAAAGTGGTATTTTAAACTTCATCATAATGCTTTTTATTTATGTTATACAACTATTTTAAAAGTTTCATTTACTTCCATGTCAAGGAAGGATAAGGGCAGTAGGTGCAGTAGAGCATCTGTTTGAGAGCTGCAGTTTGAGAGAACACATTCATGACACAATTTTATTGCTTTACTTTCCAATAAAAACATGGTATAAAGTTAATGTGCTCCAGTTAATGTTCTCCTTACATTTTTATTAAAAGTTACAACTATATGAGCATGGCACGAATATTGAACTTTAAAGATGTTGATGTCTGGAGCTGAGAGCCAGATGAGTGCTAAGCACCAGAGCTAATGAATTTACGTTTTAGGGCAAGGTTGTGTTCTATGCAATTTCCATAATTTTTTTTCTTTTGTGTAGAAAAAACAATATTTTCAGTTATTTCTAGAAAATGTTTGTAAATGTTGCTGTATTTTCTGATGGGAATCTTTATTTGTCACTGATCACTGCATTGTTGTCCCACTTAGTCAAAATTTGCTGGCTCAGACAGTGCCTTCGATGTAATACCATGCTCTATCTTCCTTAATCAATGTGAATTGGGGTTTATCCACGGCAAGCATCTAAGTACCAAAAAGTCACTCACTCACTCTCTCACCCTGCTCCTTCAGTGGGATGGGGAGGAGAATTAAAGAAAAAAACAAAAAAAAAAACCCTCATGGGTTGACATCAAAACAGTTTGATAACTGGGTGGATATATTTGGGATTTATTAAGAAAAAGGTATGAGTATTTGGAGCGAAGCTATGTGAATGGAGAGCGCTGAAAAACTTATGCTGAGTAATATTTACAGAGATAAAACCTATGAAATCAACAAAGAAGTCCAAAGTAAATAGGTTGAGCTGAGCTCTATTTTGGTCATAAATGATAAAATAAATGTGCAGAAAAAACTGTAATTTCTTTTACTTATATTGTTTATTCATCACACTGTGTACTGAAAAATAAGCTGAAACTTGCTGTTGCAGTCAATACTGTATCTACAAAGACACCAAAACTGGAACTAAAATGTTCCATGACAGATCCTTTGCAGAGAAGCAAACAGAAGATCTGAAATATTTTTATGGTTGAGGGCTCCTCAGCATAGTTTTAATAACTGTGTTATTTCAAAAGAAAAATGTGCTGATTTATAGTAGTACCACAGTCCAATACTCTCTGACTGGGTCCTTTTAGATAGTCCACAGAAGGAAGGCTATATTTAATGTAAAATTTACTTATTTGAAGACTATGTTACTTGGGATTTCTGTTTTACTAGATAAATCAAGTAAAACAAAGGGATAAAACAATGAAACAAAATGTGCTGAAAACACAATACAAATGTAGGTTAGTCAGTCACTCCATGCATCATCCCATGATGTATTGTGGTACATTCAGAGGTACCTCTGCCCATCTCCTGTGAGCTTTCTTCCATATTAGGGTTTTATTTGTAAGGAACAGGTAACTGTAAGCTGGTATTGCAATTTTATTTTCCTACTGCCCTCTCTCACATTTCTGGGAGGAAAAAGGTAATGAAAATAGAATGCCTCAGGCCTGCAACTTATCAACAGGAGAAAAAGAGAGGTAAAACTGAAAGACTATTTTCTGTAGTACATTTATCTTTCAGTGGAATTAGGCTAAGTAAGGCTGCTCCCCACCTTTCGAGTTTAAGGACTGTTGTGTTGGTTCAGACCATTGGCCAGTAACTTGGCTTCAGTAGCGCCCTGCAAAGCCTGTTCTCCAAGGCTTGTTACAAAGTAATGCATCTGCTGGTATTCCTTCTCGGGAATCAGTAGTTTCATGACATTCTGAGTCAGGTGATGGCATTCATCAGTCCCCATGGACTTCTGTTCCACTAATTGGACTAATCATTTTCTTTTCAGATTCATTTGCACTTTCAGTGTTAATAACCTCCTGTGGAAATTAATTTCACAGTTTAATGTTAAGCACACTGTGAACAAGATATTCCCCTTCAAAAAAAGCCCAGAAAAAAATGCTGCCTGCTCATTTCGGTGGGTGCCTGCCAGCTTTTTTTGGGCTAAAAAGAGTAATGAATGATCTATACTTACCTTCTCTGTACCATACCTGATTTTGCAGGGATGTATTATCTATCGCTCACATCCTTCATTTTCCTGGTTTTACAGTTCCTTTTCTTCTAAAAATCATGCTATAACTTCAGCCATAATTGTTACTCTTCTCTGCATTTTTGCGCTTCAGTATTTTGAAAAAGGGTTTCAATGCTTATAGTGTTCAAGATGTGACAGTACAATAGTGATATTTTCTGGTCTATTCTTCCCTAACATTTCCTAGATTTTTGGACTGAGCTGCCCACCATTCCTGGCAAAATTGTGCTATAATGAGTAGTTCTCAATTGACAAACCAGGGTCCAGGGTTTTTTTCCTTTTGTTCATCATTGTGCATTTTTCAGTTCTGCATGTCCTCTGTTGTGCTGTCTCGTAGCCAGATGGTTTCTACAACACTTTGCAGGGATCTTTGTTTTGTCTTTGGAAAATTTTGAAGCAGCAGCCACCTTAGTTCCTGTACTGGGTGCAAGTGCCCAGATGCTGGCAGGGAGTGGCTTCAGAGGCACCTCTGAAAGGAGAGGGAGGCTGCTCCATGCAGCTCCAGCTGGCACCAGTGGACCCCCTTTTAGGGCATGTCTGGGTCCTTCAGCCAGAGTGGTCATGCCTTTGTGGAAAGATATTTAAAGAAGGGAACAAAACAGTGGGGAAAGAGAGGAGGAGTAAACAAAGCAGGAGTGAGAAACAAGGGTGGGAGCACTGTGGTCAGAGGAGGAGGAGGAGGTCTTTCCCCAGAGGGACTGCAGTTTCCAGAGTACCCACAACAGCATGGAGGAAAACTACAAAAATAAGGAGCAGCAGCAAAGAAAATCCTGACCCCAAACACACTGTGCCACTCAACAGCCTCATTGAAGGGAAAATGCGCAACCTGTGATGCTATCAGGGGTCAGGAGAGCAGTCTGGAGTGAAAGTGAGCCTGGGAGTGCGGGGGAGCTATGTGGAGTTTTTTGGAGTTTTTCTCCATATGTGTTTTTGGTTTTGTTTTTGTTTCCCTGAAAGATCTTATTCACTTTAGAGACAGGATTGAAATACCAGAGATAGGTGGGACAGCAGCCAGGAAACACCCTGTTGTGAAAAATTACATTTTCAGCTTTATAATTACTCCTATTCTGTTGTTAATACATAAGAAGATTGTCTTTTTATCCTAAGAAAGGTAAGTTTTTCTTAACTGCCTTTAGTGATGGATATGTTAAAATTTGCTTTAATATGGGAATAGTACATTATCTTGCTCTACCTTTATTGCAATGATTTCTCTTTTATTTTTATCGTTTCAAACCATTTCCCTAGTAAGTAAACTAGAGTCAATAGTTCTCTACAATACTGTTAAATCCCCTTTTAAGATTGGTGAATATACTTTTGTTTCTGTTCTGATGCTGAGGCTTCATGAAACTACACAGTAACAAACTATGGCTAATAATTTTGGAGTTCCACGTTCGAATTTCTTTCTTACTTTTGATTCTTTCACTTCGGATGCTGAGGATTTGTTACTGGGTATTTCATTGATTAGATTGATTTAATTAATTTCATTCGTTTGAGGATGGCACTGATTAGATGTTCTTTTTAGGATAATGTGTTAGATTCTTTCCTCAGAAAAAGTGGTTCCAAGGTGAGAACTTGTGAGGCAGCTCTCTAGATTATTCAAATACAGAAGGGATTTTAAATATCTCACCCCTTCTTTCTAATGCCAGCACATATTCTCCATTTAGCAATCCCTTCTCTAATGCAGCATATTGTCAGTGTGGAGAAACACTAAGTTAGACTGTGTAGCCTGGAATATCCAAGAATGAAAAAATGTCTGTCAGCACACTTTGCAGGTCAGAGACCATCCTGGGTTATGTGGTTGGTCAGCTCTTTTGTTCACTGCAAAGCTGAGGGAACATGCTCTGCATTCCCGATTTCCACATTTTTTATCTTTCAAGAGAAGAAATGCAGTCCTGCATTCTTTGAAGGACAGAAATGAAAATGCCTACCCTTCCTCCATGGAAGAACAATGAAATACTAGTGATACCTTGTCTTCAAAAACTGATAAGCACAGAGTTTACTAGAGTCAACAGATGACACACTACACAAAGATAACAGGTAAGCCTAAAATAAAAGAATCTTACAGCCTGAGCTCAAATTATTGAGTCAGAGTGCTGGATTACACCTGTTATTTTAAAGTGGACTTAAACTTGCTCCCTCATTTATCAAATTTGGCTAAATCAACTCATACAGGCCTAAAGAGAGTGGTAAGGACCATTCCCAGACAGACTATATACCTGTCAAAAAGAAGTGGAGCACTCTTACAGCCAGCCCAGGCTTCTCTAAGCATGCACAGTTGGTAAGACAGCTAAATGCAAGAAATTTAAGTGAGAAAGGGGCAACTAAAATAATCCAGCATGAATAAACCTGCTCTAGAACTTTATATTCAATTCACAAGGCAGGTTTACAGAGTAGTGACAACACTAAATTGTCATTTACTGCATTCAGATCAGGATTCCTCTTCCATCTAAACAGGAGATGGAGAGCATCTGCTCTTAGTGTGCACAATATATGCACAATGTATGTACTTTTCTTAGTATCTAGTAATTACTTCATTTTATCTGAACGGCAGATTATTTATGTACAAGAGCTACATTAAAAACAAGCGGATGATGTTAAGTGTATTCCAGCTAGAACCAATAATAAAAAACTATCAGTTCTGCTGTGGACTCTGTATGGAAAATGTAAGAAAATAAGAACACCTGTGACATTAAATAAAGGATTTATCCTTACTTGGGAGGAATCTACCTCAGAGAAAATTATTTATAGGGTCAACCCTTAAGATAGTCATAAAATAATATTTGTACCACTGGCGCGTCAAAAAAACTTCTTTAAACATAGCCAAATCTCTTGTCCATGTTTAAGGTCACATCTGGTCTGGTTCTAAGTATATATGCAAGATGGAGGAGTGTCATGACTTACCATGCCCTAATTTCTGCACTTTCAACTCAGCACCACACAGGATTTATTTATATTTCCAGCCCAACTCTGAAGCTTGAAGGCTATATGGCTATGTGTATATGTGAATACATATATATAAAATTACATATACATTTATATGTGTATAGATATACATTGTTTCTTAACTTTTTTTTCCCCAAATAAAAAGTACTGGATCCAAAATGAAAACAGATACTGGGTGACTCCTTGTAGTCAGTTAAAGGAAGGAGAGGTGGCTGTCTTTTTGTGGATCAGAAAGCTTTCTGCAAGTTTGGGCAAATGTTTTTCTCTTTCTGTTTGAATTTAGGCATGCTAATTTAACACATGAATTGGGAAGGAAAAAATGTTTCTCTCAGGAAAAGCTTTGGGTGATTATCTTAAACCCACCTAGCTTTGAGTTGCCTCATACTAAGGAAACTTACTTTTGAAGCTGTCACCAAGCTTTCAGATTCCAAAAACAAGGCAGGTAAGACCACCATTACTTGCAGAATTATGATATATGTAGGAAATGTTTAAAGTAAGTTTAAACATTCCCCCCTGATTAAAAAGCTGACATCATTCTCACACCACTACTACCCATTTTTAGAATTAAATAATGCTTTAATTTTTTGTAAAGCTGATTACAATCTCTCAGGATGTGGTCAAACTTGATTCCATTCGTTTCCTAAAAGGAGTGCAATTTAACCATTTTCTATTTTATTACTTCCTTGCCAATTTTCACATTTTCACAAGTTAAAATTTAAAGCAGTGCTTCCAATACTTACAGAATGAAAGAGGCTTCCTTTGAGGTAAAGACGAAAATAACACATACAGCTACTATGAGAGTGAGCCCCTGCAGTGATGATGTAGTATGTATGTGAAACGAGATTAAAATATATATTTTTAAGAGACATTTAATTTATTTTCCATTCAGCCCAAATCCCTCTGAAATGGTTTTTCAATATAGAAATCCAAGTCCACAATGTTCTGTTACCAGGCAAATATTCTTTAATAAAAGCTCCTTCAAGATTTTCAGTTTACTAGTGAGAAATTTGAAAAGAGTGATTATTTGTTATATTTTACGACATTTAACATGACATTAAAAAAAAAATTTCATTGCCTTCACATTTCATTTTATGTATGTACATATAAGTTCCACTTCTCCAAAATAATGTAAAATGTCTTCTGGAATTCTTTTTATGTAGTTGCCTAGGTTGGGTATTTTGTAAAGGTGTTTTTTTGTTGTTGTTTGGTTAGGTGTGTTTGTTTATTTGGTGTGGGGTTTTGTTTGCTTTAATTGGTTGGGGTCTTTTTTAGGGATGGTGGGTGGGTGGGATTTTGTGTTGCTTTCTCTTAGCCCATTACAGTATATAAATCATGTTATTTTTGGCATAAGTCCATCAGAATATAGCTACATTCCTGCAAATGAAAAAAAATTAATTGAATGATCAAGATACCAATGCTCATTATAGTCTGAAGTACTGTTCACCAGCATTTAAGTTAGGGTCAAAACATCATCAGGCAGAGAAACAGCATTCGGCAGCTATTTCACTGGTTTTTTTCACCTCACAGTTATCACAGAATGCAATTTGTATCATCACAGCAAAAATATTGAAATAGTGTTATCATTAGTGACAATGTAACTGTTTTTGCCAAGGCAAGCACCCTAGGGCTAGGAAATACTATCAAGCTGGTCACATCTTAATTTAGTTCCCACAGTTCTTGGGGAAAATGTTAATTATTTCCTTTGTCTTCCTCCTACTTCGTTCAGTGTGTTCTGGTCTTATACAGGACTGAAATGAATGAAGTAGAATATTTTGAGTGAGAATGGGGCAAGAGAAAGGCCCCAAACACTGCCCCTGAAAGTTAGATCCCTTTTCACTGGGCCCTAGGGTTCCTTCCAATAAGCACCACCTTATTTACTGGAAAATACAGTAGAGATCCTGTGTCTATGCTGGTGCAAAACACATCCCAGTTCTCGGGGCTATAGCATGAGGCTACAGTGGTGTCATGTGGTAAAAGATTTCTCTTAAACCTTGGCATGGGATGACTAAGGTTTGTCTGTCAGAGATCATTCACTGACGGTGCTGGGGATAGGAACCTGGGCCACCCTGGGTATCTTTGAAAGAGGAGAAGAAGAGGAAGCGGGTTGGAGGGCTCTTGAACTAGGATTGCAAACCAAATAAATACAGACTCCGATTTGCCGTGGCAAACACTTCTGGAAATCTCTACTGAAGTCACCAGATGTGTACTTTGTGCACAATGAAAAGGGAAGTCTCTGATCCTGGCACTTCAATGCAGGTAGCTGAATGTTTTGGCCAGTTCTGGTATCTCTGCAGCTGGGATTAGTGTCTCTCCCTCACTTCAAAGCTATGCTGTGAAAATAATTAATTAATATTGTAATCCTAAGGATAAATATCACAACAATTCCACAAGTAGTTTATTAACATTATCCACAGAGCATAATTTGAATGGGGGAACATTTAAGTGAACAGTATCTGCTACTAACAGTGAATGAAATCGGAGATTCATGGAAAATGCACTATGTGCACTCAGTCAGACGAACTAAGTTTCCATAGTAAATACTCATTCTTCTATTTTCTAACTTCCAAGTCATTAATTCTGAAATCCCATTAATTTTCTTTTAACACTTTCGTATTTCTTTAATAAACAGCACGCTACAGCTAATACACTAATTTCAGTAAAGACATGACAATTTGAGAAAAGGCATTTGATCAATATCTGCACTCCACAATTATGAATCAGATTACCCAATTTCCTGAGTACTTAGTTCCAGTAAATATGCTTGATTCTTTTATTTGCTTTTAGACATGAGAATGTGTAAGTAACAGAACTCATACCATGTCACACTTGAACACAAAAGAAGCACGCAGACTCAAGCAGTCAGGATAGGACCACCAGGCAGGAAAAGCCCCTGCCCTTCTTTATTCAGTCATTTTTATATGTTTCTAAAGACAACCGTGGATTGGAAGATGAGGTTACCACCTCTCCAACTCCACAGGACACTGACACAGTCTATCACCTTTCTCCGCCTTAGGAGAAAGGAATTCAAAACAATACAGGAATTCAAAACAATATAGGCCGGTTAGGAAAACAAGGACTATATTTATAGAAAATGCATGAGAAATTCTATTACAGAAATAAAAACATCAAAACACTGCAGAACCCAGGGCGACAATACCTTATATATAAATCTATACCTATTCAGCCAAAGAAATCTGAAGAAGTTAAGCCTTACTCACAGCTGAAAAAAAATCAGTTTATTTAAATACCAGGATTTACTGACCAATTTAGTTAAAGACAGTTAAAGATATTTAGTTAAAGTTAACAGTGAAAAGAAGAAAAGGAAAGTAACAATTCATCTTAAATAAAATAGATCCTTTTCAGAAAAAAATCTTGCAAAGGAACAAGACTTAATGCAAAAAGACTTTTAATAAATAATTTTTCATAAAATAATTCCGAGGTAAAACCTACTAAATGCTCTCTTACTAAATCAGGCACTCCTTCAATATCTGAAACCTAAGCAAATTAAAACATTGGACTGCATTTTTCCACTAAATATCAAGCAATGCTTTACAGTGATGCATTTGTTAAAGTGTGATGGCATACCTCTCTGTCTGTTTTAAAAGTGGATTTAGGCCAGTTTCAATAATATTCAGCTGCTGAATCATAAGCCACTTCACGAGGGTAATGATGTTATGATACATGCACTGTTATAATGGCTATATGATAATACGTTCATTTAAGTAGGCTAATACGTCCATCTTAGTTTAAATATAAGTATGACCCACGAAACTTCTTTTTCAGAACTATGCCACCTATTTTGATGTAAGCAGTCAATGTAGTGTGAATAGAAAAATACCTTTAAAAAAGTTGAAACCAAAACCCAAACACAATTACAATGCATTCAAATAAACTGTAAAGGTTACAATAAGAGTTTTGGAATCTGTCTCCTTGGAAAGTATTTAATTGAAATAGAGATAAATTCAGAGAATTTTCGTGGAGCAGATTTCTTGAGGGAAAACATTGTTTTGGTCAGCATTTTATGGATAAGGTTGCATAGAATAAGGTAAACTATGGCAATGGTCTATTGAAAAGTGTCTTTCATGCATAATTTGACATTTGAGAAATAGTCAGGCTTACTTTTGATATTTGTCCTCTGCTGACCAATTGTTAACTGAGATCTATAGGTCTATCAGGAAGAAACATTTTTCCACTGAGCATCTCTTCCTGGTGTAAACCTTCCTGAGAAGCATCTAAACGAGCTGTAATTACAGGCAAAGTGTTCATGTAAACAATTGTCAAAAATTATGATTCTGAGCCTGGTCTCTTCATCATTCTTGGACAGGCTTTGCCTTCTTCAATGGAGGCTCTGAGAGCCTCTGTGCTGGGAAAACTGAGATTTGCTTGAAGACAACCTCATTCAACAACTGCTAAATTTATTTGTAGTAATACTTATTATATTTATCAGTTTCAATAAAAGAAATACTGCAAGAGCCACCCCAGAAAGGCCACCAATATGTTAATCAGAAGTTGTGATTCATATACTATAAACGTATCTTCAGCCATTGTTTCATAGAACAGAGGGAGAATTGTAATTGTATGTAGTGCTGTTGTAATTTGATTTTGGTAGTGAAGTACCAGCTTTCATACATTTCCTGTTTAAAGCCCTCACCGTGACAGTGAGATCTGGATTGAATTTCCTCCCCGTGGAGGAGGTGAAAAGGACAATCCTGGCTTTTGCAACAATGCTCTGACAGTGTTACTCTGACTGACAAAATCTTTTTCTGAAACTGTCATCACACAGAAATTTTTGTACCAAAGTCAATAGGACATGCCCAAAAGCCCCACAGAAGCTAGCCATTGTCTAGGGCACACATAACTGTGCCTAAAAGTTCTACTTCTGCAAATTTTCCCAGATCTGGCTGTATTGTTGGTGACTTCAGTGGAACATTTCACATAGTGATGAGTGGGTTTCTTATATATGAAACTCTGGCTACATTTTAGCTCCACTTCTGACCCCGAACAAGTTTTGTCTCACTGAAGTCTATGGAATGCACCAGACTTAAAAGTGGTAAGTATTAGGGAGATTTTGATGCTCAGTTGTCAATAAGTTGTAAATAAGAGCATTCCTGCTGCTCAGTCTGGAAATAAAGACCACAGAAGTGAATGACCTTTGGTTGTAAAATGGTATTTCCAAAGTTCTTATGGAAGACCTTAATACATTTAAATGGAACCCAAAGTTCTACATTAAAATATTTGGTTATCAAGTTTGATAATACTGCAGTTCCACATGACAGGCAAAGTGCTCTTGGAATGTTTTTTCAAGGTCCAAAGTTAATTTAAAGAAAGACTAACAGGCAGGCTTTGTGTTATTTCATTTTGAAGATTCGCACTGTATTCCATCCAGTTCACTGTTTGCACCAAGTAGGAATCTCTAGTGAGCTAAACACACTGAATGACAAACAATTAACAAAGGTAAGTATCACATTCCTTTATCAATAATATTAACTTTTGTTTGGCTTTTTTTCCTTCTATAAAAAGGTTCAACGCAAGTTCATATTTTGAGGCTTCTTTTAAAATAGTGTTGTGGTTTAACCCCAGTCAGCAATCAAGTACCACACAGCCACTCATCTGCTTGCCCTCAGTGAAGAGGGGAGTCAAAAGGAAAGTAAAACTTGTGGATTGAGATGAAAGCATGTTAATAAAAGAGATAAAATTAATAACAACAACAGCAACAATAGCAACAACAACAACTGTAATGGCAAGAAAAGAAAGGGAGGAATAAAACCCAAGAAAAAGAAGTGATGCACAATGCAGTTGCTCAACACGCACTGAAAAATGCCCAGCCCAACCCTGGGCAGTGCTTGGTCTCTCTCAGCCAGCTGCCCCTAGTTTATGTGCTGGGCATGATGTCCTATAGTGTTGACACATCCCTTTCCAATGACCCACTCAGGTCACCTGATATGGCCATGCTCCCTCCCAGCTTCCTGTGTATCTCCTTGTTGGCAGAGCATGAGACACTGACAAGTCCTTACTCGGGGTAAGCACTGCTTAGCAAGAGCCAAAACATCAGTGCGTTATCAACATCACCTCACGCTGAATCCAAAGCACAGCAACTCACCAGCTACTGAGATGAAAATTAACTCTATCCCAGCTGAAACCAGGACAAAAAACATCCAAGAATTTCTTCCTTGTTAAAATTTTTCCAGTATTATTTAAATGGTAGGAAGTTATATTGTATTCCTTGTAGGGCTACACAGACATACCTAATTTATTTTGACTCCAATACATCTTTTCATGCTCAGGTGTTCTTAATTTTTTTTCAGACAAAGTAGAAAGTCTGAGTTATCTTTTAATTTCTGTGATTGTTTATTTTCCAAAAATTACTAATCTATCAGACAATGATAAATTAAAAATGTTAATTTAAGAGTTCTCCAAGGCTTTAATTCTCAGGCTTTTCCTAGTAACTCTGCTACTCTATAGATGCAAAGATATAAATCTGGTATTCAAAGAGTATCAGCAGTGGCATGTGGCAATAAGATCCTTTACTTATCTGTCAGTTGAAGAGATAGCTACAAATTTTCCTAGAAATTTGCCTTAGTCTAGTGCTTGCTTAGTTTATGGAGTAGTGAATATATTTAAGGTGTCTAATAAAATTCCTGCTGATTAATGGAGAACTTACCGAGGTAATTTTAAATGAAAAATTATCCCAGGATGAGGACATACTTTTTTTTTTTTTAAATGATATTTTACCCTAAGTTTTAATATCTTAAATGAGTATCTTAAACATCAAATTGCTGATTGTACTACCTGAGAGCAGTGGAGGATGTCAATATTTTGTGTTTTAAATCCAGTTAATCCAGCAACTACTCTTTAGTATCTGAATAATTCTTTGGAAGTAGAAAGCTACTCTTAGCTGCAGTTTTCCAAGCTAACATCCTCTTTACCTAATTTCCCTCTGATGAGATTTTAGATTTTTTTTCTTTTCATTTTTCATTACGATGATTAGAAGCAGATTTTTATTTCACAAGGGAAAGATTTTCTATATGCATTAAAATTATATATGCATGGAGAGTGAGATGTGCTTAGCCACTTCTATTCTTTCATTATTTCTTTTCTAGTTTTAAGCCCATTGAGCAATCAGCAAGTGTATGTTGTCTTGATAACACAATATTACTAACCGAAGAGACCACCACTTAGAAAACAGCTGAGGACCAAACTTAATTCTTGGAAGATTTAAGCCGCTAAATGAAAGGCTTATGCTAGGATTAAATCACTGAAGACCAAACATGTAAATAAAAACCGGTCAGGTTTCCTCTCACCATCACCTCTTCATAAATACAAATAAATTATCCAGTTATTTAGCACTACTGGTTTAAGAAGGCTAAATGCAAACTTACACGTTTGGGTCTTGGGCAGAATCTTGGAATGCTTCTTTCCTTGCTGTGTCACAGACTTCTGCAGAAGTCAGTTATGCCCAGATCCTCCAAAGACTATTTATTTGCTTGTCACTGATCACAGTATCAAACATACTTGAGAACACCAGCTTCACAGAAGCAGCAACAAATGGAAAAACACTGCAATGTGGTGTTTAAACATGCCACAGATTGGCTGGTGCATGAGTGGGGGGTTAATGTAATATTTGTGAAGCATGTACAAACGAGTTAGAAAAAAAGATTTTTTGGTTTTACAGATTGATCAGTACACATGAAGAATTATATATGTCCACATTCCTGAATTAAACTTCAAGGTCAGAAAACAAAAAGTAATTGTATTCAACATCACAATACAGCATGCTGTTCCATTTTTAGGAGCATACAACTGGGGAACGTATTCAGAAAAAATCCCCCAAAACAAAACCTGTGTAAAATTGCATCTATGAAACCAGTGAATTAACCTCATGTCTAAAAAGGCCACGCTCACAGTTAGCATGCATTTTCAAGCAGGGACTGCCTGGAGTACTAAATACAGCACTGGTTATTTATGTTCAGTTAAAAGGGTAGTAACAAAAGTCACCTGCAGGTGAACTAATTGTACTGTAGCTGCTGCAGTGTCTCTGGGAACCGTGAAAATACATCCACCCTGCCTCAGTTTCCCTGTGTGATAGCCCAAACCTGCTAGGAAGATTGTCAGGTTCTCAAAACAAAATGCTACAAGGAACTAATTTATTCTCCTGTGAGGAAAAGTGAACAATCATTTCCTATGGTAACTTACCTCTTTTATCAAATTATAGTATTTATAATTAAAAATAAATATTTATCCTATCTTGGCTCTACTTTTAACACCTGCTGGCATTCTACAAGTTTTCTAGGAGTACCTGTTAGAAGAAAATATTCCAGGGACAGCAAAAGGATAGTCAAAGGGAAGAACAGAGTTTATTGCTACTCCTGTTAGCCTTAGGACTGAAAGCAGAACTTGGGTATACTTTAAACTAGGATTTCTACATTGACTTGACTCGTGGTACAGGACCTCTGACCCGGCTACAAATGCACTCCTTAGGTACCAGAAGCAATGATAATCTATAACAGATGGCAATAAACTGGACCAAGTAGCCAGTAGGGGCAACTGTGAAGCTGCTGAAAAATATGCCCATCTTTTTATAACTCACATTAGACTGAAGCACAGACTTCCAAGTTTGCACTACATACAAGCAGAATTTAGGTTTTTATCTAAAGTAATTGCCTACCCATAAAAAGACAGAGGTCTTAGCCCTGACAGTTTTGTAGTATCTACAATATTTCACGTCTGGAACATGGGAGTGACCTTGGTCCTCTTGTATTCTGAGAGATAGTGCCGTAACTGGATGCTGGTCATGGTAACCAGATGTATTAACATTTCTTGGGAAATAACAGTGATCAGCTTTAACTAAAGAGTTTGATTTTTATGTTAGTGCAAAGTTAAAGTGAATATATTGTACAGGTAACAATCTCCTCTCTAGTATTAACTACAACCCATACCTCATGTCATAGTGGAAGAGGAGTTGAAAGAAAAGGTTAATGCTTTCTTAAAAAAGTATTTTATGGGGATACATTTTGTTTGTTTGTTTTTGTTGAGTTTGGGTTTTGGTGGGTTTTTTTTTAGTTTTACATTACCTTGTTGCCAAATTGAGTGGATATTTTATATATTACACAAAAATATATTAAAACTACTTTTGGCAGCTATGTCCTATGATAAAGATTATTTTGAATCCCAGAAGGGAAACAAATTGTTCTGTGGAAACAGATACAATAATTCATGAACTATGTCAGGGTTCATGTCAAGTAAAAGAAATTGCTAACAGATGAATAGAGAAATCTTACCTTAAAATGAAAATGTGTAATCCTAACTCCCATCTAATAGGAGTTTATTCATAACCAGAAGTCTAGATCTTCCAACAATCAGAAGAGCAGCTGAATAGTCCTAAACGTTGTTCATTGGCTTCCAGGCAGTTGTCACACTGTAATCTATCAGAGAAAAACACTAATAAGCTCTGACTAAACCAGTCAATAAATACAGAATCAGAATGGCAAGAGTATACTTATTCTCACTTCACCACTCTTCATATGTACTTCATTCAACAATACTTATGTAAATGCTGGCTTTAAAAAGAATTCTTAAAATCATACAGAAATAATTGAAATGGGCTGTATTTTGTGTTGCCCTTTTATTCATGAGCCATATCCACCATTTGTCACAAATGCAATACTGAGCAAGCCAATGCCATCCTAAAATCACAAGAACTGATTTTCAATATCTATCTAAGAAAAGAAATAGAACAGCAAAAAACAATCATAACTTGTCACTGAATACAAAACATCCCGTCCATGTTAAAATCCAGATCTGAGCTGGATATAGGAACTCATGAGATGATGATTATAGTATCAATAACAACTGCAACTTAAACTGGGTATCACTTGACAAAGAATCTAAAAATGCTAAAGAAATTACATGGAAGAAAGAAAGCTAAAAAAATCTACACTAGTCTATGGGATAAATTTTCTTGAATAATTTGCAGCTCTAATGCTAAACAGAGCACATTTCTTTAATATAAAAAATAAAATGAGTCTTTCGTGCCTTTTCTCTACCTTTTAATGTCAGATAAATAAATAAATAAATAAACAAACAAATAAGTAAATAAATACACCTCTTTTTGGTCTCATAACACCAGACATGGGGTACACAGGACACAATGCTTTATTTTATGAGTTTTTAAGAACTTAAGATTGAAGGAAAACATTCCTAAATGCTTGCATCTCAGAGAGTTCTTGATTTCAGAATACTCTTCCTTTATATATATATATATGTATGTATTTTTTTAGATTTCCACGTTATCTTTCACATTGTTCTGCTAAAAAGGGATGCATCTATGTCTTTTGTCATATTGGAATTTATGCGCTGCAAGCTCAGTCTTAATTAGTTTTATTTTGATTGTGGTTATACTGTGAACCAAGTTCCTCTTCCTGGTTGCTAGCACCACTGTGTAGATATAATATGTAAATGTTGTATTTAATATGACCAAAGCCTGCTTGAGTTTAGTTGCATCATTGGTACTCTAGAGAGAAACTCTAGTCCGTCTACATAGCCAGAAATACACAAAGCAAATGGCCAGTCCATCACAATATTTCTCCACAGCTGCCAAGCATTTGCAAGCTTCCAGGAATCTGGTTTAAAGTTTGCACCTTAAGGGATAAAAAACAATGAAAAGAAACAGAAAAAACCTTAGCAAAATGGTTTCTAACCCAAATATACTTACTTGATAGAGCACAAAATAATACATATTGTTTTGAGATCAAATATCTTAATGTATTGATATATTTACAGCTCTGTCTGGTCTGCATAGCAGAGCAGTTTCCAATTACCTGTATCGGTGCAGCCCCCAATTGGCAACTGAAGCCAATGGGCCAGGTAGCCTTATTTGGGGGGTAACATTTCTTGTAATAGACCATTTTTGTTGGATACATAGCTAAGTTAATCAAGGATGACTGTTGTATTAGCAGAGGGCAGAAAGGTTCAGCAAAATAATAGCATGAGATGGTGAAGATGTCAGTTTAATTTAGATATTATTTGTGATAGAACACTAATGTTGTGCAGTAAGTAGCACAAATCAATGACTAACAAGATGGGGTTTTTTGCTGCATTGTAGTGGGTGGACATACTTAGTCTACTCTTTGACTTAAAACATTAGGTACCACACACTGCTCTCAGGTAGCTCATCTGTTTCTGAGATGGGGATGCTCCATTTCCAGCTCTACAGTGTAACATCATAATCACCACAGACACACTGAGAATTTGTTTGCTTTATGACTGCAATAGCTTCAACTGTTGAAAGTCCTAAATTACACTAAAATATCATAATTTAATTGAAATTTTGCTTTTGAATAAGATTCCAGGATAGCCTTTTCCGGAAAAAGCACAGCTTGGTGCCAAAAATTGAGCTTGGGAACTCTGCCAGTGTTGGATGTTAATGCAGCTGTGCTGGCAAAGCAAATCTTCAATGATCACCTAGACCTGAGCTTTCCACCACCTCTCTGGAAGAAGTGGTTGTCTGAAAAACTCTTTTATCTCATACATTTTGATTTAGAACACTTATACATTATTGAAATCAGGGACATGATTAATTTCAAGGGGTGTTTAACAAAATCCATCAGTGTTCTATTTCATTATATAGCAATTAATTTGACATATCATTCCAGATAACTTGAAAATGAAGGAAAATTTTGTTTGGTTTGCACTCTTCTTTTTCTTTTTGGATCAAGGGTGGGGAAGAGGAGAAGAAATTATGTGGAAAACCTATGTTATCTACTGGAAACTAAGGTGATAGTTCTTACATGCATATGAAGGTCATAGTTAGTGATATATTCCTGAAATATTTTTTTTTTTTCCCAAATCCCTTTACCTTCAGAAGGTATTTTATTCAACCCTAGAATAAGAACCTGTGATGTACAGTAGTGCTACTTTCTGAACATACCCATCTGCTGGCTACAGAAGAAATCCAGATAAATAGGTCAAGCTATACACCTAAATTCTACACAGCTGCTACGCAAAACAGATTGGAATGCTAAAGGATTTATACACATTTTTCCTCCTTTTACACTTGGTACACAGATACACTTGCTATCTGTCATAATCAGTACAAGACACTTAAAAAAGAATGAGCTAAGTATTATCCCTTTCTGTGCAAAAACAGGATTAGTTGCACAACTGAAGTGCCAGTCAGTAGCATCTCTGTGGAATCAATGAAATAATTTAAAGCAATTTTCGTCTACGAGTTAAGTGAAGGTATAACTCACAACTCTTTATTCTTGATCATACTATCCAGAAAAATAGTAAGCATGGATAGTAACCTAAGATGTGACTGCACAGCATTAAGCATTAAAATAACACTACTGAAAAATGAGAGATAATTAAACTCAGCTATATCAATGGGACTGCTCATTTGAGCAGTTATTTGCAGATCAGTAACTGTTATAATTCTAATCAATTTCTGAGCTATTTCATACCTTATAGCTTGCCCAGACTGTCTAAATGTATACACACAGATAAAGACTTTACAAAATGAAGTAGAAGCCTGACTGTATAATGACTGGCACATAATCATTTTTAAATCTGCAGTTTTTCAATCTTCAGTTATGCTAATGCGATTTTTTAGGCTGAGAAACCAAGTAAAAATGAGAAATAAACTGGTCCAAATTTGATCTTGCCTGCTCTGGTGTCATTGCCTTGCCCTCCTACCCAGTGGCTCTTTCATTCTCCCTTCTTAACAGGATGGGTGTCGAAAATAAGACGGAAAAAAGCTCACGGGTTAAGATAAAGAAATGGAGATCCTTACCAATTGCCATCTTGGGCAAAACAGACTCAGCCTAGGGAGTATTAATTTATGAATATTGATAATTAAAATGGATTTGAATGGTAAGAAACAAAGACAAAAGCTAAAACTCCTTTCATTCACTCTCTCACTTTTCCCCAAAACTAACTCCTTCTTTCTGGTTTCTTCTGTTGAAGAACACAGAGGGGTGAGGAGTCAGAATTGAGGTCAGTCCATAGCAATTCTTCCCTGCTACTCCTTCCCCATTGTACTTTTCCCCTGTTCCTGAGTGGGTCCCCTTCCTGAGCAGCAGCTTCTTTCATGAAATATTCACCTTCTACTCCATTGTGTCCCTCCATGGGCTACAGGGGTGAACTACTTTAACATAATCCCCTAAGGCTGCAGGAGAATCTGTGCCCCAGGATCCGGAGCAATTCCTCCCTCTCCTTCGCCAACCTTGGTGAATGCAGGGCTGTTTCTCATAGTTGTTTTCCTCATTCATGTATCTCTTGTGCAGTGTTTTGCCATCTCTTTAATGTGTTTTCCCAGAGGCACCAGCATCTTGGCAGAGGGGCTCAGCTTGAAGTCTTGCCTTGTAGTCTTGCTGGAGAAGGCTGCAACAAGATGTGCCTGGTGCTGGACAGTCCCAGTTCTGCCAACACATGGGCACCTACACCAGGTACAGGAACACAATTCCACTATTTCTATTCCTTGCAATAGGAATGCAAAATGATGAAAATCTGTTGCAGGAGAAAGAATTTTGAAAGAACGTCTTAGTGTTGCTGCCAGCAACTCATATGAGACAGACTAAATGCACAAACTTTCTTCCTCTAGGAAAGGTCTTAGCTATAGTAAGTCTTTCACTCTTTAAGTCAAAAATTATGACTCCTAACAAGCACAAATATGAAGAGCTACCGTGTCTCTCCCCAAGTATAATCATACACAATCTTTTCCCCTGAATTTCTTAACACTGTGGTAATATAGCACTGGAAATCTGTGAATATCAATCACTCCTCCTTTGGTTACACGGAGGTTCCCAAACTTCATCTGGCTTCTAAAAACTATCGTTGGATGTGCTAGAAACAAATAGATCATGCATGTAAACGACTTCCAAGATCAATTTCCAAAAACTAGGGTATACTCCCATGATGTCACGTTGTGCTGCTAAAGACCTAAGAGGTCTCTCCTAAAAATTCTTCTGCAGAAAGGAAGAAAAATACAGAAATTAACAAGAGAAAATGTGATGGAATAGGTTGCCCCTGCAGATCCTTGTCCCAAGCATGAAAATTCTATGTCATTCTATTGAGAATTAGTATTTACTGACTGACCTGCACATATGAATGTGCAGACATAGTTACTGATGACATACAAACAAATGGTAGCCAGAGAGATGTAATTTCCAAAGTATGGAGACCAACAAAACATCTCGTAGATTGTCAAAGGTCCTTCTTTGTGTAGCACATCAGGATTTACCACGTGCAATATTACAACGTGAAGTGTGAAAAATGTCATTGAAATAGAGGCTACATCACTATATAACAAAAATATATGTATCAGTATAAATTGCACAAGAAGAAGAGTCCTTTTACCTCTTGTAACCAAGAAACAACTAATTCAAAACTGTTTGAATGATTATTTATTATTTTTGGGATACGCCACCATCTCAAGAGTACCCTATCAACTGCTATCAATGTATTTTGAGCAGTTTATGTGTACAAAATGCAGATTTTTTGGGTTCTTATTTTCATCTTAAAACAATGTTGTCACCGTCCTTCATATTTCAGTGAACGAAAGGATTTAATCCATTTAGTCCATTAAAGTATAATCTGCTCTTTTTCCACTGTTACAAAGCAGACAATTTATTACACATATTTGGTTTGATATTCTCAAATAAAAGATATTCCTTAGAGTCACTTGTCACTGTAAAATGCCTGAGGCTGAATGAGATGAGGAAGAAAAACATAAAGAAAAAGACATAATGGTGAAGTACCCTCACAAGCATATTTCAGCAGTCGAGAAAGGAGGACATGCAAGCAGAAGGAGTCTGACAACACTACAGTGACTCATCCAGCTCTGCCTCTCCCTTTTGGGCATATGAAAAGTTCAGGTATAAGTCATCTTTCAAAGCTTATTTTGATAGTGCACAACTCTTACCACTGCAAGATAGAAGCCTATGCACAGAAAAGAAGGGCTGGGAAAGATAAAAAAGAAGCTCTAGCTACAGAATTAATTCAGCATCTGCTACTGTTATAATTTAGTAGCTTAATGTCATAAAGAAGTTTCCTTTGAATTATATTATATCAACATCTAACTTGTGAGAATGATGAAAAATATTATTTATTTTGATAAGGAAAAGTCAGAAAGACAGAAAGATCTATGTTTCAGGCAGAAACATAGATCTGTTATCAACAACTATAAACACTCAAAGCACCTACAGTAGTCTGAATGCTAACTCGCTTGCAAGCACTTCAAATAACTGAGCTATTTTAAACCATATTGTCCAATAAGTACCATATTGTACTTAGCTTTTCTTACCAGCAAGATGTGGGATTCTTCTTTGAATATTCATTGTTTTAAACAGAAGTATGCATTTAAGTAATAAAAAATGTATTCCACTGACCAGTTAATTACTCAGCTCATGCAAAATATATAAAGAAATAAAAGTAAATATGATACAAGACTATTATTTTAGTCTTTCTCCTTATAATGATAGAATTCAAATCTCAGAGTGTATCTGTAATTATCAAATAATAGAGGCAAGAAACTATGTGAGATATGAGATTTTAACAGAATTTAGATTTGTTTTTCCATGCCAGGTCTCAAACCCTGACAGCAGCTAAGTACTACACAGCTGGTCACTGCCCCTTGCCCTTGGAGAGATGGGAAAGATAATCAGAAAAAAGTGAAACTTGTGGAATAATAACAGTTTATTAGTTGAAACAAATTTTACTAATAATGCTAATGATAATAATAACAATAAAAATACTATAATATTGTAATGAAAATAAGAGAGAGAAAGGAATAAAACCCAAGAGAAGGAAGTGATGCACTGTACAATTTCTCACCCCCCACTGACTGATGCCCAGCAAGTCTCCAAGCAGCACTTGGCCTCTCCCAGACAGCTACCACCAGTTTATGTACAGAGCTTTATTTTCTATGGTGCTGGAACATCCCTTTGGCCCATTCAGATGACTTATCCTGGTTGTGCTTCCTCCTGGCTTCTTGTGCAGCCCCTCACTAGCAGAGCATGAGACACTGACAAGTCCTTCCCTCAGAGTGACTATTATTTAGCAAGAGCCAAAACATCAGTGTGTTATCAACACAATTCTCACACTGAGTACAAAGCACAGTACTGTACCAGCTAGGTACAACTGGGAGGAAAACCAACTCTATCCCCACCAAAATTAGGACATTCCCACTTTTTGAGTGTAATTACACATCTGGCAATGATTAGTTATTTATGATCAGTACCAGTTACTGAGACTGTCTTACGCATCTTTTGTCTTACGCACAAAAAACCATGGATTGTCTATAGCTCTGCAAGGGACGTCTAAGCTTCAGGAAGCTCACAACACTTGGGAAAAGGAAATTAAAATTTAAAAAAATGATACTTTATAGGTATGGTTTGCTGACCAGAAATAACTGCAGGAATACCTTCCTTGTGACAGTCCAGTCCCCTTCCTTGACTGTCCTAGTTAACACAGAGGAAAGTTTTTGGGAGCAGCCAGTATGTCCACATGCTAGAGATGCTGGACATTGCTAATGTTACAGAGATCCCATGTAAATGTTAAAATAAATAAGACTGCTCCTAGGAACAAAGCAAAGCTGATGAGAATTTCCAGCAGCACCAAGTTCTCTATAACAGCAGCTGTACTGTCAAGACAAAATGCACAGGACTTGCACTTCAGTGTGTTGTAGCACCCAAAGATGATGCATTTTGATTTCCTGATCAGAAGAACACTCAGGCAAATAACTCTTCAAAAAGTTTCACACATAAGCTGAAAACACACCGTTCTTTCTCTCCTTTTTCTCAAGACTCAGAATTTCCAAGAACAGAGTTAGCACCTTTTCTTCAAGTCCTTGTTTGCTAAATATTACTTCTGAGACTTACCAACAACAGCATGGAATTTTCTTTGCTGTATTACATTATTTCTTTTCAGGCTAATTCAAGAGCTGTCATCACCTATGAGCAACATTCTGCTATTTCACCCGTGTATAAGCAGTGATGGTATAATGTCTTTTTCTGTCACAACACGCTAAATTCAATCTGAAGAGTATGTATTGCTTTTGTTGTTGGTACTTACTCAGAGAGGTCTTAAATATATCTCTCATCCATGCTTAGAGAGCATGCATAAAACAAAAACAGTAATATATGACACACATGCCACAAAAATTGTTTGAGACAAGAGGAAGTAATGCAATCTATTTTTATTGCTGTTTTCTCGGATACTTTAAGCAGAAGATCTGTGAAACTAGTTCAGTGGTCCATTGAGAAATCATAATGGAATCTGTGAGCAGTGGACATAGCAAAATAATTAGGTATTTCCTGCTGTAAACATTTTTAAACATTTTGTTTGAACTTTCAACACAGAGCAAACCAGGTGATCCTCCTAAAAGAGTTCATAGAAAACACCCATAATGCCAATTTTAGAAAGATGATTAAGTGCAAACTTAATAATGGAGAAGATTCACAGATGCAACCCATCTGCTTTTGCTGCTCTGGTTATGAAAAAATACCAAAAATGCATATGAAAAGAACCAGTTAAGACTGGACTTGTGATTGTAAGTGGACTCAATTTAATAAAGTATAATTAGCATAACTTTCATGGAAGAAAAGTCCTAATATGGGAAATGTCTTAATAATAGATGAATATTAGCATTGCTTTCCTCAAGGAAGATGAGTATCATTATTTCTGATTCAGAATCGGAGAAACTGAAATGTAACAAATGCCGTGACTTGCCAAAACAATTGCTTTGGGTCAGTTACAGGCATTTGGACTCTCATTTCAAAGGCCAGCATAGGAACTCACAGATTCTTGTTTAGATCTTTCTAATTCTACATGCAACATCCACGTCTTATCAGGACTTAAATTTAAGAAGTGCATTGGGTAGAAAAGAAAAAGGTTAGTACATAAGCATGGCCCAAGGTCTCCTAAGCTCTGTTATCTTAATAACACAAGTAGCAAAAGATGAAATTTTATATACAAGGTTTACTACTAACCATGCAGTTTCTTATTTCTCTATGATAACTTATAATTAAAAACAAAACAAATCAAAAGAAAATATTGTGTCTAACTGGAAAAGACAGACAAAACCCACACACAAACACAATAAAGGATGTATCCAGGTTAAGGAAGCTCCCAGCGGGACTCCCTGAGTAAATACAGTACAGTAGTAATTCCTCAGTAAATAACTTCTAATGTGGTTTTTTTCATTATTCCCAGTAAGTTCAGGGTTCAAAAATCTGAAGGCTTCACTGATGGAATGCTCACATTTGGCCCTGACTACCAAGAAAACCACTGAAAATCCTTTTAATTTTATCATAGGAGGTAACGGTGGAAGTAAGTGAGTAGTATACTGCTGATGATATTTCCTCACTGATTTTATCAGTTCTTAGCATGATACAAGAATTTCATAAGTCTCATCTGAAATGCATGTGATGTGAGCATCTGTGTGTAAATACACGTGTGTGTACAGTTACATTTAGGGAAGCATGACATATCACATTGCTTTCCAAGTTCTAATATGGTCTAGAAGTTATTTCAGCATTCACTTACCTACTTCTGGAACAACACAATTTGGATCAATGAGATGGTATGTCATAGTACTCTCTGCCATCACTGGCCTAAAGTGCACATTAGAAGCATAAATATCGCAAAATTAAAGAACTTAGATCACTAAAACAGCAGAAATTCTTGTGGGAACATAGATGTATTAGAAGAAAAGGCTTCCAGGTCATTGGTTACTTAACACAGTCACAATAACACTGAGGAGAAGCTTTTGAGTCACTTATAAAAGACATTTTCAGTGTTCTCCGGTTTTCTATTGTAAGCAAATGTAGTTCTCAAGCAAAGTTACTCTAAACAGAGTCATTACCCTATGGAATTTGACCACTCTCCCTCTATAAACTGAGCAACACAAACGAAGCTTAAAGTGGATATAGTCCTGTCCCCATGTCAACTATCATTAGCTGCTTCAACTGATGTTGCAAAACAACTCGGGTCTATTTTGAGTTTAAAAGATATGACACTGGGGACTAGCCTTTTGTTTCCAATTTCAATATTCATCAGTCTGTGCCATGTACTGATTTCAAGTTATAGACGAATAAATGAAGAGTTTTGTGTATGTCTTCAATAATACAAAGTAATAAATATAAATGGAGAGAGACAGATCTAGTGTGCAACAAAACCATGTAATCAATTTAATAGTGAGCTGGAGCCCATACAATTACTGAAATGAAATGGTTTTTGCTCTGCCTATTTTGGTGACTACTTGACTTTTTGAAATATATTTTCAGATCCTGTTCTTCTACTCTTCTGTGAAAACGTTCTCATGATAGTATTTGATAACCAAGGCTGTATGTTCAGGAAATCTTACTTCTTATGTGATGGAAAAAGTCAGAAAGCGTACTATAATCATTCTTTCTGCACACTCATTTAGAAGACGCAGATTTCAGAGACTTTGAAGACAATTTTTTCCTAATGCCATGTGTCACAACATCACTACAAAGAGTTCAGAGACTGCGTATGTTAAAGAAAAAAGATATTTGCTTGGATTAAAGAGGTCTTTAATGAATGGGTGTGAATGATCAGCCATTATACATAAAGTAGATAAGAGGATTGAAATAGCTTGTATCAGCATTGGACCAAAATCTGAGCTCTGATCCCAGTCCTCTCCACAAACTCTGTTTGGCTGGACAATTTGAAAGAGATTCCTCTCTAAATCTGTGGCCTGAACTTTATTAATTAAATTATTAAACTGAATCAATTTATGACAATATTCCAAGCTTCTGAAGGAGAGACGATTCCAGAGACCCATGAACTGGTCTGTAGTTACTGATCTCAGAACAGCAATCAGTGTATGCTCTTCAGGAATGTTGTGTAAAATGTTCTTTAACGAGAAGAAAACCTAGAAAAGAGGATGCATTTTAGCATTCCAGTCTGGCTTTCATGTCTTTGTGAAAGGTAGCTTATGTCAGCAAAAATGTACTAGTGTTTTGTCTCATTGACCAGTAGAAACGGGACAGTATTTACAGCTATTACTGACTAAAACATCAAACGAGAAAGTAATTTTGTCATTATTTTGTAAAGCCTGGAAAAGAAGGGTGAGGACAACTGCTGGTAAAGCCTATCATAAAGACAGAATATTCTCTACCTAGATGGTGATGAAATTCCTGTATCACTCTTCAGTTCCTGAGTCCTGGGATCCCTGTGTACTTCCTCCCTGGCCAGCTTAATTGTCCTTGTTATTGATGTGGAGATTAATTTGAACTGTGCAAGAGGAATCAGAGAAATGCAGCCAGTCAGCAAAGCCTCTCCCATCCTCTAACTTGCCTGTGAGTCACTCGCAGTCCATGAAATAATGTTAATCAGCAGAGAAATTCTGGCATCTCTTCTTTCATTTGTTTAATACATTTCAGCAACAGCCTCCAATGGCAACCACGTATGATGGATGTAGTGCTACTGAGGACTGAAAGGAGGAAAGAAATTGTTGTCTTCCAGAGCAAGCCATGGCTCAAGAGTGTAGACAACTTTTTCTTTCTTACCCATGTGTTTCCTTTAATAAAACAAGAAAACCCAAACCAATCAAACAAACAAATGTCTCCCCCCAAAAAATCAAACAACAAAACGTCCATCACCGCCAAAACACAACCAACCAAAAAAAAAAAAAAAAAAGAATTGCAGGACCACTATGACAACCAAAACAAACTGGCAGTTTTACATCAACGTAAGTGCATTTAGATGTCAGCTGGCATCCAACTCCTCTGTCAAAGGAGTTTTGTCATAGTACCATCTTCATATACGTTGATGCAGGAAATCTCTGATGCCTGTGGAAATAACACATTTCCTCCATAGCACCTGAAATATTATGATATGGTATGCAGGTAGAATTCATTGTTAGGAATGATGTTTAGAAGATTAAAAACCCAGTTATGTCTCATATGTATTTCTACAGTATTTCTTCAATGCCATGCTTTTTACAGCATATTAATGTATTTTTGACATGCAAATGCTGGTAGTCTGGACAAACTATCAGCCTATTAGCCATCCAGTCTCTCTCTTCATCATGTAATTTCTTAATACATAGGAGAAGTCAACATTTATGAACAGCTTTGGTGAAGCTGAAGATTAATAGTGAGATACATTATGACGTAACTTTTCTTTTTGATGAATCAAATGAAGTCTTTAAATTTGCATCCAATTTGATCCTACTTTGTTCATTATTAAATTTCATAAACATTCCCTCCAAACAGATGTCAATTATTAAATATTAAAACATCTATGAGAAATTTTTATTCACAATTAATAGAAGGATAATTTTTGTTATTCACAAGAAGTTCTTTCTGGAAATATACAAAATTAATCAGAAATGTAACTAAATCTTTAAATATGTTAAACCTGTGTGTTAGACATAGCTTACAGTTCTATCAGTTGTCCCAATAGTGGCCATTTCTGTAAATTCAGAATTCGTTTCCTGTATTACACAGAAGAAAGCAGTAAAGAAAAGAAATTTCACACATGACCTGTACAGGTTTCCACAGGGATACATGTCAGGAGCTGTGGAAAAGATCAGTCATATCAGAGAGAGGAATAGTCAGCATGCAGAAGTTATCTGGAGGCAGCTCCCACTTACGGTAAAACTTCTCACAGCAAACTGATGTTTAACCACCTCACAGCAAACTGATGCTTCTTGCCTTTCTTTCTAATGTTGATTTGTAACAGCAATAGATTAAGCTAAACTGAAGTACATGGCATCTTCAGGCAGAGGTAGTTCTCTTCAGTTGTATTTTCATAAAAAGCCCTTTATGTTGCCTTTTCAGGACAAAACTGTGTCTTTAAGTAGGATCACCAAGTCCAACTGTTAACTCAGCACTGCCAAATCCATCACTAAACCAAGTCTCTTAACAGCACATCTACACATTTTTTAAACACCTCTGGGAGGTTGACTCCACCACTTCCCTGGGAAGCCTGTTCCAACGCAGTCTAAATCTCCCCTGCCACAATTTGAGGCATTTCCTCTCATCCTGTCGGTTGTTACCTGGAAGAAGAGACTGACCCCCTGTCAGTCTTCCACTTCACTTCCACTTCCTTCTTCCACTGTCAGAGACTGAAATATTATCGTTTATGACTTAAACATTGTCGTGAAGGACTTTTCAGCACTGTGTTACAAAAGCTGCAAAGAATACCACCACACCCTGAACAGGCCTTCAGAGAGAGGCCCTGGGCCGTTCGCTGATGGAGGATAAGATACAGTAACAACGCAGGACTGGGACTCTCACAGAGCACAAGCTTAGCACCTTTGGGGAGGAGATGCCAGCCCCAGGGCTAGCAGCTACCAGGCTGCACAGACCCTCGCACCAAAGGGTGGGGGGAGAGAGGCTTTGTGTGTGTGTTGCAAAAGCCCCTGATGAGAGGCAGCGAACGCCCGATGGGCAGAGCAGCCCAGCTGAGGGGCCTTTCTCCCAGCGTGGGGGGAAGCTTACCCACAGCAGAAGGGGTGACATGGCCCATCAAAGGGCCCCCCAAAGGGGTCCCCAGACCCTGCACCAGAGCACCAGAGATGATGCAACAGACCCTCAGTGTTGCAAGGGACAGTGTCAAACTGGCCCCTGCAAGGGAGACACGTGGGCGTTCCCACCTGCCCAAAGTGTATATTAACCCACGGGATTTTATACTCAGCGGATCGTGGCAGCGTGTAGCGGCATGCGGCGGCGTGCCGCGGCAGCGGCGATGGGGGACCCTCACCACCAGGAGACCGGATGGAGGGGAGCAACGAGACGTCGTTGGGACCCTCGGATGGGTGATATGCTTCCACCTAACCCCTGTCACTCTCTCCCTGTCCCCCCAGCCCCCACGCACACTTCCTTTTCTATTTCTTTCTCTCTTTCTTTTTCTTTCTCTTTACCTCTTTTACTATTAAATAAAACATATCCATTTTTTGGCAACAACATCTAACCTCGTTTGGTTTTAATCTCGTTTTTGGGAATATTTTGAACCTTCTAAGTTCTTTCCGGTTTATACACAGAAACTTCGTTTTCTTTGCTTTTCTGGGGTTAAACTGGATCACAACACCCAGCTGGCTACAGTCTCCTCTCAGGCAGTTGAAGAGAGTGACAAGGTCCCCTCTGAGCCTCCTTTTCTCCAGGCTGAACACCACCAACTCCCTCAGCTGCTTCTAATCAGACTAATGCTAGAGACTCTACCCCAGCTCCATTGCCCTCTCTGGATTCACTTCGGCACCTCAACGTCTTTCTGGTCATGAGGGGCCCAAAATTGGACACAGGATTTGCGGTGTGACCTCACTAATGCTGAAAACAGGGGTACAGTCTATACCCTGATTCTGCTGGCCACACTAAACCATTGTTTTCCAGCTGTACAATGGCTTCTAACGCTTCCTCTTTGTCTCCCATGCTGCATTCATTGGTGTAGATGCACCCCAGTTGGGCTATCAATCCATCCATCCATGGTGAATGGGGAGTTGGGAGGGCATTTCAGGATCTTTCTTTATAACACTTGTAATAAAGGCATATTTATTTAAAAATACTTACTACAAGGTGCTATTCTGAACAAAAAGATCAGAATCTGTCTTCTTGCATTCTACTTACTGGCCACCACGGCAGAGTAAAGAGCTCTCCCATTAAGAGAGAATTTTAAGAAATACCTGAAAATATACACGACAGTGTGTGAAATAATAGTTTAAAAGGTACTTATCACTGTCCTAAACTGTAGAAACATGGAGAAAAAAAGCAAGTAGAGCAAGGGATGCCTAGCTGGGCTTAACCATGCTGTCAGTGATGTCTAGCAGGACCATTTTGGACATTAAGAGGGCAGTGACAGAGAACAGAACTAGTTCAAAAGATTGAGCTATAGTTACTCCTAAGGGACCTCTTGTCATCACCTTGTCTGACTTCTAGTGACGCCTTTTTCAACGTAGAAACACACACTTTTTCAACACACACTTTCAAGGTATTATTAGTATAGGAGGTAATACAAAAGCTGCTTTCTATTGGGGGCCTCCAGTTACAGAAAAATTTCCACGAAAGCCCACCCACACAGGGGTGCATACAGTTTTATAAGTTTGGTAAATTAGCATAATTGACAAAAAAGCACTAATTAGGAGCACAAGTGGTGATACAATTCCCCCGCCAGGTCAAACTCCTTCTAAGTCCTCCCCCTTCAGATGGAAACTGAACTTGATGATGAAAATGTGTCTTGAAGAGCTGTTTTTCAGCCTTGGTTCCTAAGGAGAACCAAGACAGGACAGGGGCTTTGGAATATGTTTTGTCTTTCTGCCTATCAGGGCAGGAAAAAGTACTGGGAAAACTAGCTATGGATACAATAATAGGCTACAGAGCTCCAAATATATGTGTAAAGAATACAGAGAATATATTAAAAAAAAAGTCAAAAATCAGTAAGCACCACTAGCTCAGTGAAAGCTCTAGGTTTCCATTAATCAGTTGTTGCTGAACAATGGCAATCTGCAAGGAGAAATCAGGATTTCAATTTTAGAGACAGAGTTGAGGCAAAGTCTTTAGCATCTGTGTTCATGAGTTTTTTATAAAGAGTTAATAATTCTTCTTTCACTTGCTTTACATTTGGATGATAGTACCTTACTGATCCTTGCCTGATGGGCTGAAAAGTTTCTGTTTGCTACATTTATGCTTATTATTAAAAGACCTACAGATTTGTTTAAAAAGGTAGTACAAATTTATTTGGTTCACATCTGGACTAGTAATTAATACGATTTTTGCTAAATATTCTTCAGTTGATAGGGAATTTATGGGCACCTGAGTTGGATGTATTATTTCAAAATAAACTGTACCTATGCTAACTTTCAAAGTCTCACTCAAAACATTTATTTAATGTTCATTTCAAAACATTTATTTAATTATCCTTGTGTGTCCAAGCTTTATTCAGAACACTTCACACTGACTTAGGATCATACACTTCAAGACAACAGAAACTACTTTTGTACTTCCTAATGTATCACTCTGAATATTGACATATACCAAGTAGTCCAGATCCACCAGTGTATCTTTCATTATTCAAATTTTCTCTCAGTAGTTCTGTGTATTGGGATAACCTTTATTATAATAATTATCATAATATTTTAATGTTTTCTTCTGAGGTACTGATAAAAATCAAGACAACCAATATCACACAAACAGAAAGGACTCTGTTTTCCTAGGAAAAAAACCCAAACCAAAACATGAACATTTATAAGTTTTAAGTGGATTGTCTTTCTGATTATTTTTCGGGATTGAATTAGCTCAGTATTTTGGTGAGGGCTATTTTCTCACCTGGAAGTCCATACTTGAATATTCTCGTTATTTTTGCCTCCCTCTAAGACTATTTCAGTGTTCCATGATTTATCGGTGATCCAGATAAGCAACTCCGGAAAGGTTTATTAGAATCTGCTGCTTAACATCCATGCAAGTTCTTATTACACTTGATAGCATTGCAATAGCCACCCTTCACTCCATACACAACAAATCCATAATTGTTAGACATACTTTTTTCTCAAAAAGTCTCATTAAGGTATCATTGAAAGTTTGTTTCTTGTATACTTTCCAGAAAAAAGAAGAAATTCTCTCATTCCCAGATGCCAATTTAATCTTAGAAACTTTATCTCCCCTGCTGATTTACAGAAGCTTTACCTTCCAATTTATATTAATGACCAACCATCTCCTTTTCGTTTCAAGAGTAATAGATTTCTTTTATATTTTAGGAATTATTTCACTTCACTCTGCCTGTGAATACTTCTCTCCAACAGATAACTTGAAATGCAGTCTCATTACTTCCATAAGCTGCTGCCAGAGAGCCTAAATCTGGGACTATAGCCCTCACTGGAACCCACATAATTATTATCATTTATATATGTACGTATCTGATTTATTGTCAGCTACAGCTAGGAAAAGTGCAGAGAAATACTAATTTTCTGTAGCTATTACCCCTTTAGTGGCAGATTTTGTGTATAAGCTTGATATCACTGCATTCCTTAACATGTTTTAGTTTGTATACTCACATACTGACAAAATCCCTATATTCTCAATTCCATGGAGAGTTTTTAAGCTTCTGTGTCCAAGCTGCCATTAAATAATTGGTGGCCACAAAAAAATGGGGGTTTTTTGTGGCTTTCATCTTTTCCTCACAAGCTGCTGTAGTGTTGTGGTGGGTAAAGTGAATTACTGCAAGGTAACTTTCAGGGTGAAAGGCCATATAGAGTGGGTGGGTAGAAATCTGCTTTCTCTTGCCTGCACCACCTGGGATGGCAGAATATCTGCTGTCAGATAAATGCCAAGTTAATTGTTCCTCAGGGTCTCTGACTGTGTTATGCTATACAGCTTTGGAAGGTAAAAATATGTATTCTTTTACATATAGGTGTGTATATATATCTCTGTGTGTGTATGTATATAGGTATACATATATATAGATACACATACAACTGTTACTGTTGAAGTAAGGTTTTTGAAGAACAAGATATGCATATTACTGCTTAGACACATCATTTTTCTTGGTAAGTATTTATTACTTTCTCTGAACATCCCCAATTTTAAGTAATTGGCTAATCTCTGTTCTATATTACATACATTCTGCCAGACAGTTAATGAAAATAAAAATATATTGACTGTATTAAAAGACTTTGATAGGTCTTGAGTTCTTTTCAGAATTTTTGTGCTCTGTAAGATGTATTCTAGTTTCAGATTTTTTTTTCTGTGGGATACTGTAATTTCCCATTTAAAAAAATCTAATATTCCCAAATGTATCTATGAATATCTTGTAAGATAGTGACACATCCAGGCAGCAAAACAGCACTAAAAACATGGAGAACCCAAAAGCTAAAAACCAACATTGGTACTGTTCCTGAAAACCTGCAAGAATTACATTCACTGTTTCCATGTACTAGTGCTGAGTGCCTACATCTCTACTAACCAGCAGGCTGTTGCCTCTCTGAGTGTCTACACTATCTTACACCTCAAAGAGAATCTTTCAAAATCTGCAGGACAGCAAAATTATAGCAACCTATGCACAAGACATGGATGGCAAAAAGCCATTCTTGTTAATAAGGCTATTTGATTGTCTGAAAGCAACAGAGGATTACGGACTGGGAATCTAAGAGAATATGCAGCAAATATATACCATCAGTTAGAGAGCAAAAATAGTAATTACTGCATCTTCAGTATCTTTATTTGTTCTAGCCCTGTCTCCTTCAGCTAAAGAACTCTTCTTGATTGTCTAGTGACTGTTTCATCCTGGAAAGTACCCAGGAGAATCATAAAATCATAGAAGGACTTGGGTTGAAAGGGACCATAAATATAATCTCCTTCCAAATCCCCTGCCATGGGCAGAGACACCTTCCACTTGACCAGGTTGCTCCAAGCCCCATTCAAACTGGCCTTGAACACTTCCAGGTTTGGGGCATCCATAACTTCGCTGGGCAAGCAGCTCCAGTGTCTCACCACCCACACATAATATTAACTTTTTCCTAATATCTAATCTAAACCTAATCTCTGCCAGTTTGAAGCCGCTCCCCCTTCTCCTGTCACTATAGAACCTTAAAAAAAGTCATCTTTTTCAGGCTGAACAATTCCAATTCTCTCAGCCTTTCCCCAGAGGAGAGGAGCTCCATCCCTTTGATCACCTTGGTGCCTCCTCTGGACTCTCTCCAACAGCTCCATGTCCTTCCTGTGCTGGTACCCCAGAGCTGGAGGCAGCTCTGCAGGTGGGGTCTCACCAGAGAGGGGCAGAGGGGCAGAATCCCCTCCCTCCCCTGCTGCCCACGGGGCTTTGGATACAGCCCAGGACACACTTGGCTTTCTGAGCTGGGAGTGCCCATGGCTGGCTCATGTCCAGCCTCTCACCCCCAGCACCCCCAAGTCCTTCTGGGCAGGGCTGCTCTCGATCTGTTCATCCCCAGCCTGGGCTGGCACCAGGGGTTGCCCTGACCCAGGTGCAGCACCAGCACTTGGCCTTGTTAAACCTCATGAGATTCCCTTGGGCCACTTCTCGAGCTTGTCCAGGTCCCTCTGGATGGCATCCCATCCTTCAGGAGTGTCAACAGCTCAGCTTGGTGTCATCTGCAAACTTTCTGAGGGTGCACTTGACCCCTTTGTCTATGTCACTGATGAAGATATTAAATAACACTGGTCCCAGTACAGACCCCTGAGGGACACCACTTTTCACTGATGTCCATTGGGACTCTGAGCCATTTGCCACCACCTCCTGGATGTGACACATCATCTCTAAGATGTACTTCAAGTCATGCTCAACCAAAATATGACTGGTAAGCATGGCCCTGACTTTAAAAAGAAAAGGATTATGGCCATTTTTCCTTAGTAGCTGCTCTCAAGACTAAACATTTTTTGAGGAAAAGAAATGTCCTTTAAATAAGCTGAAGTCTGACCTGAAGATATTTAAACATTTGTCTCACACAGAGCAGAAAATCCTAAATGAAGAGAATATACCTGAAAAACCAAGTAGAAGATTATTTCTTCCTCCCTGAATGACATGTCCTTTTAGAAGGGGAGACTACCTATCAGTGTTGTCATACTGACACTATTTTCCTTATCATACTGGGCCTACAACTATCACATGTCATATTACATCTAGGGTGTATAAGATACAAACCACTTACACAAGCAGTTCATCTTACCTGCCTGGCACATGGATCATTGTTCTTTAGGGGTTTTGTGTTTTTTTCCTCTGCTGTTTTTTAAAATACCCTAAATTTCCAGTATCTTCTGTTTATTTTGCCTACAGCAATTTACAATCTTTGTTTTTATTCCTTCCCTCCCTCCCTTACATATTACATATATTTTAGACTTCCTAACTGATCACCTTTTCACTTGGAAAGAGATACTGCTTTTACCATTACAGTATTTTCTAACAGCAATTTTATGTGAAACAAACAAAGCAGGTGCCAACTAGTATGAATGAACATTTCAAGGTTTATTTTTCACACTCATTAATTGTGATGAATGCTTATACTTGCAGCATGGAGAAGGCATCTAAATAGATATGGCTATATATTATTTAAATACTTAGAAAGACAGAAAAAAATAGTAGCATAATTTGGATGAACAAATTGCCTTAAATGCCAAACACATTCTACTGACATTTTTGCTCGCCTGTGGCATGAAAGGCATTAATTAATTTATCATCACAGCAAACTGTAAGAAAATGCATTATGCTAGTTGGTTTCTTGAAAGAGAATCAATGACTCACTAGTCTTAACCACAGCAGACTGCTAACAATATTCTGATGAAAAAACAAGTAATATCACAGGGAATACAACATGCCACACAAAGAAAGTTTTCATCTCTGTTAACTCCACTCAATGCACACTGCTGCTTGCATTGTCGTGCCTAGGAAGTAAGACTAATATTGTAAATAATGAAGAAATTCACACCATACAGTGCATTTTTTGCTTCTGCTCCTTTCTGTAAATGATCTTTACTCATGTGGCCCTAATTATAATCAAAATTTTGTCTAAGCATCAATTATGATGGGAATTATACTGTGCTGATAATACTGAGCAACGGATTTAACCAACTTTTACAAGGTAAAATTTGTGGTAGAAAAAAAATTGTTGGAAAAAATTATTCACTTCTTTGTTCTCATTAGATTTTTGTAAAGGGCTCTTCAGTGGCTTAATACCACCTTAACCTCACAGTGAGTTCACTCTCACTTCTGCAAAATACTAGAGATTATTTCATACTAATTGTTTGAAATGGTGTCTAATGGTTTGTCTAATCTAGATACTGTTTGGTGGCATTTATTGCTGCAATTTTTGACTATTGGTCTAGATAAATTTGTCCATGATGTCTTATAAACCAAGATCAAAGAACTGGAAAATTCACAAAAGGTGGTCCAAACTGTTCAGTCCACACAACCTTGCCCAGCTAATTCTACAAGAATTAGAGGAACTAGAATTAACCAGGGTACTAGAATTAACCCTTCCTACTCAGACTGCAGTGAGACACTGGGAAATGCCCAGTGCTAATTGATAGGGGGATGCAGTCCACTGCACTCACAGAATCCCAGCATCACAGAATCACAAAATGGGTAAGGTTGGAAGGGACCACAGAGACTCATCTGGTCCAACCTCCTTGCTCAAGCAGCGTTATCCCAGAACACATGGCACAGGATTGCGTCCAGATGGTTTTTGCGTATTTCCAGCGGGGAAAACTTGCAACCTCTCTGGACAACTGTGAGGAGCCAATTTAGTTTTGATCTGTCTCAACACCGGCTGTCAGAGGCATGTGGGGGAGGAGGTGCACACATGCCGCTTACAGGAGGCAGCCAGGAGAAGATGGGAGAAAGTCTTGCCTCTGGGGGGACTTTGCCTGGAAACACCTCACAGGGACAGGCAGCCAGCAGCAGACACCGCACCCTCCAGAGAGGGTCTCCAAATCAGACGGCGAAAGGTCCCCACCAATGGACTGCAGTGGGAGGTTGGACTGGGCCGATGCTCTCCTGTCAGCAGGCGGACTTGGGAGGAGCCAGGCGGCATAAAAGGTTGCTGTTCGGTCGGTGGTTCACTTGTTTGCTCCCTACTTTGCCCTGGCCGCAGGCCGCCTTTTGGCTCTCCTGCCCTCACTTGCCCTTGCTCGCCCTCATGCCTGTCCTGCCTCCCTGTGTCCCTGACCGCCACCCTGCCGCTTCGCCCCCGCGTCCCTGCCTGAGCTACCCAGGTCCAGCCCTGCCTCTCCGATCCAGCCTGCTGCTGCGGTCCCCGCCGCGACCCTGTTCAGGGTCCTGGACTTCCTGTCCGAGCGCCCACTCACCGTGTGTCCGGTCTCCTGTCGCCGCGGGAGCAGCGCCTGTGAAGCTGCCACTCTCTTAGAGCTGAGCAGGCTCCTTAGCACACAGCCCGTCCACTAACCCTTCCCCTCCTTCGCCTGGATGCCGACGGCACTCCCTGATCCACTGGTGGTAACGCCCTCTTTGTCTCCCCTCTCTCTCTGTCTCCCCCCGCCTCCCATTCCTTTTCCATTTTCCTTCCTTCTTTTCTGTCATTTCCAGCCCTCTTTCATATGGGTAACTCCTTTTTCTCTTTGCTTTTTGTTACCGATAAACGGTTCTCAGATACAAGGTTTGTCTTGTTTGACTTAATTTCATTCCTGACCGTCTAATGCTAAAAGAACTCCTCGCAGTTTACCTCGGTGGAACGCGACAACCTGTTCCCGTGTGGATGTAAAGCTCTTCCTCATATTCGGCTGGAACTTTCCATACATCAGTTTCTGCCCCTTGCCTCTTGTCCCACTGCTTGGCACCACCGAGTAGAGTCTGGTCCATTCTCTGACACCTCCTTTCATATTGACAGACATTGGATGAGGTTCCCTCTCAGGTGTCTCTTCTCAAGACTGAACAGACTCAGCTCCCTCAGCCTTTCCTCATAAGAGAGATATTCCTGTTCCCCATTTTTGTAGCCCTTCACTGGACCCACTCCAGAGATCCACATCTCTCCTGTATTGAGGGACACAGAACTCCAAATACACCTCACTAGGTCTGAGTAGATGGGCAGGATCGCCTCGCTTGGCCTGCTGGAAATGGTCTTCCTTGAACTTCCCACAAATTCTTATATTTATCATTGTATTTTGATAGAAAATACCAGTATGATTTTTAAGAAATTTGCAGCAAAAATTTATGTCAGAGGAATTCTTCAGGCCTATGAAGAATTGTTACTAGAGCCATTTCTGTTGGTAAAACCAAAACTGGTCAATACTGTATTTGATAGTAAAAAATTTGTATTCCTTATATCAGTTTATTGTGAATGTTTAACCATTTAGAAGTAACGTATTTTTAATGTATTATTTTACCTTTTATTTCATTTATAAGTAGAAACATAATGAAAAAGTATTATTTAAATCAAGAGCTGTATAATGACTGAGAAGACCTGATCTGACTTACTAATAAAATTTTTTCAGAAATCAGCACATAAAAACCACTGAGTTTGGGCAATGAAGGCAGAATTTTCCTTTAATCAGATCTTCTAAAGGTCAAAAATCTATTGCCTATAGTAATTAACACACACCTGGAAACAATAACGTCTGGTTTCTTCAGCTCTGCAATTTGTACTTACTTCCAGCAAATAATCCCTTGTACTGCATAAATAAGCTTAAGATGCTAAACATCTTGAGATATATTCAAGAGAGTCACCTTAGATTTTAGCATCAGAGCCAGTTTTTGTCAAACACCTTATAGTGACAGGAAGAGATGCATAGATATATCGATGGATTCTAATTAATTGCCTAGTTTGTTATCTGTTACTACTAATCAGAGGTACAACCTCTGTTGCTATCACACATCATGATTCCTCACTCTAATGGTAGTGATCCAAATAGCATGTTTTACAAATTACACACATGCATATATGAACCCACATATTAATGTGTGTTTGTGTAATATTTATTTGCAGTGCTGGCTGCTTGTTCATTCGGCACCTGTCCCACAGCAAGAAAGAAGGGAGGAGGAGCAGAAGTGGGACAATTTTTTGATCAAGGAAAAGACAACGTAATATGAGAAGGAAAGGGGAAAACAACAAGCAACACAAAGGAAATCCCTCATCACCTGCCACAAGCAGATCAGTGCCCAGTCAGTTTCTCAGCAATGGCCACCTTGAAAGACAAAAACTCCTATTCTTCCTGTCCCAAGTTTTAATGGTGAGTGTGACATTACGTGGCACAGAACTCACCCTGGGACAGCTGTTTCAGCCATGTCCCTTCCCATCTCCTTGCCCACTCCAATGCCCTTGCTGGAGACATGAGAGCAGCAGAAAAAATCTTTACATAGAGAAAACCTTGATGCTGTGCAAGCACTGCTCAGGAATAGTCAAAATAGCAGTGTGTTATCAATATCTGTTTAGTCACAAACCCAAAGCACAGAACCTTGTGGTCTGTTACGAAGGAAGTTAACTCCTTCCCACCCAAAGTCAGTACTAAGTTGGATCAGTAGTCTCTTCTGGCCCACTAGTCCTAAAGCACAGTATGAAGTGAGGACTTGACATGGTGTAGAGGATATTTAGAAAGTGGGCTAATTAGAAACAAAGATAAAATGGCCCGTAAAGTACCCAGGAGTCTGGATTCTTTGTAAAACCTCAACTGTCCTTATTGATTAGGTGTGGAGGAATCAAAAATCAAACATATATACAGACCATAAAACTACTTTTCTCTAGCCAGAGGCATTTAATTTGTATCCAATCCCAAATGCTAAAGATACACTAAAGCTAAATTTTACCAAGTTTTTGTAATGGAATAGTCTTTTCTTTCCATGATTTTTTTTTTTTTTTCCACAGACAAATAGGAGCCTGCAGCATCTCAATTGTCACTCTTTCTGCTCCAACTGTAGGATATGCCTCAAAATGGGAAACTGTATTTCCCCTCAGATAGCTTCAGCAGTAATTAAGGATTATTGTAAAATTCAGTCAGGTCTGAAATGCCTGAATAAATGGTTCTGGGATGAATATAGAGCCAGAGGGCAGGCACCCTGCTGAATATTCAAATATTTTATGAAAACATAGCAAAAATGAAAAATATTACAGGGGAGGCACTCATTATTTACCATAATGAGCACAGCCCTGGGAATCCAAAATTCCAGCTGCTACCCACTAATTTGGATGTCCTACTGCACTACTGGCTAGAACCAGACTGTCCTTCTATCTGTAGGTTAGTTGAGAGACAGTACATACTGTCAACATGAGAAATATTTAATTGTAGTTTGGAGCTAAGAAATGCATGAGTATTAGAGAAAAATTCAAAATATGTAAGAGTTTCTCTCGTTTCTTCTTTAACAGATGCTTAGAAAACCACACATGCTTCCACAACATACAGATACTTTTCTGAGTGTTACATAGAGAAAATAGAATTTTTCCCTTCACATAGGGTTGTCAGAATTTCAGAGAGATGATTCATGTGACACAAATACTGACAAAGCAGAGGACCACTATAAAAGTAATTCATTACAGTAATACATCAAGAACAACACATGATCAGACTGTGTAATGAATGCATCTATATTTATAGATAAAATACCTAAATATCTGTATTTAACATGCGTGTACTGTGATGTCACTATTGACAATTAACTAGGGAACTGTTTATGCTCTTATAACAACAGAGCTATTGAGTGTAACTACTTCACCTTTTCATAGCCTTCTCTGAAGCTGCAGCAGAGACCAAGTTTTGGTATGAATCCACTTAATGCTCCTAAAAATATTAGCAGTGTACTCAGTTATGCAAGTACCTTGGGATGCTCAGTGAAACCTGCCCCTGGATGTACTGATTCTATGCTTGAAAAGATAAGTCTGACCTCCGAAACTTCTGTGTTTCAGTTCACTAACAACAACAAGGAGAAAATTGTGGGAGTATTGTGAACATGACTTCACCCTGATATTATAACACTGCCATGATGACTTCGGAAATATAATAGGTATGTTCATAAAAGCTTATATGACTTACAATTAGCAAAAAAAAATTTAAAAAAATCTATATGTGTATACTCTACTGCAACAATCTAAAAATATTGCTTTCCATTCAAGGGTTTCATTTTTAAAAACAACAGAGTTCTACGTATTTCTAAAAATACATAATTTGCAACTCCATACAGTTACTATGCAGCAGTAAAAAATTCATATCCAGTGGTAGAAACAGACATATTAAAAAAAAAAGGCATTAGAACTAGAATCAATATATGAGTGGATTTACCACTTCAATTCTACTGCTAAAATTATTCTCACAGTTTATCTAAAAATCTGTTATAATTTCAGATATCTTAGATTATTTTTCTCTCGACATACTTACCATATATTTAACATACAAAATGCAAGCCAGCTGTAAATTCAGTAGAAAATGCAGCCTTTAAATTTTACTATTTTAAATATATAACATGGTATTTTCTCATGTGAGTTTGCCCACACTAAAAAAATCCTAATAGTTTTAAGTAAAAATTTATTTTTCTTTGTGATGGAAAAAAACCCCCCAATCATAGGGAACAATCTGGTATTAATAAAGAGATAGGATTAAGATTACCTGACCAAATTTGCTGGTTTGGTTTTTTTATATCCTTAGCAGTTTCAATTTTGAGAATATCTGTGAAAGCAGAGGGAACAAAATTTATGGTGTCTGGTCTTCTCAACAACAGAAAAGATAAAATAAAATAAAATAAAATTAAATTAAATTAAATTAAAAATTTTAAATTTTTTTTTAAATGGCAATATAATACAATATCATACAATATCATACAATATCTAAGTAATTATCAATATAATACAATATAATACAATATCCAAGTAATACACTTCTTAGGACCAAAAAGTCTTTCCAAATATGAATGCAGACCTATGGAAGCTGAAGGTATAAAACCATCCTGACAGGGGTAGAAGAGATGTCATGCAGTATACAATGGTGTTTTAGAGAAGCAAAATTGAAATCTTTTCTAGGCTATAGCTCTGGCACACAGTGGTGTCCTGTTGCCTAGGACAACTACAATTCTGTTTGACAAATGTTTCTCTCAAAGTGAATTAATTATTTTTGAGATTTTATGCAAAACATTTTTACAAATCAAAGAAAAAGATGTGAAAACTGGCATCTTTCCTCCTCATTAAAAACCACAATCTTACCACTAAGAGGAAACTATGTTTTGGTTTTGAAAAACACAGCTGAGAGAGTGCCAAGAACACATCTAAAATTGCACCATAAAAGCCTAGTGTAAGCATTTGATGATTACAGGACTGCTAAACTGCTGCACCTAATTTCGTTTGTGGTTCATATCATACATGATGTGATGCTGAACAGTTACAAATTAGGCAATTCTTTCATCACCATGACAATGTCCTGCAAGTCCGAAACATAAGAAATACCCATGATGAAATTTGGAAAAAGGTGTCTGAGTCTCCCCTGTTCCTACCCCTTCATCTGGTTTTGGATAATTTTATATTTACAGCCACTATAACAAGAAAAAGGCCACACTAGAAACATTATCCTTGTTTCTGTTAAAACACAGATGTTCCAGTGGGGTTTAATTGTAGGTAGCAGTAAAAAGCAATATGTTGGGAATGGATCACTGTTGTAAATTATGAATAAAGAAATATCATTTAAATGTCTAAAGAGAAGTTGTATACTTGAATATATTTATAAGGCAAAACTGGAAACTGAGAACTCCTGTTTTGCAGACAAACCATTCAAAATCTTTTTTCCAGAGGTTTTGCTTTTTTTGCCAGAGGCGATAAGTGATTACTTAGATGTCAGAAACCTATTCCAATAAGGAAAAATTTTGTATATCTAATGGTTTTGTTTCAGATGAATTTCACCTTTTTGAGAATTTTGTCCACTGAAGGAAGGATGATACTATACATTAGATGAACTATTACATCTTACAACATTATGGCTTACATGCACTTGACTATTGTCCATGAGCTTTTCAAAATGCAAGAATTTATTCAGTCATGGCTTTTGTGACTGAACTTTGACCAATAAAAGCCATATTTGAAATGCTACTCAGGCCTGAAATATCTACAAGGTAGTTCTAAAAACTCATTTGTTTTCAAAAACTGGAAGTCTTTCTACTGTTTGTTGAGTTTTGAAAAATGGAAACCTTTCAAATGCATACATTCCTAACCAACTTCTTCCTTCACAGTGATTAGCTCCAAGATTCAGATCAGGCAGAATCTTAATAAAAACTGATTATGCACCTATTGGAAAAAATTGGTTATAACAGTGAAATTGACTTTTCTTCATTTGCATTACACTCAAGATTTCATGGTGTAACAGCTCTTCTGAGCTTCTCTCGAGCATGGAATCTAGAGTTCACACTAAAATCTCTCTTCTGCCAAAGATCATGTTAGCTTGATTATGACTTTTAAAAGTATTGCTGTTCATGAGTGGGACATACAGACATGCCTGAGGTGGTATATGAATGCCTTTTCAAAAAGTGGTTGATTTAAGCAAAGCTTTACAGAGTTAATCCTATATCTTACTTTTTTTATTTTCTAGTAACCCTTCCAAAAATACACAGAAAAAATTAAGTAGTCTGTAATTAATTGGATGGGGTTTTTTTTCATTGTGATCACACAGCTTGCATTTTTTGATAACAGGAACATTACAAACTGAAAAGGACACATCAATATAGAAACACACATACTGAATTAACCTTGATGTAGCCTGAAAAGCTTGAGATCTGATCTGCAAAATTTTGCATACATCATTCTGGATATAATCCCAGATAAAGAGGACATTTTTTAGTAGAAGATATTGAAAAGCCTTCAAAGAAAACAGACTACATTTCCTGAATATAGTGCTAGCTTAAAATAGTTGCTGCATTTGTATTACTGACGACCCTATGGATAAAGGACAGCATTCTTTATCTGTAGAATAAGGTCAGGATATATGAGGTTTCACTCAAGATTATGTCAAAAACCAGGTGTGTGACCTTATCTTCTCAATATTTGCAGCCTTTAAAGTGGGATAATAATTCTAGAATTGCTGCAAAGTTAGAGGACTTATTTTATTAACAGATGTAGAGAACTTGTAAGATTCTTTGAGAAATTGCAGAAGTTTTTTTATTGCTTTAGCTGAACGAAATAGCTGAACTTTAGCCTCTAATATACTATATAGTAGTTTTTGAAGTCACTTGTGAGAGTAAAGGGAAAATAGTAACAGTCCCTTTGGCTAAATATTATCCCTTCTCCAAATAGAGCATTAGCAAAAGAGAATTTCTACATTTTAGAGACTCCAGGTGAAAAAGGCCAGTAGCATGTCATTTGTGCTTCTCTTTCAACCCACGTCTTCTATGTTCAGGACTATGTTTGTGTATGGAATCACAGATTCATCCATGCTTTAAGGTCAGAGGAATGAACATCTCTAGAACATTGACTCTAAGTCAGCATAACTAAATTATAAATGAATTATAAATGATGATAAGGCAGAGTGATCAACATCTATGTTTCTGCAATGAAAAATTACGATGGCAGTGTTAAATTACTTGCTTTCATTACTGTGCAGAAAACTCAATCCAAACTCCAATAAAGAAAATAAAAGTTGCATTATTATTTTCAATAAACAAGTCATCAGCCGACATTTTCATGTCTCAGTGAAAACATGTTAATAAAAAATGCATGCCAAGTATCCTATGGATTCATTAGGTACTGGTTTCTGCATATTATTTCCTTTGGGTTTTGATATTGTTTTTAACTAGAATGCTCTCTTCAAGTAATTGGTGAAGCAAATTACAGCAATCAGACTTTTAAAACTGCAGGTAAAGATGTTTTGGAGTTTCGTATCTGAAATACTATGATATATCAGGAATATCAGTTTGCTGATCTGTCACAACACTACAGGTCAGGAAAATGTAACATAATGAAAAAAATTGTGCCTAATTTTATTAATCGCAGTACAGAATTAATAGAGAGTATAAATGCACAATATGAATAATTTCAAAGAAATTCTGTTGCCTTAAAATACATTTTAAAAATATTTAATAATAAATTTCATGCAGTGTACACTCATTTGCGCATTATGACCTACTGGTTTTGTGCTGTAATCATACATGGAAGATTATGTCATTCTGATTCATGTGTTCCAGAGAAAAAAACCTACCTTTTTTTCTATTTCTGTGAAGCTGAACACCCTTAAGACCTGCTATCAATTTAAAAATATGTTAATATATTTAAGGCTAGGGCTAACAGCTACCTAAAATGTGAAACTGATTACATGTTCCAGAAGGTATTACATTGTGACATTTTGTAAATGAAGCATGGTATAATTCCCAAGAAGAGCTGTAGCTCTGGGTCACAGTGAAGAATTTACCTCACAGTGTATATTTTTCATCTGTATATTGAGGAAGTTGCGTAGAACATGTCAGGCTTCTGAAATTCGTGTCAACAGGTGCTAAGGCATAAACAAACAAATAAAGAAATAAAATTATTTTTATGGAGACTGAAATGTTGTATGAATATGCTGTTATTCACAGTACTGACCACTAAAAATTTCTTGTAATACTTAATATTATATGAATTAAGTAAAGGAAAACAAAAAAAACCCCAGAAAGATTGATTGAATAATTCACTTTATAAAGGAGATCAGAAAAAGATAATGTTTTTAAATCCTTGCTTGCATGTAATTTGCAAATTGTTAGGACATTATTTCAGTTAATCCATTCATTTGCTAATTCACTAATATATATGTGATTTTGTATCACAGATTGGTGCATGCAATTTTCACATCATGTGACTTTTCACCTTTAGATGACAGGTGGCATGACAGTATTGTTCCTTAGATAATTTTTTTAATGTAAAATATTCTGCTTTTAAAATTTTTTTTTGTCCTTTATTTCTAGCTTATCATGTCCAAATAAAAATAGGAGCTTTATAAAATGGTTGTAAGCACCTTGATTCTGTGAAAATTTATGACAGTTAACTCTAACAATCTGTCTCACAAATAAATCTTTTTTTATACGAACCATTATGAATAAATATTAATATTTTTGTGTTTGTTTGTGATTACTTGTATAATATGACTTCCCTTGAATACTGAGAATTAATTAAAAATAGGTAATGGAGAAGTCAGGAGGGAGCAACCACAGATAATTATGCTGTGGGGTTCTTGACAGTGAAAGTTATTGCTTGATGGAAGAAGGAGCACTTCTTGCTTTGTTTCACATGGTTTAACAAGATGCCTTCTCAACAAATCGAAAACAGGATAAACGAGAATACTGAATTCTTTAAATATTGATGCAAATATAAAATCATATAAATCTGCCGTCAGCCAATGTGCAGAGGTGGAAAGAGGGAGCACAATTCACACTTTCAAAGAAAAGATGTGTTTATCATGCTGGAAGGAACTTGAATATGTTTGCAGTTGGAGACCAAGATTTAAACAAGAACATTGTCTGCAAAATATGAAGCAGGCCCTCTATATTCAGTGGCAGGATTCAGTTGCAGTACAGCTTCCAGTATGGAATGTAGCAATTCAAGAACATTAAGACACTAATTAAGAAGTTCCAGAAAAGATCAGAGAGAATGAGATGAGGCTTGAGGAATTTGACAAGGGAGAAGAGCTGGGAGTTGCTTAATGTGAAAAAGGAAGGCTGGGGATCATGTAAATGTGGCCTTAAAACAAGTATGGTGTGTTCTCCTCGTCCAGAGTGGATAGAACAAGAAATAATGGTCTTCAATTACAGTAAGGAGGATTTACTTTCAGTACTGGGGAAGAACTTCCAATGGTGCAGGTAGAGACCAATGGAATAGGGTGTGTGGGAAAGCTACTAGGTTACCAAGCCTGGGTAAAACTCTTGAGGCTGGCATAAATCTAAGTGAATCTAACTTGAGCTAGGACCGTGAATTTGGTAACTGAATTCTTGAACACCCTTTAGCTATATGTTTCCATGATGCAGAACTAGATGTGGGAAAAGGAGAAATATAAATTTCTTTTTAAATCCTTCTATGAGTTATCTCATTTCTTGTCATAAAAGGTTTTTAGGTGAAGTTTGCAGATGCCAAAATTATATGAAACTCTTAAATTATTATGAGTAACAGATGCAAAACTACCAAACACAAATCTAGATTAAGTGCTTCTGGTCTTGATAGTCTTCCTGCATTTTATTTATACCACACAACAGGAATTACATAGAATTTAAAGTAAATATTAGTAGGGAAAAAAGAAGAAGTACAAGTAATTGTCCCTAGTAGTAATCTAAGTCTATGGGTCTGATCAGAAAAAAAGAAAATCACCCTTGTTTCTTTCTCTATCAGATCTAGGGAAAAATAAAGAAATATAATCAAAAATCTATTAAGATACTGTTTTAAAGAAGTGTTGTTTTTTCTTTAAAAAAAAGAAAAGAGGAGACAACCAAACCAGTGCCTGGAAAACTGATGAACACAAAAAATATATGGTCATAAAATAAAAACTACTATGGGCTACTAATTTATGGAGTTTCCTATTATTAATTTCCTATTAATTAAGGCAGTTTTCAGATATTAAGTCTGTGACTCATTTACTCAGAAAACTGTAACACTAGATACTAGAGAAATCTTTATCAAGAAAGCAATGGAGAAAAATAAGAAACAAAAAAATGCTTACTGATCATGCAAAAAATACTAATTTCTGATTTCATTTTTTGAACTTGAATACAAGAAGAGTTAAAAACTAAATTGCATAAAGGATGATACTTTAAGAACTGCAGCTGGATAAAATATGTGGGTTTAAAAGCCTAGTGTGTTCTGGAAAGTGACATTAATGAATAGGAATGCAACTCATGTCAATCTTGTTAATAGCAATCAAGAATTTCAATGATTCCATTTTCCAGTGTATCTTAGAAATGCAGAAGTTTTTCTGTTGTATGAAAGTGAAGAAACACTGTCAAAAGCAACTTAAAAAGTACTATTAATTTCACGTTTGGCAAGGTTGGAGACGGAACAAAAAATAAATAGCAGTATTACCAATAATTTTTGAGTTTTTCAGTGTAAATACCACTAGAAAAACTATAAGTGAGAGAATAAGAACAAAAATTCAAATCCATTGCTTAGAAAACAAAACTACAAACCAATACTTCCAAATAGGGTCATTATTTCTGCATTAGAAATAACATTTGTGTTTAAGTTTATATCTCTGGCATGTGATTTCTGTTTAACATTTACATGTGTTTAACTGAAGTTTTGCTAAATGACTTACCAGGGAAAGACTCACCAGAAAAGCTGCAACCTTTTCATTCAGCAGTAGCAAACCTGTCCTAGTAGCTAATGTTGCTTAACATGCCTTCAGCTTACCTCTTAATGTCAGAAAATGAAAAGAAACAGAGAAACTGAACTCAGCACTAATGCAGATGCCTCACATGCAGTAGTATTGACCTGATTTGTATTGCAATGATAACCTTTTCAAGGATTGCTGCTTCTTGTACACAAAATAAATAGCAATTTTTATTATATGGATTACAGGATTTTTATTTCCGAAATATTTAAATATCTGCTTTCCAGCAGATAAGGGCTGAGAAGGGATGGGAGCTGCTGCAGCTAAAAGTAATCAATTTGCAAAAATTTGGTTCTGGTAGGTACCCAGTAAAACCAAAAAAACCAGATGCATAGGCCAAGTGATTTAACCTCTTATGTGTGTATAGTTCATGCGAAACAATTATTTAAATGTGCTTATTAATTTGAAGATCCTGCTAATAAAAAATACTTTTGAAATTTGAAAGGATTTTGAAAATAAAAAATAATTTTGAAATTCAAAAGGGTTTTGAAATCTGATGAACCTGTTGCTGAACTTGGGAGCAGAGATGCAAAGATTACCTCATGCTGCCGGTATGTGAATTCCCACAATCAAAGTCTTGGCATTCTTTTACAGAAATACACAGACTTAATTGCAACTGTTAAATGTCACAGAAGTCTACATTTTTAGCTTCAAATTTTAGGACAGAATAAATTACACAGAATAAAATAAGCAAAATGTTATCACGGCCAAGAAGATAATCCTTTCCTGATACATGGGTGGTGTCTCTATCTTCATTTTAATGAAATTGTTCAGCTGTACAGCTCAAGTTATCCACAGTTTTCAGTACAGTGAGAGTTCGTACCAGAGCAGCCTGGAACACATTCAATTGCAGCAAAGTACTGTTTTATAGTCCTGTGTTAATCAGTATGAAGAAAAAGGATCTCATCCTACATCCACAGCATGCTTTCCAACCTGCATGAGTTAGTGGGCCATTTTGTAAAACTGACAAACTTGACATGGGACTGTGTCACACTGTAGTCCTCTATTCTGAGAATTATTTTCTCCTCCAGTCAGTAACATGTCAAATATATATTCAAAAGACACTTATTTATTCTGTTTCTGAGCCAAGAGACTACAAAATAATGCATTTCACCAGTGAATTGATTGATATAGATGAAGGTTGCCACTGTCAATGCCACCAAATGTAAACATCTACAGGCAGTCCAGAAGCTTATACTTACAAATATAAATTTAAAAAATATTACAACCTCAGCTCAGTCTCTGGAGAAGTAAGTGGTTGGAGGTCTATGGGATATCCCAAGCAAACAAAAGATGTTGTTCAAAGGAACAATAATTTGTTCTTAGCAAGTACGGAGAAAACACCAGTATGTCCCTCAAGATACATCTGACTGAAATGAACCCAGGTCGTATAGAAAACATAGATATATAACCCAGTCTGTATATGGACAAGGAGATATTTCCACTCAGCAGTCCTCACTGGAGGTACAGTTCAGAGCCATCTCTGCTGGCTTTGCATGAAGACTGTTAGACCATCCAGTATGATTAGTGCCTGTGCCTCCCAGTAAAAAACAGCTGGAACAGCTGTCTTGAAATCAAGAAGCATAGAATTGCTTACTTTTGAACAGGGAACTATCTCTGCATCGACAGCATTTTGTTTAACATAAATAAATTTGCTATAGATTGCAGAAAAGTTAACTGTACTTGCTCTGTACTGTAATATTTGACCCTGAATACTGTGGATGACAATAAACATGGATAGTTTTGATCGTAAAAATCTTCATAGATTGAAAAAAATTTTAAACTCCCTGTCTGCTTGAGAAGGTTCTATAAATTTTATAGTTCTGGTAAAATGTACTGAATTGTAATATTGTAAGATAAGAAACCTGTCAGTAGGATTATAGTTCCTTTTTCTCCAGTCTCCATCAAGGTTACTTATTTGTGTTTCATTTAATTACATGCAACAAAGTTACACAACAGTTAGACAACTATTACTGTGTTTTACATTTCTGTATTTGAAGGGGGAAAAACTGTTTCTGCACAAAAATCACCACCAAAATGTATACAAGTTTTCTTTTTCCTTTTTTTTTTTTTTTTTACATTAGAAAACATCAAACACAAAAATCATTAGCTGCAGCAGCAGCTGCTCCAAAGTCAAAATGGACTTGTTTATGGCGACACAACGCTTACCCTGAGAAGAGATTTCAGTAGGGTAAAATCTGAAAACATCCAGGCAACTAGTATTTCCAAGATCTGGGTGTATTACTTTGCAACTCAAGCTACTTACCTGCCCTTGCTCCTGCAGAAGGAAGCAGAAGATATTAACGGCATTCTTATTCTCGTGGAAAAGCCACCAATAAATAAACAAATACTAACCAATACCTAAAAAGCAATCACAGTTGAATAGAAAGTAATTAATTCTTCCCCTAGTATAATTAAAGCCATCTTTAATTTTCTTAAAGATCACAGAAAAATATATTTATAGACTGTAAATCCCTCCTGTGGAAGAAGCCATCACAATACAAGCTCTCTCAGTTCTCCTGCAAAGTTTAAATGCTGCATGAACAATGTGTCACCCCTCTGCCCCAAAGGATTTAAACGTCATTTTTATATTACAGGATGCAAAGCAAATAGGATTTCTGTAACTGAATTAATTTAGTGGTAATTAACAGTTCATCTGATCAAACAAAAAACTTTCCTGTTTGCTAGGAAAAGGGCATGTGAAAGACAGAAAAGGACCTTTTAGGGGGCTTCCATTAGGCTTGCAAAATAGTCAGATTTGTGTCACACTAAGCAACAGAGGATTCTTGCATGGAACCAGCGTGTTATTAAAAATACCCATCTGAGGATGATCTTCAGTTACATTTTCCTCCAAATTTGCTGTTCTGCCTTTCTCTACAGATAGTGAAGAATTTTTTTGCCATAGGTGGCAGGGATTACTGACATAAAAGGCTTTGCAAAGGAAAGCAAAAACACACAACACCACACACTGCCATCGCATTTTATTTTCCACTTGCTAAATCAATTATTTGCATAGCTGTTCCACATCTAAATGATAGCATTAAAATACTGGGATGTAGAGATTAAAAAAATAAAATCTTGGTTTCACCCTGTTTTTCCCAAAACAGTTAATAATTTTGGCCAAATGTTATTCAGGACAAGTGCTATCAACACTGGTAGCAGTGTACAGTTATAATTCTGTCATGAAGAGCACACAAACTGCAGTATGAGAACAAGTATTTATCTTTCCAAAATTCAGCTTGCTTCAAAATAAATGTATCTGCATCATTTTGGCCATCATCCAAGAAGTATAATAGATTTGGGGTTTTTGTCCTACTGTTTCAAAGACAGGCTCATCTCTTCTTCTCCTGGCAATTTCTGTTTATTTCAACAAGTGATACAGCTATAGATACAGTATCTCACAGAAGAAAATGTATAGAATTCACAACTGGTTTCAAGAAATTGTCAGTGTCTGATCAGGCATAAGCCAGCTAGTCTTGGGAGATGTGAAATGTATCAAATACTTCACCAGAGAGATCACAGGGGTTCATATTTAACACAGCTTTCTCAAGCATTGCTTCAAATATCTGTATGTGTGTATATAAAATATTTTTACATAGGGAGCCACAGAGCAAAATTTAAGAAACAGTAATGAAACCACGATACACAAACCACAGAGTGGTTTTGCATGTCAAGATTTCTACAAGGAGCAAAATGCATTAGAAAGAAAAAATGAATATAAACAGCATTCTGATTCTTTCCTCTTTCCAATCCATCAATCACTAAATCAATCAAACAGAAATACAGAAATTATTGATTTGTGAGAGCACCTGTCAGAATGAGATTTTAAGGCATAATATGAGATAAAGAAAACTTTGATACCACATTGAAGAGAAGCAATTACTAAAGACACATTTCATCACATGACTAGATTATTTGAGGTACAGAAGATATGTAAATTTTTTGTGACATAGAGCAGAGTGGATTAATGAGAAGATTTGGAAAGCTAATGCAACAGACATAGTTACTTCCACTCTGTCTCCGCAGTTTTTAAATATTTAACTACAAGAAACCTTTCCAATGATATTTTATTTTACAGGAAATTGTAAGGATGAAGGTACTTAGTATATATACTGAAACAATGAATACAATTTAAATTTTAAAAAGCACAGTTGTGTTAAAAGACTTTGGCAAACTTGGAATGTTTAGGGTTACTAGGAAAGGGTATCTTCTATAGTTAAACCTTGCATATGTACTTTTTAAATAATTATTTTAAAATAATATGGATGAAATTTTCTAATTTCAAGAAACCCATTGAATTTCCAGTTATATGACTACCCATCAAGGTATTTGACTGTGAATGATCTTTTATTAACCACTTAGACAAAGGCAGTGAATGGTAAAGATCAAAAAACCTGAATCAAATATTGTCATTGTCTAAAATGTACTCAGATATTGCTTCATCTTGTCTTTGAGAACAGCTGAAGATAATTTCTGTGGAAGACAGAGAAGGGTTATTTCTGTTGTATTTTCCATATTCTGTGTCAATAATGCAATTCAGGACTTAAAATATGGGTTTATCACATGCTGAAACCACCTAGGTCGCTAGCATTTTCTATCATATTGAATGCATAATGATCACTTCCACAATCTGGAAAAGAAACCCACAATCATTCCAACATTCATATGTTAAAGGTATATAAAATGGAAAATGGATAAAGGAATAGTGTTCAGCAAAGAGACAGCTGGTGGGGTCAAGTGCTTGCTTCTACTGTGTATAACTGAGACTAAATTTGCCAGCTCAGGCTTATTTCCATGACAAATACATAATCTGATCAGATAGCCTCTAATTGCCATGCATGTGCCTTTTAACCACTAGGATTAACTCTATACTGCCTAAAACAGAATGAATAACAAAATATCATTGGACTATTGTAGGAAACAGAGGAGTAAAAACTTCTACCGAGGATGGAGGGTTTGATTTACAACCCTGGAAGAAGCTTGGGCTGGTGTAATGACAGAGACATATAGACCTTAAGCAAGAGAATTACAAACCTGTGTTTCTATAGTTATAAGTAAGAATATGTATTGGGTGTTATGGTGAAGGGTTCTAAGTATGGTAATGTGATTTTAGAGTTTAAGCTAAGAATTTAGATGTTACAATAGAAGTATATGTGTGTACGTGACCTAAAGAATTATTGGTTAAGAGACAGTCGCATTGCAGTAAAAAGTACTACAGGTGATAGGTCATAAAGTCAAAACAAAGTTTCGTGTTAATTGCTTATTGGATTAGACAGTTATAAATTGCCATGTAATCTCGAGTCTTGTGATTTTCCTCATTATGGCGACTTGTTAATAAATCTCACAACCTCCGAGACTGATGCCTTGTTTGTTATTTTAAGTACAAATCGTCTTATCGATGCAGTCCCATCCCTTATTAATGAACGTCGGCAGTATATGAATTAAATTGAAGTGTTAAGCAGAGAAAAAAGAGAAGTAGAGCTCTACAGACTATATTAATGACTGTCTCACCACAGAAACAGTAACTCTTGAAATACCCATTTCACAAAAAAAGAAATGAGAGTTCAGTAATATTTTTATGCATTACCCATATTAATAACAGTACTTTAGCGCATTATTAAAACACGTTTGCATTTTATTCTGCTTATTCTCAGAAAATCTCATGTCTGTGGGTGACTAACTATGTTTAGTATATATCACTCCTTTGTGTTTGTCACAGTGAGGCAGCTCTTCCCTTTGCCATGTACCCTGCATAGTTTTAAACAGAGTATTAATTTATAGAGATCCAACAAGGGAAATAACTGAAGGAAAAATAGACTAAGGATTTAGTAACGGTCTATAGAAGTTGCAGGAAGAACAATTTAATATTATTTCTTTTCCCCTACAAGGGAGTAAAATAATTCCCTGACACCTGTCATATGCTTGTTCAAGTTAATTGAACTTGTGTTTAATGTAAATACAAAATATTATCCTTGCTCAAACTCATCATCGTATTTCTGGCTCGTCTCCTCAATGCTAACTTTGCTGTTTCCTGCAGTAGGAAAGAGTGCAGTTTAATTCTTCCAACTACCAGAAGACTTAGCATTTCATGAAGGGAAATACTGCAGTAATAGGAAAGAATTACTTGTAGATAATGCTATTTCCTTTTGTTACTAACTCGTGTCATCATTACTTACAGCATGTTATTACAAGGGGTATCAAAGTGAGAAAACATTGGCAGGGATAGTCTTGTCTTACTTCTATTTCTATGAGTTTCTGACTGTTGAGGATAATGATCCTATCTTTCCCGTGCCTAAAGTCACATGAATATCCAGAAATGTTTTTATTTCTTATTGATGCTGTATATTGATAGCATGTGACATATTTATTCCACAAACCCCTTTGTATGAAGCCATGATTTCAAAAAAGAGAAAGGAGTTGCTCTCCTCCCTTTCTACACATACATACAATTAGATATAAAATGTGATAACAAAAGGCCTATACTCTTAATGAGGTGATTACTCTCAGTAATTCTCTGTGAACTCTTAACAGCATAAATGTTATCATTAAGGCTGTTATAGAAGTGGACTGAAATAGAGAGAAAGTTTAGACCTGGTACAACAGTGTTTAAGTGAGGTTGCAAAATGATTTCATGAACTAAAAGAGAGTAAAGGTACATGTAGAAGATAAAAGTGTTCATTCCTGCCACCATACGCTCAAAAAGAGCTTTCAGCATACCTAGATTTTCTGTGTTAAGCATTCCATTTTCTGGCCAAAGTAGGGATTCCAGTGAGGAATCAGAAATGTTCATGCAATCTTAGGTTTAATGATTTTTTACCCTCTCAAATTCAGAAATGCAATAAGGACTAACAATAAAGAAATCTTATTTTAATGAATTATTTTAAATGCTAAAAATTTAGCTTTACATGCAGCTTAAATGAAGAATAAAGGAGGAGAGCTTTCTTCTGAAATCAGGAAAGGTTTTCAGGGAAAAATAATACCAGTTTGAACCCCATTAAAAATGTATGAAGAGAATAAAAGTAGGAGTTTTATTTATCATCTTATACTTATCATGGATACTTTCCTTTTCTAAAATTTGTTGTTGTTGTCTCGGTTTTGTTTGTTTGGTTGTTGTTGCTGTTGTTTTTCCAGTACCTTGTACCAAATTCGTAAATTCATACATCCAAGAGCACTAGGTTCTGTCATTGTGCTCATACTAAGCCCTGTAATCCCTCAGTAGTTCTATGTAGTGGTTCTACTGGGCCAGTTTTCATTACTTTTTCATATACTTTTGAAAGCTTCATGAGGAAAGAACTGTAAAGTAAAATGCTCCCTTTTTATACTGTCATTGCCTGCAACACACTTCCTGCTGCTGGATTTCTGTGTAACTTGTACACATGAACATATTCCTTTGTCATGACAGTATAAAAAAAAAAAACAGGAACAAGGTGAAAATAAATGCAAGAATAAAGATTTAATTATTTGTGGAAAATTCTTTATTGGTTTCCATGCTTTTAAGAAAAGAATCAGTTATTTTGCTGGTAGTTCAAAACACAATCTCTCAGTATCTTATTCAGAGCATTAGAAGACTATAAAGAGCTGGGATCAGTTGGTAGAGGAGCAAGAGCTCCATGTCAGTATTTAAGGAAGGGATGTGCTTGGGGCATTGTAAAAGAAGTTGTTTGTGGGTAATTTAAAGTCAGAGAGGAAAATATATAGAGTGAAGAGCTTGTTATGGTAACAGGCTGACTTATTTTCTGGGAATTGTCATTGATCATCCTAACAACCTATCCAAATATTTCAAATAGTGGCAAATGAGTAATTTAAATGGTATTGTTAGCTAATACCATATATTTAAAAGACACATATAGCCGATGCTTTCCATCACCACAAGTTCAACAAAACCACACTTATTTCCAGCAGGAAGCCCACAGCTTGGTGAAGCATCAGAAGAACTATGAGACTAACACAGATCATCTGGTGTAACTGGAAATTAGTCACATTTCACCTTGTCTTTGAAATACTCTGAAACTGACCAAAACAGAAGACAGCTATAGGTGCAAATATCTTGATTCAATCATGCTGTTTGATGTCACAACACCACCAGTAGGATTCTAGTCCCAAGTGTCTCAGCAATGCAGGAGTAGCAGCTGAAAGTAGAGCAGACATGCAGGTAGGATAGAGGCGGCAACACACGTGCGGTTAAAAAGCAAGCTGTCATGCATATGTGGTGATGTTCTATTTTTCTTCTTCTTGCAAAAAATTGTGAAAGATGAAATGCAATGATTTTGGCTGGTGTTTCAAATGGGTCCAAGGAGACAACCCTTTGTATTAGTGTAACTTTTACAACTCAGAGGAGCGGTAAATGGTGCAAGGGGCACTACTGTAGCACAGTTCAGTATTACTACTGGTTTTCCAAAATGTAGTAGAAGTGTCAAGGTTAAGCTGCATACAATATTCTATGATTCACTATCTAATTCTAGCTCTGTTTTTTACCCCAAGACTGCCCTTCTTCATGGAACTCAGCAAGGGGTTTGCTTTGGTTTTTCACTCAGTATTTGTACAGAACCAGTGACGTGATTCCCTTTCACAAGCTGCTTTACAAAGACTATCAAAAAGGGGTATATGAAGAGTAGGGGGGCATTGAATGCAGTTGATTAATTATACTGGTAACAGTCACGTAATTAAGTGCATTAGAATCTCTTTACCATCCCTTACTTTCCCTAATTGGAAACATTAGGAAAAACACACGATGCATAAGGAAAAATGGACTGTAATAAAAAACTTGTTTTCAGGAATTATGTAGCCTTTAGAATAAATGGTGGATATTTCTTCCCTGACCACTAAAATGTAATATAAATAATGTAATAAAAGACCTAAGGATAGGACGTTTGTTGTATGCAACACAAACCTTGATTATATGAAATGGTCAATATTTACTAAAAGTAACATTATAAATATAAACTGAAATGAATAAAAATAAGGATTACAAAATATTTAGGTCTGCTGAAGCTGGTTTCTTTCTGGAAGCAGTGAGTACCAGGAAAAGAAAGAATTTAAAGGCCTTATGAGTGAATATTCAGAAATAACTAAAATAGTTCTGAGAATATATGATTTTGTTTATGATCACAAAACTCCAAAACAATATACAAGACATCACTAATAAAAGTCCTCTATTACTAGCTGAATAAAATCTACGTATTGCTTGTAACTGTGTCTTGAAAAACAGACTTGAGAAGAGAATAAAAATTCATACTGATATTCTGCCACTCTCCAATTGATATTCTTCCTAATCTGGCTGTTTGTTAATTTTTGTACAGCTCTGGTGAAAGTGAGAATATCTGACAGAAATTAAAGCCGCCCAATTCTACTTGGAAATAAAGGACTGAAATAATGATACATTCAGTTTCATAAATCTCTGAATACTTTTAGACACTATTTTTTTTAAATATTATTTTAAACTACGGATCTTCCTTTAAACTTTTAGAACCTGATTGAAAGTACTTCTTCTGGGTTTTTATATGATAAGACTGATATCATATGGACCCATCTACAACACATAATATTTTGCAGTTTTGATGAAGTACTGGCAAAGGCTTTCTTTTTAGTATTTACATTCACCCTCATAATCCTGCTCCTCTGAAATGAGTCTTAATGACTGTTGCATTCTTCTGTGAAATTATTGCAGGAAATTTCAAAATGTGAGTGATTGTGTCTAATGATTCATAATAACTGAATAATAAGAAAATAATGTATTTTAAGAGCACTGTTGCTTATTTTTTTGGTATTCTACTATTTTAGTTGGCATCCCTTATATAAACAGACCATATATTCAGCTGACACCAGAATTTTTCAATATTTCAGGTCATTCTATTCAAAATTAAATGATTCAGATGGGTAAGATGAGTCCATTTCCTGGGATTCTTCATATCTTATTGCAAAGGGTGTAGAAAAGAGTTACAGAAAGTACTTGTGGGTTAGGAAAAGCCTTATAGCAAAAATCTTTAATGACTTAATAAACTAAGCTTGTAAATTTTTTAAGAAACAGAAGACTAGGATATGATAATAAACTGCAATGTCTTCAAAGATGGAAGATCTTATATGTTTAAAAATATGTTCTTGTTCAGAACTAGTGGCTACTTATCAGATGCATCCATATCAGAAAAAAAAAAAAAAAAAAGATCTTTTTAAGAAGCTAGGATCATGAACTTCTGGAAGATCTGAACAGAGGAAGCCAGTGGTTGGTTGTTTCCAGACTTCAGTTTTCCAAGTAAGTGGGCCTTCTAGTAGTCTTCTAGTATATGTAGTATATTCTAGATTATTTCTATACTAGTCTTCTAGTATATTTAATTTCCTTTCCCTCTGTAACTTTTTCACACTTCTATTTTATCTGAATTACTAGCACCTTCCTTTTTTCCCCCCTCATTTGTTCCTTTAACATGCTTAATTGTTTGCTTTAGAATACATATTTGGTCAAACTCATCCCCTTTTTTGACTACAACATTGAAAACTCATATTTTCCTTTCTGTACTTGCCTCCATTTACATTGACAAATAATTTCTTTCCCTGATTGTCAGATCAAGGAAAACCATTAAGACTTTGTCCTGGATTGAAGGACAGGTGTCTGTTAAGGAAGGCAGGAATCTCCCTTGCAATAGAAGATGAAACCCCCTTCCCTCCAAATTATTATAATTTTGAAATTAAGGGGCTTTCAGGCAAAGATATGAGGAATAGGAATAACAGTTCTTTACTAATATATATGTATAACAAGGCAAACAAACAACAGTAACTATAACAGTGATAACAAACAGAACCAGAACCCAGTGACACCCTTCTCGGCTGTCAGCCCCTTTCCCCTCGGTGCAGTTCCGCTCACAGCCGGCAGGGGCGCTGGCGGCTCCCGGTGAGCAGGGCAGGTGCGATGTTCCCCCCCGGTTGCAGGGGGGCGCTCCGGAGCTCGGCAACACGCGGTAATGGTGGATGAAAAACTCGCCTCACAAACCCCTGGGCAGCCGGACCTCGGGAACAGCAGGCTGGAACAGCAGCGACCAACACCAAATCCCGGATGGTAGACGAGATGTATCAAACTCCGGAGCTGCAGGGAGAGCCCCTGGATGTCTCCGCAGGCAGGGGCTGCGGCGCTACAGTGTAGCGAAGGCTTGCGGCAGTGCTGAGGGAACGGCGGAGGAGGCAGGGCAGTCCCGGCCCAGCTCCCTGTGAGGCAGGGGAAGGCAGGCTTGGGATCCCTGAGCTTTTCAGTAGAGGGAAAAAAAGAAAACAGCAGAAGGCAGGAGCCTGCAGCGGCAGCGAATCCCCTTCACCACGAGGGCAGCTCCTCAACTCCCTGAATGCCAAGGGAAACAGGAAACCAGGGGCTGGACCCAGTCCCTTTTAGCCAGTTCAAATCTCGCGGTGATTCCACCCTACACGAGGAAAAAACCCAGGCAAAAAGGACAACCAGCTAGACTCCACCCCCTATGGCTGAGTCCCTCGATAATTGTATGGGGAAATTCTTTAAGAGAAAATCAAAGGAGAGCTAAAACCCCAACAGACTTCCTTCTTACTTTTTTTTTTTGGAAATTAAAAATATTTCACCCTATTTCCACACGTTGCACTATATTCACATCTTCACTTCAGCAGTGAAGTTTTATCAAATGACCTGATAATTTCATCATCTGCCAGCAGAAAATATGACCCAGTGTAGGAAAAGTCCCTATGAAAGTCTGTATCTTTCCACACGCTAACTTCAGACATATAGGAGACCAATGCCTTTAAATAAAAGATGATTATCACAAAAAAAATTCCACTTTCTCCACTCAACTCCTATTATGGTTCCACATTAATGCCTGCTGCTCTATTTTTCTCCACACCAAGAAGCACTTCTCACAAGCTTCACTGAAATTGACATAAGGCTTGTTTTCTCTTCTCCAAGGTGTCCTATTTTTTTTTTTTAGTACAAAGTGCTTTTAAAATTCTTTAATTATAATGACAAGTTAAATCGTTATACTGATACATATCCTTTAGAACTTAAAACTCTGGTAGCGATACTATTTTCCATAATTTAAAAACTGTAAAAAAATCCCTGGATAAGCATGCATTTATAAGCTTTTAGAACTTGAAATTGATTGAACACGTAGGTATGAAAGATTTGGATAAAATATTCTGTATCTTTTTCAGTTGTCAAAATTTTCAGCTATATTGTGTCCCTTGTATTCAGAATCTTCACACTGATTTTGATTTGACCTTTCAATACAAGAGAACTAAGGAACATTAAAAGATGGCCCACAATGTCATCATTTATCAAAGCCAAAGATTTATAATCTCAAACTTTTCATGCACAACATTGCCTTTATTACATTAGCTAATAGACTGAGGTATATTTGAAATCTCATGGTGGATGTTACTGAAAATGTCAGGCTAAATGATATATTACTGCCTTTTGGTTCTAGATGATATAAATAATGTACTAAATTGTGTCTAATAACTATAAAGAATAAGCAATTATTTCAATGATTTCACAATTTACAGAGCCTTCTAGCAATGCAGACTAAATGGTGAATACAACAATGATTTTGAAAATGGATTTGAGACAGTTGGTATCTTTACATTTTTAAAAAGAGGAACGTTCTCTTCTGCTCAATATTAGATAAGACATACCTATGCCATGCTCAGAAAAAAATCTTGCACAGTGGAAAATACCAGTATGTCCTGAGAAAGGCGAGGGAAAGATCTGGAGAGGTTATATTAACCACTATATAAACCACCAGCTAGCAACAGTTAAAATTTCAGCTGCTATATATAGAGGAAAAGAAACAATGCAACATCTCTTGAGATCACAAAAACAAAATGTTTTATTTTACTGTAGATAGATAGATATGTATAAATATACGTATAGAAAGAATTATGTATTTTAATGTATGTTTGTGATATAATTCATGGGGCTAAGAACTGTTTTGGAAGTGATGTTTTGCTGGATGTTGAAATATTGATAAAGAAAATAACTCAGAAGCCAACAAGAACCAGTTTCTTAGCTTAAGGACTGGGATTTTTACCTATTTTAATATTTCATCAGTGCTGTTAATCAGAGCATTTTCTGTGATCTAGGGATTAAAGCAATTGTGTTATTCTGGGTTTTTTTTTAAGGGTTAATGCCTCTACTTTAACTGTTCTCACATATTGATTAAGACTGATTCTTCCTTATGTGTTAAAATGGGTTTGGTCCACCATGTTTTTAAAGAATAAGCAGGTTTTAACAACGTACTTGAGGAAAAGTTGGTAATGGTCAGAGCAGAGAGAGAAGATTCAGTTCTAAACTCAAGGTCAGGGGATGACGTGCAGTGCTAACCACAAATTTCACTGCAATAAAACTAGAAAAAGGAACAGACCTCTTTTATATCCTTTAAATATTCTCTGGATTACGTCTGTCAAAGATTATCTTTGTTCTCTTATCTACTTCCCCTAACCTCTTATTAAAAAACTGCTAGGACTGGACTACCAGCTGATATGAAATAATTTGTTATTTTAGATGATTACATGGTATAAGAACCTCCCCCACTACAGTTTGAATCTTTTGAATTAGTCCTTTTGAAAGAGGAAAGAAATACAGAAGTGTTATTGAACCTGAATATATAAAACAATTTTGTGTGACTTTCATTTTATATCTGTATCAGGCAGTATTTCCCACCTTCACCTTCCCCTTGATAGGTATTGCAGAGGAAAATAAAATCCAGAGTAGCACATTAATGCTAAAGGTTCTCTGGAAGAGACAGAGTTTTAAGAGTACTGTATCAGTGAGGCTGCAGGGTTTATCCCAAAGTCTGGAATCTTCAGCAGGTTTATTATCAATATACTTGTTTGATCAATACAAATAGTTTTTCTTCATCTCTTTTGAAAGTGAACAAAATTCTTAACATTTGTTATTTTTTTCCTATATATCTTCATGTCCTAGGTTGCAATGTAAGATGTAGCCAAAAGCATGTATTCTATCACCATCTCCATAAGCTGTTAAAACAGGTGGGGCAGTGTTCGTTATCTGCTACCATGACTCACCCTTGATAACTCCCTCCGGGTGCTATCTCTGTTTAATGGGCAATCAAGGACCCTGCCCATGACTCATAGATAACTCCTACCGACTGTCTCCTGTTAATGGGCCCATCAATTCCTTGCCTCGTGACTCACCATCCCACTGTGAGATGCTCCACCCAGGAGGAGGAACTGAGCATTCCCATCTGTATATAATCAGAGGTTTGGAACAGCACAGCTGCCCTTACCTATGGGACTCCTGGAGGACAAGAGCTACGCCACCGGACCTTCAGGTGAAGACCAGACTCTTTTCTACAGGATCACTGCTTCAACAGAACCACATCCAGCACTTCAGGAGGACTGCAGCCACCATTTTATTGGACTGCTACCAGCACCCTGACTAAGAGGCTGTTGGGTCATATTGTGACTCTGTCAGTGGTTTTCTTTGTACTACTGCATTTATTTTACTTTTTTTTTTCCTATTAAATTGTATTTCTGACTTGGAGTCTCTCACTGGTTTGCTTTCAAACCCGTACACTTCATAACCTTACCATATATGCATCTCCAAGTTTCTTGCTCATCTCAGTAACACATCTCTAGATGCTCCTTCTATTCAGTCCCTTCCCTCTGCATTGCTTTGGTCTAGGTTTTTTTAATTTCTAAATTAAGAACTTTATCTATTGTAGGATATCATTAGAGTAAAAAATGGTAACATTCGTGTTGCTACCCTCATGACAGCTAAAATGTTATTTTTTTCTATGTCAAAGAACATATCTACTAATGCCAATTTTGGTGAATTTCTGAAAAGAAACCAATCAATGTTGAACAAAAATAAACCACCATGACCTTACAAATTCACATTCTTTCGCACTTTTTTCAGGTGAGTAGCTTGGTATGTAATGAAAGCTTGACATCTGAGAAGAGAAGGTTAATGCTCATCTCTCTGGAATATTTGTTAAATAAAAAAAGTGGTTAAAGGCAGAAGATAAGACTTGATGGAATCATCACAAAAATAGAGCAAAATCATACACGCATTATTCTCTGACTATGATATGTTTCCCTTTAAAAATTTTTCAGGTGCCAACTAACATTTTATCAACTTCTCCATTTTAAACTGGATGCTGATAAATCAAAATTTTGGGTTTGGATCACATAACTAATCCATTGTGAGGAATTATTTATATGCTGTCATTTAGTTTGTTAAGTATAACTTCATACGGCATGCACTAAAAACAATAAAGCTTAGACAAATTAGACTATACAAGTTTGTTTTGCTCATCTGATGGATTTTTAAAAGGTTACATTTATGCCAGTTGCACTAAATATCTTATGAGGTCTCCCTTTTGTAGACTCAGCTACAGCATTTCAAATTCCTCTGACTGAAATACTTCAGATCCCTTACTTCTGAGTGAAAAATCTGAGCAATGGAGGCCTCAAATTTAGTACAGTATTTATCTGTGAAGGGACTGGACTACTTCATAAGATTTTTAAGGAAGGCCTAGCATACAATGAAGTAGTCTCTGAGGTAGGGGCCAAGTTCTGTAGGGAAACTTCTGATTCCGTAGATTTGTCTCTCCATACCAGCCAAGGACACCTGCCCTGGACCAGGATATCCAAAGGCAGTGAGATAATGTCTTTTCAGACTGATTTCTAAGGCAAAGTCCAGTCTGGCTATGCCACTTTGGAAGGATTCCATGAAACGCCAAAAATAATTTCAGAAGAAATTTCAAAGCGTGTTGATAACAAGATTTAGGGACAGAGGTCAAATGCATTGCAGATCCTGACTTTTCCCAATCTGCAAAGTGTATGTCATTGTCCCTTCCTTTCCATCTACTATGACAATCCCTCACACTTGTTTGTAATCAAAAGCAATTTTGCGGAAATACAAGGAAACGTAGGGGGAAGACATATTGAAACAAGACGGGTGGGGGTGGAACACCTTTTGGACCTGCATAAGGGCCAAATAAAATAAAAAAATGTAATTTAACCAAAGCAACCGGCTATAGTTAGCTAGCTGAAGAAAAAGACTTCAGGAGCAGAAATATTGATAGCATAAATACCCTGACCTTGTGCCAAATTCTTTGTAAAGACAGAAAATGATGAGACATTGATGACTCAGTGAAAATTGTTTGAATAATTTCAAAATTTCTTTATGTACTAAAGCATTTCCTTCACAAGAAACGCTCCAAATAAATGTTGAATTATATAACAGCATTATAAATGCAGTACAATAGCTGCTAAAGAAAACACTCACATCATAGCAAAACAAGAAGCTTTGCTCAAACTAACAAATTCAAAATAAAACTTAAACCAGGAGGAAAACAAAAATATATAAAAGTAAAAAAATTAAAGAAATTATTATAAAATGCTACAAAATTCTATGTGTAGAAAGTATAATTTAAATAAATGCTACTTTAAAACTCAAAATACTTATGTAAAGTGGTTTCCCTTAAATGGAAACATCCAGGCTCTTCATTAATTTCACAATTCCAGAGAAGATATTTGCTTAAAAGAAAAACTTATTCAGTTTAAAATTAACTGTTACAGGATGGAATAAAAACAGACTGCTACATAACTCTCCACTTCAGTAAACAATAACACAGAGATTGTCAGCAGTTTTAGCAGTACTCTAAAACCTATGTGATTCTGTAAGGTAGAACTCTGTCTTTATTATTTTAATTTACCTAATTTTAGACACTTATGTTCAATTTTTTTTTTCCTGTGAGACCATGTGCATCAAGAACAAGCTACCCAACCCACCTGAGCAATACATGCTGGTGGTCTGTCATCCTTACAATGAAAAGGAGCTTAATGATGTTCAAATGGAAACTCCTGCATTCCAGTTTGTCCCCATTGCCCATAGTCCTGCCATTGGACACTACTGAAAATGGCCTGGTTCCCTCCTCTTTGCACCCTGCCTTCAGGTATTTGTGCACATGAATAATTTTCTTCCTGAGCCTTTTCTTCGCCAGGCTGAACAGTCTCACTTCTCTCAGCTTCTCCTCACTGCAACATGCTCCAGTCCCTTTATTATCTCAATGACCCTTTCTTTCCTGGACTCTCTTCAGTATGTCCATGTCCCCTGTACTGAGGAGCTCAGAGCTGAGCACAGTACTTCAGGTACCTCCACTGAGCTGCTGGCAATGGTCCTAATGCAAACCAGGATATTTTTTGTGGTAAGAATAAACATATAAAGATATGCTGATAGCAAAGTTATTTTTTGGAATTTATTGTTTCACATATAAGTCATACATATTAGCTTAAAAGGCACATCATAGGGGCATCTTAGCTATCGTTTAGACTGCCAAGAACAATACCAACAGGAGCAGTGATGTATTCTCAACTTTTTTTTTTTAGTGAGTTGAACAAAAAAAGAACATTATAATACATTCTTAAGTGATAGTCATTCAAAAGTGCCTTCAAATCTGGAAGGAATTACTTACCACTAAGACAGAAGATATAATCAGTTATCCTAGAAACTTCAAATTTATTTTTCCATGAGAATCTAAACATTCACACACTGGGAAAAAAATACTTTTCTAAGAAAAGAAAAAAAATGTAGGATCAGTGGAAAGGATGATTAGAAATTAAATTATCAGATGGGTTTTGTTTTGTGTATAACTAGATATTACATAGGTGTAATTAGTAGGAAACATCTGTAGAGGGGTAGATTGGCTGAAATCTGCCCTCTAACTGCCATTAGCTGAAACTCTGGGGTAGCATTAAGAGTCTTTCTCTGAAGCTTTCAAAGTTATTGTCGCATTCCCTGTGGGGAACTGTGAGGAGTTATTTCAAAACAGATGGTCTAGGACAAAATGAAGTCAAACGAGAACACATATCTGAGAACTGTTTATTGGTAATGAAAAAAAAGTTGCCCTACCAAAGAGGACTGGAAAAGATAGAAAAGGAGGAAGGAAAATGGAAATGCATGGGAGGAGAGACAGAGAGAGGGGAGACGGAGAGGAAAAGCGGGCATTACCCCAGAAGGTCGGGGAGTGCTGTCAATGTCCAAGTGGCAGGGGCTGTGCGCACGCTGCGTGCGGGGAGCCTGCACAGCTCCCGGAGAGGCACCGGCCCCACGGGCACAGCTCCCAGAGAGGCTCCGGCCCCACGGGCACAGCTCCCAGAGAGGCTCCGGCCCCACGGGCACAGCTCCCAGAGAGGCTCCGGCCCCACGGGCACAGCTCCCAGGGAGGCTCTGGCCCCCCAGGCGCAGCTCCCGCGGCCACAGGCGGCCGGACACGAGGTGAGGCGAATGGGCGCTCTGGGAGGAGGGGCAGAACCCTGCACAGGACCGCGGCCCCAGGCTGGATTGGTGAAGAAAGGCTAGAGGCAGGCAGGAACGCAGGGACAAATCAGGCAGGGCATCGGACAGGAACACAGGGAGGCAGGACACTCGATGGGCAGCCGGTGTCCAGCCAAGTGCCCAGCGACAGAGAGGACAAGTGAGTGAAGGCAAGCAAGGGCTAGTGAGGGCAAAAAAAGACAAAAGCAGGCCAGAGCCTGGGCAAAAAGCAACCAGACCAAAAGACGAGACCCAAATGCCCACATTTAAAAAGCCCCAATTCAAAAAACCCCCCAAAAGACAAGACTCAAAAAGCCAAAGCCAAAAAGCCCCACAGCGTCTGACTCAGTTACTTTCATGTCCCCTGGCTCCTCCCAGGTCTGACTGCTGACAGGAGACCATGAGCCCAGTCCAGCATTCCACCGCAGTGCATTGGTGGAGACCTTTTTCCATCTGACTGGAGAACCTCTCTGGAGGGTACAGTGTCTTTGGTGCTTCCCTGCTGACTGCTGTCAGGAAAATTAATCCACAAACACCAGAGGTTTATGTCCAAAAAGGAGACAGAGGAGTCCTGTTACTTTATTCGAATAAAGGGAGAGGTCATGGGGCATTCCCCTGGGGTCTCTCAAATTGTTAGAGGACGCAGCCTCCTTTTTCTCCTGATTTCCTGGCCGCATTTCCCTCTCTCTTTCCCCATTAGCTGAGGTACTTGAGAGGTACAGAGTTCCCGAATTGCTTAATACAGACCCCCTTCTAATGTGTACCCCATCCCCCCCAATCTTTTCCTTGTGTCTGTGTTCTTTTTCTCTAAATCTAGGGATTAGCACAGTCTTGAGTGAGAAAGTCTGTGTCAATTAGTAGAATTCCTATGGAATTTATGGTTCCTCCCATTGCTTCTTTTATCTATCAGTATCTGGCTTTATCTACCATCAGGCCACAGTTTGTTTGCAAAGATACCTCCTTCTCATTCCTTTCACTGCCTATCCCATGTGCAATACGGAATGGTTGCCAGACAAAGTCTCCCCAGAGACAAGGCTTTCCCCCATCTTCTCCTAGTTGCCTCCTGTCAGCGGCACATTTGCAACCCCTCCCCCACATGCCTCTGACAGTGTTGAGACAAAAATCAAGATTAAATTGGCTCCTCGCAGTTATATAAACAATAAGATGCTTGAAAAAGTCCATCTCCTCCTATGCTTATCCACGCTCAGAGTCATAAGTCAATTACAGAAACTAGTCCGTCAGAGCAAAAAGGCTCTTAGATCAAGGCAACATAAAATTGCTTAGAAATTAACCTCATAAAACCCCAAAGAATTTAGGAGGACTAGAAAGTTTAAGACTTCCTGTGGTGGTGTCCCCACCCACCGACCTGTGGTTGGCACCTGTCAATCGTGCCCTGGCCATCACCTGGGCTGAGGAATCAAGATCAGAGGGTGCGTCCATAGGCGGGGACACGGAATGAAGGCACCACCCAAGTTTCCTGAACCTTCCAGGATCTTCTGTTTTATAGAACTGATGATTAGTAGATGAGAAAAGCCCTCCCCCTGGTTATGGTTCATTGGTTTTAACTTTGTGAACACTCCCCTTTGGTTGTACCCTATTGGTTCCGAACCCTGGATCCTCCCCTTTTATTCCTCCCTTAAAAAGTCCTGTGCAAGCCTCAGAGCCTTGGAGCTCTTCCTTTTTTCGTCCTGTCAGTAAACTTGTTCCTGTTTCACCCAGAGCTCTCCTTCTCTCTAGCCTCTTTGTCTCAGGGGATCTTGGCAGCTAGCTTGCTAGCACCCTCACGGCAGGCTGTCCTCAGCTTGGGGTGGCTCTGCCAATAGGCACCACTCGGTCCGGGAAATCCTACCTCCGACCACTTGACTTCAAGCCAAGTCATCGAGCTATCCGTGAGGCGGTCAAGTGGTCAACTTCCTGTCATCGGAAGGACCAGAGATCAGTCAGCACAGTAAGATGACTTATGTAGACATGTACCCAACTCAGCACAAATTGCTTGACATTAACTGTTTATTCAAAAGAAGAACACTTCTTGTGGTACAAGCATGAAGTGCTAGCTAGCACTAGCCCCACTCATAGCCTGAGAACCAGTTTCAGGATTCTGATGTAATAAGTATCTGGATAATTTTTTCACATGTGAATGAGATACCAACGTTTATTTCGGAAGATATCAAGTGAATAAACTTACATAAAAAGCCAAATAAAATTAAGTTGGAGACACTGAATCATTATTCAGATGGATTAAACAGTGTTAGGTTGTGACTGGTGACTTCGCATTGCTCATTTCTGGAGGTTAAAAAGGAGATGTCAGGCCCTGAGAACCGTTTCAATTGCCTACATCAAGGCATCTCTCTGATTTAAAATGTAAGTGTTGGACCTTGGTCACTTTGGCACATGCCCATTACAGACTCAAAGCTGTTTCAATTCACTGCTAAGAAACAGAATTCCATCTAAATCCCTGCCTACCTTGTTTATCTAAAGTTATATAATAAATCCAGATAATGCAGAGTTCAGGTCAAAGCATGCATGAAAAACAAACAAAATCGTTTTATAATAACAAACAAAGCCGTCATGTCACGTGTAAGAATTTGATTTCTAAGTTCACTTGAATGTGAAGTAAGCTCAATCCATTTCCAGTTGCAGAGAAGTCCTCTCAGGGGCAAAGTGAGTAGATTACTCTCCAACTTTTTGTTTGAAACTGAGCCACTTCTCAGAAAGACAGATGTAATCCTACTGCTAAAAGAGAACAAGCTAGAATGAGAGCTAGGGTGGCATATAAGTCCCCAGTCATCCACTCTCTAAATCACTCACTCACTCAATCTGTCTCAGCATGATGGAAGAGAGAAGAAGAAGGGTAAATGTAAGAGCACTTGTGAATCAAGGGACTGCTTCATAAATAAAAGGGAAAAAACCCCAAACCCTCAAGTGTTGCAAAAACAATCACTCACCACCAGCAGACTGCTGCTCAATCAGTCCCCAGGCAATAGTTATTTTGCCAGAACTTCCACTCTGGTTTCATTGCTGAGCAAGACCTGACATATAGAATATTTCTTTCATCAGCTTGGGTCAGCTGTCCCAGTTATGTAATCTCCTAGGCTCTTGCTCACACCCAGCCTACTCACTGGTGGGGCCACAGTGAGAAACAGAGATGTTGTCCGAGCACTGTTCAGCAGTATGTAAAACATTGTTGTATTACCAGCATTGTTCTGGTGACAGATCCAAAACATAACACCCTGCAGGCTGCTATGAAGAAAATTGTCTACATCCCAAGCAGATCCAGTACACCCATTGTTAATGAGTAACTGTCTACAAACTTCTTGGAGACCGCACCCAGGGCCTACAGTCGTGCTTCCAGTGCTATTCATCAACTCCTGTAATACACAAGCTGAGAACACAGGTGATATGTGTCCTGTTCTATAAAGATATTCCTATGGACAGGCTCTTGAATCAGGAATTGCTGTATGAACTTCTGAAAGAAAAAAAAACCTCTTAGTATTAGAGCTTTGATGAAAAACAAACAACACAACAACAACAACAACGCCCCGAACAAACAAAACAAAACAAAAACCAAACAAACCAACAAACAGGCTTCTGAAATATAATGAGTGTTTATATGAGTGTTTTGTATGACAGGATTACAATTAGGGACCTAAATACTAATCATCTCATGCAGTGCTGTGGTGCCTTCTGATGGCACATGCTACTCCTTACTTGATAAACAATGTATCTGGCAAGGAAAAAAGCCCAATTTAAAAGTCTCATCTTTACTTCTGAATATTCATTAAGAACTTCCTAACATTTTATCCAGTTAAAGCAAAACAGTAGAATTCTACATTGTATTTCTAACAGTGCTGGTATTTTGCAGGCACCAAGCATAGAGTGCATCTCAGTACAGGCACAACGGGTTGCTGCCCATTTTGAAATTAATTTCCACAAATATTGAAGACGCAAAGTGAAAAGCTGAGCTGCTATGTTTTGTCTAAGCTAGCAATTCACCTTCCCAAGGAGAAGATATTGATTTGCTTACTGCAAGTCAGCATTTTTTAAAAGCAACATTTTCAAAAAATGTCTTTGATCATCTTTGCACATAAAAGGAAATATGCATACATAGCAAACTTTTCTGGCTTACCCTACTTAAGAAAGTGTGGCTCTCTTCCAACTCAGCATATTCTATGATCCTATGAAATTATTTTGTTAGTCTTCTACCAAAGAAAAGTAAACATCTCATTGACTTTCTGGTGCAAAGCATACAAAAATTCTAACAAATTAAATATGTTTTTAACTTTTTTTTTTTTTTAACATTTATTAAAAACTTTAAGTGTACAACTTTCAAATATAATTAATTCTTCTGGGGTTTGTAGGCCTCTATACTGAAAGAAGACATGATGTCTCTGATTTCTAGAAAATCAATTCAACAGTAGGATATTTCTTTTCACAGTGCCAAAACGAGGATGGGACTAGAACAGTCTGATGGTACTACAGCTTCTTGTATAAACCTTGCTCATTCTTCAGTATCTGCTAATATTAAATTGCTATATACTATGATATGACATCTCCCTGAAACAAGGAAAAAGAAGGAAAATGACATCACAATATGCTTACTTTAATTAACCTCTTTTGGAAAACTACTGCAACATTAATGGTCACATGAGAACTAACATTCATGTAGGAGACTGCTGGACTGGTATATATTAATTACATACACACCTCAGAGGCACAAGTAATTTCTGTCTGGCCATTCTTTTTACCTTCTAAACAGAATCTGGAACTGGAATAATAGTCTGATTCTACGTCCCACCTTAAAAAAAGTATTGTGTCATTCTTATACAGGCTACCCACCTTTTCACCAAAAAAATTCCAGAACCACTGAAAACAGCAAAATCTATTATTACCTGGATTATACAGCAGCTCCATGACAGAAAAAATGTCTAAGAAGCCCATATTTTACCAGTAAAACATTGGAAAAAATGGAAAGAAGTGAGGATATTTAACATTTTCTTCAGCATCAGAATTGACTTAATATTTGTTTATTAGAAAAGTTTTCAATGTGTACTAGAAGCTTCTCTGACATATTCAGTGTTTTGAAACCACCACGAGGTATTGTGTATTATAGTGCATTCTTCCCAGCTTCTTTTAGAGCAAAACCTAATCAAACCCACCCAAGTTTCATTTATCTCATTGGACAACAGGACTAGTGACTTTCTAAAGATCTTGCAAACTTCAATACATTCTTGTGTTCCTCTAGTCTGTACTGTATTCAGAAGTAGGGGGCAGATCATTATTTTCTTTATCTCTCCAATAGTATGAATAATAGTTTTGGGGAAAGTGTTTGTAAAGAAATGTTCTACTGTCTTACTCTCACCTCAAATACAGGATTTGCAAAAAACCACATTCCATGAGACACAGTTGCTAAGGGAACCACACAGCTATCAAACAAAACTTTGACTTGGCTTTTCAGAGGAACAGAGCACCTGTGATCACCTTTGGGCTAATGTCAGACTGTGCTAACACCCATCAACACCTTGGATTGGATGTGCAAGAATACTACTTTGTTTTCTTGGCTGCAAGTATTATTTTTGACAATCCTTCTTACCATATGGATTTTTAAAATCAACCACAAGAAAACAAAAAAATTCTCTGCAACAGTGTCATTTGGCCCAAGAGGCAAACAGCCACAGTACAACAGGTTGGTCAAAATTTTCTGTTTCTAGAGGTATCACTCTTTGTTCTAAATGATAAGTGTAATGTCTCTAAATGCCTATATGGATATTTTCATGAGCGAAGGAAGAATTTTCTATTTCACTTTCTTCTGACTTCAACAAACGTTTTAGAATAACTAGATTTTTTAATATCTGCTCATTCATTTAATCAACAAGCTGGTAAACACAGGCACTTGACATAATTCTAATGAGCCTGTATGTGGTTTTAGACATACAAACCATAAACACGTGTGTGCGTGTGTTGAGAGAAATTCCAAAAAGGCAGAAACTGAGTAAACAGTTCATGTTACAAACTTTTTCCGTAAATATTTTAAACAATTTTTAAAAGATAAAAGCTACCATAATATTGTGAAGAATAGTTATCTGCCCTTGAGGCAATATGTGTACCTCCATAGGGAAGTATAAACCTGTGGGAGATAAGAAATCCTGTTGAGGTCTCTTCACTCTTGCTCAACAGGAAGCACTCTGGGAAAGGTTCAGCTAACCACGAGGTAAAAAACAGGTCACATGAGCAGAGATGGGGTTGCATGGCTGGTGTGTGGTCGGCCTCGTGTATGAGGCAGTGCTTGGTTGGGGAGATGCGTGGACACCACGTGAGCAGAGACCTGATTGGGTAAAGGGACACGTGAACAGCAACACCGCAGTGGCAGACAGCCATTGCGTGCTTGTTTTGGTTAAGTTTAGAACATAAAAAGGCTTGGTTTGCTACAATAAACGATCTTCTTCTTCGAAGCAAGCAAGGAGGTCCATGTGTCTTTGTTCCCCATTGTTACTTAAACCCTCATTAACATTCATAACCACAGTGCTCCAATATGGACAGAAAGTTTTATCTAATGTTATGTTATACCTTTGAGATTTAGAATATAAAACCCTTTAACCCTGCTGAATACAATTGAACTTACTCCTCTTAGTTGCCTACATTTACAAAGTGATTTGTCAATATAATATTCCACAATGAAGAATATTTCAGCTTAACAAGTATATGCTATTTCTCCTCTATTTTAGATATGTTCATTCTTAATTTCACTTAGTGAATACAAGAGTATTGGTTTTCTTATGCATCTGACAGATCTCTTTGCCTTTTTCTAGACTCCAAATTTTCTCTGTGTAACTCAGTACAAGTTATACTAGGACATTCTCTCATACATATACGCAGTTATTTTTATTACTTGCTTTGGTCTTTTTATTAGGCCTTTCTCTTATTATCAGTTTAGACTTCTTTTGGATCATGGATAGAACTTCAAGTGGCTTAATTTAATCATCCTTAAATTGTCTGTCCAGTGTTAAACTAGTCAGCAGTGAAGACAGATGAGTCATCCTCTAGGGAGGTCAAATACAGTTATTTAAATAAACAGAATAAACTCCTTTCTGAAGATAATTTTCTATTCTTTCACAAATTTTGTAAATAACCCAAAAGAGTCTTGGACCACACGCTCAGATATTAGATGAATAAAACAGAATATCTCCCCTCTCTAATCTGTGACTGTAAAACAGTGAAATATTGCTAGTAGGATTTTGGTATTAGAACATATCAAAGATTTATATAAGGACATCTTTGTAATACTCTCTTCCCCTCTTAATGTCACAATATCATCATAGTCTTGCTCAAAAATCTTTCTGAAATTAAAACATCAACTTTCCAGAGTTTGTCTCAATCATTTTCATCCGTTTTCAGTTCAAAGCCTCAGCTCAAGCAAAAGAAAGCAAGTATGAAGAACAGTGTAGTCAATGACAAAGGCTCATATTGTCAAGGGCATGATAGGACAGAACCTGAATGGACTGCTCACATATCCACCGGGAAGTTAACATTAAAGGCTAGAATGCTGGGTACATATGACCATGAAATACACCTGGAAGGAAAAATGAATAAAACAGACACGTTAGTAATTATCAGAACAGTATTTAGCTCTTGTAAGTCCACTCTATGTACTGATGGGAAAGATTATGGATATGTCAGGTACTTCATTTGCCCAGTTCCATGTTCTGAAGCAGTGTGATCTTTCTTCTGAATGGAAACGGTCCAAAGAATTGCAAGCACTTCCCTGTGTTTCTTTGTGCAATATTATATAGACTTGATCCACTTAAAATACTAATTTCCTTATTTTGCACAACCATCTTCCAAGATTAATCAGTCCAGATGGATAATTGATCCAGAATTACTACTGCCCTGCACTTACAGAAACTTTTAATTCCTGGTAGCTCTTGATCTGTACAAGACCACTACACAAAGTTTTATTCTAGGTCTCCCATACTTCTCAGAATTAACTCAGAGCTGAAATTCAGAGGAAGAGGGTTTCTTTTGTTCAACCTTTGAGGGAACTTGAAGCTTCAGGCAGCAAATCTAATACGGTCTGTGGGGTCAATGGACTGATGCCACGTTTTTCCCACAGTGTCCCTCGTGGAGATGCTTTGGCGGTACCTCAGTAGCACCCACGCAAGCACACAGTCTCACCCTTGCTGGTGGACGCAAGCACCCACTCACACACAAAGTCTCTGCGCGTTCCAGAGACAAAGAGGCAGGAGGGGTTCTTTACGTGCAATTCCGAGGTGTTTACTGGGTCCACACCATGGACCGAGAACAAATGCTCCGAAGGGAAGCAGAGGCAAAGAACCCAGAACAATCGCGCGCGTGTGGTTTTACCACAAGGGGTGCTGGGGTGGGCAGAGCATCAGTAACCAATAATCTGAGGGCGTGGGGGTGGAGGCAAGGTTGAGTGAAATGACAGGGGCCAATGGAAGAGGGGAGGGGAGGGGAGAGAGGACCAGGGGCCAGTGGGGTACTGAGGGAAGGAGAACTTTCTGGCACAGTGATGTAGGGAGAGACCACTTCGTAACAACATGGGGGATGTAATGTGGACTTAGCCACTGCAACATCTCCCCCTGACTTGTTTTAAAAGAAGGCTTCCCCCACTTATTTGGAGCTAATCAAGGTGGGAACCGTTTTTCCATTTTAACAGCGAGGGTCCAGGATTGTGGCAACATTTTAAACAACAGAAAAATAACAAAACAACCAGAAACACCTGCAAAGCCCCCAAAAGGAGGCAACCCCTCTCCCAAGTCCCCAAAGTTGCAAGAAGTCTCAAGTTCCTCTGGCAGTGCTGGATGCGGTAGACCTTTCCCATCAGCCACAGCACCCATAGCCACAGCAGCATCTCTGAGTACTTGCTCGGATTAGGGATGTCTAGAAGACGGCAGGGTGACAAGTGCCAGGTTCCATGGGGGAGCTGGGGTAGGTGTCTCTGTAAGGGTCTCAAACAAAGTTGTTAAGAATCGTGGCAAAATTATTCAAAGATCAAATCACTCATGGAAAAGACATGAAATTGAAAATGTTCATTCTCCCTTCATCAATTTCCCTTTTCCATCCCCCCTTTTCAAAAAAAAAGGTAGGTACGGGGTATGGGAAGGGTAAAGTATTATTTGGGTGGGGAAACACATGAGGGAAGGTCAGAGGAGTTCAGGGGGTTTTAAACTGAAACTGTCTGGAGGGGGCGTCTTGGATGTTCCCGTGGCCTGTCACTTTGCGCCGATGTCGCCTCCAGGTGGCACTTGTCTCGTCCTTGCTGGGTTCAGTGTGTCCTAGGTTACAATACAGATGTATTTAAGTATTCTATTACCACCAGCTGTGGGCCATTAGCTGTTATCTCCTGCTATGACCCACCCCTGATAACAGACAATGGGTCATCAAGAAACCCCCTGCATGGCTCATGGACTTACCCTATTGGGAGATGCTCCACTCAGGAGGGAGGAGCCAAGCATTCCCAGCTGGATATAACCTGGCCTCAGAATTGCCTAAGGGAGCCCTGTCTACTGGGTTCCCAGAGGTCAACAGCTACCACTGGACCTCCAGCTGGAGACCAGACCTTTCACAGGATCACGGCTTCAACTGAACTACTTCATTTGGACTGCTACCACCACCCTAACCGGGTGCCAGGTTGTATCTGACTTTGTCAGTGCTTTTCCTTGTATTATTTCACTTATTTTTAATTTTTTCTTTTAAATTTTAATCCTGATTTGTGATCTCCCACTGGTTCGTTTTCAAACCAATACAGAGTGTCACTGTCTTCTGTGTTTTTTCTTGTGCCATCAGGAGCTGTTTTCAGTGGTCCAAGGTAGGGCTTTATATTCTTTCCTGGCACCCATTTCAAACCTGTTGGTGTGGAAACACAAGCATATCCTCTCCCCCAGGTGATGAGTGAAAAGGGTCCCTGAATTTGATGGCTCTCCGGATCCTTGACCAACACTGGCAGTTGTTTTTTTAATCTGGCCTGTGTCGAACTGGTAGTGTCGGAATACGGGGAGGGGTAGGTTCCAAGAAGGAGCTGTTTAAGAAATTGATGATAAAGAGAGCTTTGCAGAGTCTCACAATGGGAGAATTAATCTCTGCACCTTTGCGTTGTTGGTCAAGGACTCTCTTGAGAGTTTAGTGGGTCCTTTCAACAACAGACTGTCCTGTGGGGGAGTGGGGTATGCCAGTGGTGTGCTGGATGCCCCACCGACTAAAGAAATCTTGTCGTTTGTTGGAAACATATGCAGGACCATTGTCTGTTTTCACTTCTTTGGGCACGCCCAGGGTGGAAAAGGCAAGGAGAAAGTGTTTTGTTACATCTTTGGCATTTTCTCCTGCATGGGCAGATGCAAAAACGGCTCCGGAGAAGGTGTCCATGGAAACATGGACATATTTCAGTCTCCCAAACTGGGGGACATGGGTGACATCTGTCTGCCACAACTGGCAGCTGCTGAGGCCACGGGGGTTTACCCCTGTGCCTAAAGACGGTACCTGATAATTTTGACACTTAGGGCATGTCGCTACAATTGCCCTTGCTTGATCTCTGTGGATGTTAAACATCCTAATGAGGGCAGGAACGTTCTGGTGGAAAAACTGATGGCTTAACTTGGCTTGTGCGAAGGTGTCAGGTAAGTTGGGACTGTGCACAGCCATGGCCAGAGCATCAGCTGTCTGGTTTCCTTCTGCGATGAGTCTTGGCAAAACTGTCTGCGATCTCACACGCATCACATGATAAGGTTGCTCTCAGTGGGAGAGAAGTTAGACCAGTTTTGAAAGCAATTGATATAATTTGTGATTTGCCCCTTCTTTCAACAGGGCATGTTCCGCTCTGATAGTCACACCAGCTACATAGGCTGAATCTGTAACCTAACTGAATGGTTCTTGAAATTTTTCAAATGCTCTGACCACAGCTGCTAATTCAGCAATTTGTGGGGATCCCTCCACCACTTGGACGTCAGACTCCCACATCTGAGTCCGAGGGCCCTGCCAAGTCATCACTGACTTACAGGATGCTCCTGAGCCATCTGTAAAAACTGTTAGAGCCTTGAGCGGAGTTTGGCTTTGTAGTGATTTTGGAACCAGATTGAATGCTGTGTTAAACAGCTTGCGTTTGGGTTTGTGGACTGAAACTTGGTCTGTGTAATTGTCCAGAGTGAACTAGAGGTGTTCATTTGTCTGGAGCAAATGCTCCAAGTTACCAACTGTTAATGGCAGGTGTATGCATGCAAAATTGCACCTTGCGAGGGTTTGGAGGCAAGCTCTGGCCCTCATGATTAATTGGGTCATCCGTTCCTGTGGTGTTGTGATGCTTTTGGATGGCTGATGCGACAGAAAGATCCACTCTATGATGGTCAGGGGGTCTCTCTGCACCACGTCCCACTGAAAGATCAAGCCATAAAATCTAGGTGTGTTGCCTAGAACAAAGAAATTGAAAGGCAGGTGTGGAAGGGTCCAGTTGGCCTGTCGAGAAGACAGGGCGAGCTGTACCTTACTAATGGCTGCCCGGGCCTCCGCTGTGATGGCACGTAGCAACTCCAGGTCCTCACAACCCTTGAGAAGGTTGAACAGGGGCACGAGGTCTACCATCATAACACCTAGCAGAGGGTATACCCAGATGATAGACCCACAAAGCTGTTGAAGATCCCGGAGGGTCTTAGGGTCATCCTGGATGGTGAGTTGCTAGGATATGACAGTCTGTTCATTGATGCGGAGTCCACGGGCAAGTACTCTGGATCTTCTCAGTTTGAATCTCAAACCCCGCTTTTTCAATGGCTCGAACAGTCTCTTTGAGTGTTAAGTCCAGGTAAGTGTCGTCAGGT
>VZRV01007327.1:844932-878126 GCA_013398115.1 Falcunculus frontatus | reverse complement strand
ACACACCCCCTCCTGCCACCCCTGCAGGAGGCTCCCAACTGATGCTGGGCTCATAATCATGATGGGGACAGGGACCTGCAGCATCCCTCTGTTCACCACTCCAAATGGTACTGAAGATGACATACACGTACCAAGTTCCAGTCTATCCTTCTGGGGAAAATTTTAAAAAAGTCAACTTTAAATCCAAGAATTTTTTTCAAAGTGGTTCTTTACCATTTTAGAACACAGAAACACTGTGTTCTACCACATTGATTCCAATGAGCTACCCTATCAAACCACAGACATTGTCTCCATTTTATCTTGAACCTTAGGGTGAAATACTTCATCAACCACAAGAAAAACCCAAACCACACCAAAACAAAACCGAGATCAGGAGACAAGGAGAAGAGCAATATATGAAAATAAAAACCTGTGAATTTCAGCATTAAAAAAATAACATGTTGAATTAGCATTTTAAAACCCCCAGGCTATCTACTCTACTGCAGACTCTGCAAAATACACACATCCTAGAGAGGCCTAAGAAACAGTCTGCTGAAATATGTCTAGCACAGTTATGCACAAGTGCACATGGGTTCTTCAACTGAAATGACCTGATTGAATTTGGAAATTTACACATGAAATCTTAGTCAGAGGTTTTGTATGTGAGTGGATAAGGACACATGGATGCTTGGGCTATGAATATGCTCTCCTTCCTACCACAAAATGACAGAGAAAATACATTTCAGACATACCCTGGCAACTGAAAATAGAAATGCCATATGTTGACTATCTCAGTAATTGCCAGACCAGGTTCTTATTGAGCACTGGTGTTCCCTTTTGCAAACACTTTTTAAACTGACAGTTTCACTCACTGTCCAGAAGCTGGGCTTCAAGCTCGGCTCTGCCAAGCTCTTACTCAGCTTAGCCAAGTGGGAGCACAGACAGCAGCAATTCAGGGCTCTCTACCCTGGATCAACTTGAACCCTTTCAGTAATGCGATACATATTCTGGCCCAAATCTTCTCTTCCCCATTCAGCCCAAGCTCCCAAATGTCTTTTGCAGTGGGTAGAGTAAGCAATGAGAATAATGGCTGGCATAAAGTAACAGTAGGCTGTCTACAGCTTACCCTAAGAAATCCTCAATTTCCCTGTTAGGAATAAGTTAGGCTGAACATATTAAAGGAAAGGATTCTACCCTGAGCCAGGGACTTGTTTTGGTACAGCCACAGTATTACATCTGTTGAGGCAGCATGGTAGACACTGGATCTCTTTACTTGTATCAGGTATCAAGAGATACAATTAATTATTTGTGCAAATGTTGTAAAATAGTACAATGTTATACATTGATGAGACAGACAGTAGCTGTTACCCTCTCAGTTTTCTCAACAGAGATTTTTGAAAACCTGTTGGATATTACCATCCGAGCCTAGCTTTTTATTTTCTCTTATTCGAACTGCAGAAGGATAAACTGTTATTTACTCTGTATTGTGATGCTCTATTCTTACTTAGGCCCTCAAGTTATGCCAAAATCTGGATTTATTCCTCAAACTCTCTTGTCTAGATAGTGACAAATCCTTCTTTCTCTTTTTCCTTTGGACTAATAATGAAAAAAATTGTCAGATGGAGTCAGAACAAACTCAGATTTCTTCTTGTAGTAACAAAAAGAAACAGAAATCATTAAAGAAATATAACCTCAAAACAAGCCTCCTATTCTGGACAAAGCAAAATTTCAGAAAATAGACATAGCCTTTGAAATCCATTCCTCTTTAGGGCAGAGATAAAGCATAGCTTTTGGTGAAGTAAGTAGAAGAGTCTAGAAACAAATGTTTCTCTATTCAAGTGGAGTATGAGGTTTTTCCTCAGTTCAGGGTAGATTGCAGCTGATAAAACCGTTTGACCACTCCCAAGACTCGCTTTAACTTTTGCTTCTAATTCCACATTCTCCAGAAAGGCCTTCTGCAGAGCTACCAAGTACCACTGACTTGTGGTCCTGCTTTTTAACTCACCTTACTTACTTCACAAAAGCTCAGCCAGGTGTCCTGGCCACGTGTTCTGCAGCACTTCCTTTCTGGATTCTGTGTGGAGATGATACTGAAGAAGAACATGTCTCAAGGATAAACCTAAACCCAGAAGATCAACTTTAGGGATTTCTGATTCACACAAAATTCCTGGATTGGGTTGAGACAGGTTTCACCAAGCAACAGACACTTCAACTTGGCCAACCTCCACTTGCAACCAGTGGAGGTTACAAAGCATCAGATGGATTAATGACTGAACTCGTGCAGAGATGGCTTGGTCAGTAGGATCAGCAGGCAACCAGTGGAGGTTACAAAGCATCAGATGGATTAATGACTGAACTCGTGCAGAGATGGCTTGGTCAGTAGGATCAGCAGATGTGGAATGTGCTAGTTCCCTATTCTGGTGGTTTACAGCAATGAAAGGGATAGCGTATGGTACAGCGCATATTTTCATAATCAGTTCTGTGCTTAGTACTGTACAGAAATAGCAATTACAATCTTAGGGATTAAGAAAGGAACTGAGAGTGAAATAGAAGCATTACAATGACAGCATTTAATCAAGAAGGTCCACAAGAATTGATGAACATGCAGTTCTAGTTCCTCATCACGTAATACAAATGTGGCACAGAATAAACAGGCACAGACAAAGCTATAGGGGACAGCAAGGATGCTGAGACAGGACTGTGTCCATACAAGAAATTAACTAGAACTACACACTGAAAAGAGGAAAATGACAAGGATTAAAATAAGTCATAAAATTAAACTAAATACTCATTAAATTAATAATTACATGGGAAAGGTGAGTAAGAAATTGACATTCTCAGTCTCTCCTAGTACAAGATACAAGGAGCATCAAACAAGGTTTTAGGATCAGATCAGAATCAGTCTGTTTGTGAAAATGTGAAATTAATTGCCTCAGAGTGCTGTGAATTAAAAGTACTTTATAGCTCACTCTTCTCTGTTAAAGAGTGCAAAGAACAACAAGTAAAAGAGTTGATTATGTGGCTCAGAAAACCCTACATTATCTTTCTGTAGCTGCTCCCTATGGCCCTTATTTTGGTGGGGGTTTTTGCTACTGTTTTCTGTCTTTCTCATCTGATGACTTAATTCATTTATGCCATCACTAGACCTTGGGTAATTTGCCTCTTCAAATCTTCAGCTTCCAGGCAAGTATTTCCTTTCTCCTTTGGTCTTTCTTCTTGAAAGGAAGAAAGGACAGGGAGTTTGAGAAATAAGTACAGTGGTGAACAAGAAGAAACTGGAAAAAAATACTAATTTCAAGTCTTCAGGCACATTGAATTTCAGAGAAACGAGAAATGAACCTCAAAATGAAAAAAAATAATTATGAGTGAGACCATCTAAAAGTTTCTTAAAGTGTTTTATTCAGAATCACTAATTTTAAAACAGGAAGCTCTAATTGGATGGTGTGAAAAAAACCCAGTGTAAAATTAAATAGCTGTCTTTTTTCCTTCTGCTCCTTTTCTGCCTTGGCTGTCCATCCAAATTTGAGTGCTTCAAACGTTTGTTTTATACTTGACATGTTTTAGCAACACTATAGTCATAAACAGAATAATTGGTGTTATGGTGTAAGACAGCCTTGACTTGTCTCTGACAAACCAACAGCTCTGTGACTCTGTCACAGCCTCACGGCTGGCCTGTGCTGGAATCAGGTTTTTCTTTGGTTTAAAAGATTAAGGTCATCTGAAAGCTTAAGTGGAAAATTTGCTTTACCTTTTTGCAGTTGCACATAGGAAATCTCTGCCAGGCTGCAAGAAAGACCACTGGCAGGGTCTGTGCAGCCAAGGAATCACCTCACCTCATCTCACCAGTGACCCACCGCCCACATTTCCCACCCTGGCTGATTAATGGTGTGCTGGCTCCACAAGGCAGCCTTGTTCTTCTCCATAGTTGTTACACTTCAGAGGTTGTAAGTTTCTTTCCAAAGTGTCAAAATTAAAGACAAGTTATAAAAGCCCCATTTCTTTTTGTTTCAGGAGTCCATCCTGGTGCTATATTATCCAGAATGTCCATTGCAGTTAAAAGACGAGCTTATTTGGTCAGGATTCCTTCGCCCTTTCTGCCCTTCTCCATCAACATCCCTGATTTCTTCTTTCAGCACTCTTGACTTATAAACTAAATATATCAGTATGTACAAGACTAGTCCAGACAACTCCTTAACTGTTCAGTGTCTTTTATTTCACCCTGTCCCTTTCACCTTGTTCATCTTTCAGTTTTATACTCCACTGGAAAAAAAACCTGATTCTTGTCTCTTTCACTGCTCTTGCTTCTTTCTGCTGTTTTTAGCAGTTGTGATGTCCCTTCTCGCTACTCAAGACTGGAAAAATGCTAAAACCCTCTTTTCCCATTGATTTCCCCCCCTGTCCCAGCTGTGGCTCAGATGAATGAGCCAGGTGAAGCCAAAAGCTCAGAAATGCTCACAACTTTCTGCCAGCACTAATCCCCCAGTGCAATTTGTATAATGATAGGAAAAAAGAACCAGAAATAAAAATCACTGAATGTGGAGAGAACACTGAACTTTTGTGCAATATATAACATGAAAACTATTCATTACATTGTAGGACACCCCGTGTAAACTTGTCACTAAAAGAATTAATAAATAAAACAATTAATAAAGCTCAAGTGTAGGCAGTACTTTAATATCAAGGGAGCATCTCACGATATCAGCACTTACACTACTGTCTTCTAATTACACTTTTTAAAAAAATGGTTACGATAAGATTTTATAACTGTGTGTACAGTAAAATTTATAATTTACTTTGGAACAAAATATTATTTGTTTAGCTTTTAAATTAAAGATGAGCAACACTCTAGGGAAATACGACATTGATTAACATTGGGGTTCTTTTAATAAATGAAATCTGAGCCCATAAAGTTTGTGGTTTGAAATATGTCATAAAGAATGTTATTCTACTATGGTCTGCAGCTCTGGTGTTGCAGTTTTGATTAAGACAATTTACAGCTTCTGTAAATTATCAGCTTCTCACTGTCAGTTTGGAGATGCCAGAGCTCCACATGATGCTAAGAAATAGGTGAGTGCAAAAAGTGACATTTCTTTCCATAGAAAAGCAGATTTGAATATGAAGCAATACATGAAGCAAAGTGTATACATAATGCACGGAGTTTATGATGATCCAAAAGATACTGCTGTTTCTCAAAAAAATTGTAATTAACTTCCTCTGACCATATAATGATCTAAGAGAAAATACAAAAAGAAAACATAAGTTCTTCATTGACAGCCCTGTTCAAATATATGAATATGGCACATGGGACAGCAATTAGTGAACAGAGTCACTATTATCCTCTGAAATCATTTCCAAACAAATGAAGAAAGAAGGCTGCAGAGCCATATGGTACATATATTATAAAGTAACCTGTTCCATTCTTTAGACTAACTATTACTGCTTTTGACACAGCTACAGGAAATAAAAAGCTACTGGAATGCAGACCAGGAAAATGTATTCCCAGAAGGCTTTGCAGAACTAGAAGCTGGAATAATTGAGTGGAAACAGACTTTGCAAAGCAGTCTCCCATTCTTTGCTGCTTAGATGATCTGCTCAAATATAAAATAGATTCTACAAATGTGGCCATATTTAGTAGCTGTGCTTTTAAGATACTTTTGGAAAGAAAGTAAAAGAAAAGAAAAAGACTTTTGAAAAGGGTAAGTCTCTTCATGGAGGACTGTAATGTAGACTAGAAAAGAAATGTTTTCAAGAGAGGAAGCACAAAGCCAAACAATTCACACCTTGTATGCAAGATTTGATTATTTTCCTTCTCTATCCTTCTTAAAGGACTGGTTAAAGGAACCCTATTAATACATATGAAAAATATATGATCCAGAAATCCTGTAAAAATTGTTTTTATAATATTGAAGACTATATTGCACACATGCTGAGGTATTTGAATCAATACTCCATTAACATAAATATTTTAAAATATGATTCCTCTTCAAAATACTTAGCATCAGTCTAACGCTCTTGCTCTGTAATGGTAATAATTAAACTACAATGAAAGTATACATTCTATAAATGAAAGAAAGCTTGTGAAAAAATTGGAAATTTTACTTAGTCTGCCAGTGATTTAAATTTCATTGCCAAATATGGATAAAGCCTTGGCCTCACTGAAGGCACTGTGTCTATTATTCATGGATTTAATCCTGTATGTTCTGAAGAAGTTAGCAAGAATCCTTACATCTCTACTAAATAGAGCCTAGGAACACTTAAGTCTCCATCAGAAAAAGAATGATGGCCTGTACATGACATTACATTATCTGGTCATTTGTCATCTATATTGATAATACTAATAACTGATGATATTGATTACATTGATAATACAATAAAGTTTGCCAAGAATTGCCATCTTGACAAAATTAAGGTGCTTTATGTGGTTTTAAACCAAAGTGTACATGCTTGTAAAAAGTGAAGTATTTTCTGACTTATTTAAACAGATCAGCAAATATGTCTTTGAATTGTTTAAAGATATTTGTGCTCTGATGAACAGTCACACCTGGCTTCTCTACACTTACAAAACCATTCCGAGAGGAGCTCCCTCTGTAAGTGGCCCTGTAGGGCAGCTATTTGCTCTGGAGAGAGCAATATTCAGTGCTCAGTCCCTGAGACCCTTCTCACTCTCTGCTAGAGGATTTTAGCCACCAGGACAGTGTTACCAAATTTCCCAGTTGTCCAAATTTGCCAGAATTTATCTACTTTCTATGTCTGGAAATTGTGTCTCAGTACAAGCTGTGGCCCTGCTGCTAATTATTAATTAGAAAGAAAGGAACTTGAAGTTGTTCCAACAGGGAAAAATAGAGGCTAAAATTTGCTGTATGTATTTTCTATCTTGACAAGTTGGATGAACAAGCTAAATGAAACTGGTTTGTTGCAATTACTGCACACAAAGAATTAACTCCCGTCCTTGAAATCTAAGATTAAACAGTGAAATACTGACAGAAGCAACAGATCTCCAAGCTATTGTATCAATCTTGTGGTCACATCTACTTGTGAGATGCAGAAAACCATGAAAGGGGTCGCACCCTGTGCCCAAACCCAACTGGTTAAACACAAGTTGCCCATCAGCTGGAAGGGTCAAATGGTGGGCTCTGAGAGCAGGGGGAATGAGCAGTGACAGGGCGCAAGCTCTCCTCCAAGATAATTTGGGCCTGGAAGTGATGGTACAAGCCCAGACTGCCTGTCCCCCCAGGCAGCACCCCCAGCACCTCTTTAGTCACCTGATTGCACATCTGCTTGATCCATGCTGATTTGCAAGGAAGGCAGGCCAGGCTCTCGGAAATGAGATCAAGATGATCACCCGCTGCATTTTAACTCTGCTCTTTCTCTTTCATCTGTCAGCTCACAATTCACTGCCTATGCTTCTGCTGTATCTCTCTGGTATCATAAATACACAGAGCTACTCAAAACATTAAAGCAAAGGTCCCAAATAGCCTACAACTGACTTCATGCTGGCCAGGCTAAAAATGGGAAGTTCAATTGCTGGAGGGTGAAGAGTGACCACATTAGCTTTCCTTAAGAGGAAATACATAACAGAGACAACTGCCAGCAAAGAAATTATGTTTTCTTCCCTCTGTATTTCATTGATTCCAAGAGATAGGGGTGGTAAGCAGCAAAGCTAAGATAGGTATATGTAGGCAAAAGGAGCAGTAATGAGAGATATTAAGGAGCAGAAAAGCAAATGGAAGAAAAATAGGGTATAGGCCAAAGAAATTTATATTTTGTGAAGCATCTTTAAGGTAAAAACAAGGAGAATAATGTGGTGAGTAGGTGAGAAGTCAATAAATGGGTTCAAGATGCTGAAAGGAAAAGCATTTAGAATAGATTAAGATGACAATTTTGACAGCAACACCTTAGACTGGAAAAGTCCAGCTGGAAGAAGGCAAGAGTTGTCAAGGAGATGATGAGGATGAAGCAACAGCACAGGAAAACTAAAGAGAGTAATAAGACCAAGTCTCCAGAAACCCTTCACACCAGCCAGATTTGAAAATACTTAACTGGGATGTATCCTTTGGCTTTTGTGACTAATGTGAAGCTATGTCAAGGCAGAAGACATCATTCTTTAGTAATACTCAGATTTATGCTTTTATAAGAGAAAAAAAAAATCCCCCGCTGGTTATCCCGCAATAACTTCATTAAAATGGAAACAAGGAACTGGAAACTGTATATTCTTTTGGTTAGTAGATAACATTCCAGGAGGATGTATACAGGATTCCTATTTATTCAAAGGTATGAAATGTCACTATATTTACAACTAAACCTCAGTTTGCAAAAATGATGGTGAAGTCTCACTTGGTTGAAATTGAGGAATGCAAGCAACAATGCTGCAGTTTTTTGCCACTACCCAAAATTAGTAGGTTAGAACAACAGCTGCTGTTGCCCATATTTCTTCCCTTATTTTAGTTGCTGTGGTTCCAGAGGTGCCAAATCAGCCTTTCTGGCTAAAAATTCAAAGCCTGCAAGAAGCAAAAACTATAAAACCGTACAGTTTATAATGAATGTCTTGGGTCCAATCCTACAAACATGCATGTGGGTAATTTTACTTGCATAGTAAATCCCATTTACTTCTCTGGAATTATTCCTGTTACTAAAATTCCTCATATATGTAGGAGTTTAGAAACCTGGACCTGTTCTTCATTGTTTCTGCCATGTGCTGGCAGTGTTGGGTAAGGGAGACACTTAAAAAAGATCCCAGACAGGAGTGTGAAGAAGTCTAAAGGGAGAAATTAAGAAATGGTCAAAGCACTGTAACAATAAGGATAGCAAGACTTGTTCTAGAGCTAAAGCTGGGGACTTCTGTAGGAGCCATATAAATGCACTGAGAGCCTTTTAATATGTTGCTTGCTCCTTTCCCTCCTTTTTGCAAATGAATAGAGCCATTCATTTCAATGGAACTTTTGTCTGTGTGGGTCTGGAAGGCTGTCTGAGGAACTCGCACAGCTCCAGGTAGCAAATGTTTGTAGAATCCCAAATGTTAGACAGTCTGTAATACCAATCTGGATGGCCTCAGTGCAAAATAAAGTGGCTCAGTAGAGATCACCCAACACCAAGACTAAAAAACCAAACTAAATGTTTAGCCATACCAAATAATTGGATGCTTCTAAATATTAGCAAAAGGAATCAAAGAATTGACCTTCTTTTGCCTAGACTAATCTACAGCAGTATTGAGAGAGATGGGAAAGAAGGCATGTGAGTTCTAAGTGTTCATGTCAAAAAAGAAAATGAATGTGAGGAAGTTCATCATTAAAAATTCGATGTGGTCTTCACTAAAACAGCAAACCCGGAAGACCAAGGTCTTACGCGCTCTCAGATGCACACTCATATTGAAAATCTAACTCTTTTGCCACTGTAGGCACTTTAATTTTACAGCCTGAGTATCAGTTATAATAAGCAGGATTTGATGAAATCCTCTTTAGTATCTGAAAAGACATGCCAAGGTCTAAGACAGTGACTAACCCATGCCATGGAACACAGGACACCTGTAACTGAAGTTTATTTCTCTCATGGCTTCTCCTTCACAAGCTCTGCCTATCTTCCATCTAGTCAATATTGTATCATACTTTTAGAGCCATGAAAAATTCCCTCTCATCTGTCCATCATCGCCTCTATTAATTTTGTTCCTTTCTGGTCCCATCTCTTTTGGCAGCTTCTATACAATGTTTGACACTTGAACATGGGCTAGCCAGGGGGCTTTGTTTTTCTTTTCTGTGAGGCTCCCAGTTCTCAGGAGTCACTTAAAGATAGTTCCTTCCTGAAGGACACCCTTTAGCAGAGCTGGTAAGTAGTGAAGTAGTAGAGAGACAACTAAGAAATATTTTCTTAAATTGAAAAAAAGTCCATTAAAAAAATACCTGCTTAATCAATATATGTTGAATTAACTTTTTTTGCTTTCTATTATCTCAAGGTTTCCGTTCTGCTTGTGTAGTTCCTAATACATTGTTGACCTTACAAGAGAAAAGTGTTGCATGTTTTGGAATTACTACAACTGTTCTTGAGTTATTCCTTTGCATATGAATAATTCCCACAATACTTGCTTGTCCTCCCAGGAGGGCATTTAAGACACACAGAGCACACAAATGTGTGGAAAATGGAAAAACCAAAAATAAATATGTTTTCTTACTAGCCCTTGATTATGTGCCTACAGTGTGTGACCATCTCTTTCCAGTACAGAAATGTACCTGTTTGCAGTGAGAAATGATGCATTTTATTTGCAGCTGGATTTTAATGGGGCAGGTTTAAGTAGCTTCCAGCTGTCTTTAGAAGGACTTGTCAGAATTTTCCTCTGAAAGGAATCTAGAGATATTCAGGAAATAGCAATAACTTTAATAAATCATGAACTGAAACCACTGAAAGCTGGAACTATTCAGTAGCATAAGATTGAAGGAGGAGTGGAAGAGAGAGAGAAGCAAGTGTGACAGAGTATGATTTGGGTTACAAAAAGCATTTTGAAATATAACACCTCCTGTTGTGCAAGATGACTCAGAAAGGCCACAATTATTTCAAGAGTTGTGCTGGGGCACAAAGCCAATGACAAAATATCCATCCTTGCCACAGGTGAGCAGGTCATGTCCTACCTGACATAACTCCCAATGAATGGGTGTGTACACTTATTTTCATACACAGCTGTATGTACTGGAGAAGATATAGTTATTTACAGAAAATGTCCTGTAAAATATCAGTCAGAACCGTCTTTTTCTGAAAAAAAAAAGACTTATATCTTTTAGGGATGCATTTTTGCCTGAAGTTCTTTCTTTCAAATTTCCTCACTCACCTGCTGGCTCAAGAACATTCCACCAAACAGGAAATATCTGTAGTTCCTAGGGAGAGCCCAGAGCCAGCTCACAGGGTACACATGAAGTTGTATGAGTGCTATCATCTTTCCTGGACTCTGTTGCAGTCCCATTTCCACATTACTGAGGCAAAAGTGATTTTTTGCTGGAGTACTCCAGAACATCTGATAAATCATTGCTTTATATCAACAAATTGCTTTTAGGATTCTGTGCCTGGACGCTCAGAATATGAATTGAGTTCCCAAAATGTAGCTTTAAAAAGATTCTATAAAAATGGACCTTCATAAAGGAAGCAAGAACATTCTTCTTTGTTTATTATAATGGCAGTCAGGAGGTCAGCTTCAGTTATCCCCACGTAACCCCTCTGAACTTGCTCAATGGGGATGCAGTGCTGCAAGCCAGGGCAGAGCTTAGCTCAGTGAGTACGTTTCAGGAAGAAACCTTCACTACAAAGCTCAAAAGAATCCTTGTGCTCTCTGAAGGAAAGGTATAAAGGGGTGCTTGTTAATATTAGTCAACACAGTCCGTTTTCTGGAAAAAGAGCAGGGATTTTGGTAAGAACCTGTGGCAAGGCAAAATTTCTCCAAGAGGAAAAAGAAAGCAAACGAGAATTTAAAAAAACACTACCTACTCTGTACATCTTTGTAATTGTATGACACGTTCCTCTGGGATTGACTTTCTGCAGGAAAAATCAACAGTTCAGTAACTGACACTATCATATAGTGCTTTTAACTTTTCATCATTTTTTTGATCTTTAACATAAAAAAATACTCTTTTTTGAAGTCAAAATGCAGGGTTTTCTTTTTTACAAAACCTAATGTTGTGCCAGTATTATCTCATTATCTGTGAGAGTCGTGTTTATTCCAAAACCTAGAAATTGCTTTAAACTGTTTCCTGGAAGAGAAGGGAAAAAGAAGCAGTGTGCTTGTGCGTATGAGGAAGAGAGAAAATGAGATCTTTCATATGGCTTTGAGAGAAAGTCAGATGAATTTAAAGCATATTGAAGGGAGCTTGTATCGGCAGGTGTCTGTAGGTCTGACACAGAGCCAGGAGTGGGTGGCACCCTGCTGTATTTATTGTTTTGCCCCCATACTCTCACCATGCCGGTCACTAGGGCTGGGTGAGCGGCTGCTGCAGGTGGGGTCAGGGTGAGCGGGGCAGCCCCTGGACACCGTGTGCTGGCTGTGCAGGATGCTGGAGCCCGGGCAGGGACCGCAGCCTGGCACAGCTGCTGCCCGTGCTGCCCCTTGGCAGGGCCGTGCCGTGCCGTGCCATTCCCCGCTCCCAGCCCGCAGTTCATAGGATTCAGGGCTCTGTGACACGGGATGTAGGAGGGTCCGCACGCCTGGGAGAGGGAGGCTCTTCCCCCCTTTCTGTCCCGGTAAAGGCAGAGTGACACTCGCCGTGTTCCTCGGGCTCTGCCGGCCTGCAGAGGGGGCCAGAGAATTTGGCAGTGTCTGCCCAGCGACTGCCACTGAATGTCTCATTTTGGAAAACCTGGGAAGCGCTTCCAACAAAGAGAAGCGCAGTGTCACTCAGTGTTTCGATACACTATCGCCCTCTAAGGCAATCTGCTCATCACTTTTGCTTTGGTAATTCACCAGCCATTTTCAGTGCTCCCAACTCTTTGAAAATAACGCTGATTTTTCTTGTTGTCAGTGGTTTATATTTTTCACTTCAGCTTTTCTGGAACTTGTACCAATAAAGTCTTAATGATCTTTGTATTTTTAAAGCATTTTGTCAGAAGCAGAATGCAATATGACTTTTCCAAAACGGTATGGAAATCATGATCCATCTGTAAATTCTCTGTGTACCACAGTCATTTATTACTTCAGACTGAAACTTGAAACATGAGAACAAAGCAGAGGCAAAGCCAAATAAAAAAGCCACACCAGAAAGGAACATCTGCAAAATTCTATGAAAAAAAAAATGCACAAATGTTATGAATTAAACCTTTTCTGACTTTTCTTACAGCTGCACAACCTCACACTCAGCAAGACAGGAAGGACTATCGAAATATTTCCTATTCAATATGAAGAAGCAGAAGCCCATAACATTTTTTTAAAACATTAAATAAAAGTCTGCTGGCACACTCCAGAAAATCTAGCAGCTGATAAAGACTGAAAATGTGAATCATAAAATGCAATATAAAGTGCAAGTAATTTCAACTTTAGTCCTTAACACAGTCTTTGCTATGGCTACAGTTGACTTTGTTAACAAGTGGTAAGATCCGATGGAGAAGATGCTGCATTTCGTACCTGGAGGGCATGGAGAAACATGTGCAAAAAAAATTTTTTTTTGTTGGAAAACACCAGTTTGTGGAAAGAGAAAGTGCTCATAAGACAAGGAATGTTTGCGAGTTTTAATTTCGTTGAAGGGTTCAGTGTTATTCAAAAATAATATGCCATTTCAAACACTTCTCTTGACAAACTAAGACATTATTGGGAAGTAGGGGAGGATGACAAAGGAAAAAAACAGGTTAAAATAGTACTCAGTCATTCATCTGTAAACTCATTCAGTCTGCTGTTTTATTGACCCTTTCTAAAGTTAAAGCTTGTCTATGTATTTAGGAAAGGAAATCTCAAAAATCTGGAGAAATATCCCAGATAAAGCGCTTCACAATCAGTAACTGACTGCTTATATTGAGATATGGCCTACACCACTGAAGTCAGTGTGAGAAGGGTTGGGACTCAAAAGAAGGTAAAAAATTCTAGGCACAGAGCAGATACTACAAAGCAAAGCACATTTCAGGTGGATTTTAGGTGGTAAAATTCTAGATTACGTACTTGCCAATTTGTGCATTACATAAGAAAATTGCTACATTCCTCTTATTAAGCATGTAACATTCCTCAGTACACTTTCTAATATCAGTACAATAATTATCATATTTTGACAAATACTAATTTGAAATTCTTCTTGTCCTAAATATTAGTGACTTCTGTATTGTAGGATTTTGTGGGTGGGTATCGTGTAAATGCGTGTGGCCATGGTCTGTATCCAGAAAAAAAGGAGTTTGAAAAGGAGTATGTCACACCACTGATATATGCTGTGGAACCTCTTTCTCTGTGGTGGAGAATGAAGTATTGCTCATGAAAGGTCTTTTAGCAAAGGCCATTCCCACATCACAGCTAGCATGGCCTGTCCCATGTGAAATGCCCTGGGAAACTACACTTTCAGTTTTCATTCATTATACCTTGCTTTAGGGACCCTTAAGCAAGAAAATACCTTGTTTCCAATAACTGGGTAGAAACTGGAAATATATCTACAGTCTCTGCATAATCTTTTAGGAAAGCTATAATGGAAACAAGGAGAGGTGTACTAGCAGACAAAAACTTTTCCTTATGCTTATGTGTACTCACAGTTTTGCATGTGAGACCAGAATTTATTTATAAATAAAAAGGAACTTTTCCCAAAAGCTAAATTATTCTGGAAGATATTGCTATTTCTAGAAGTGACATAGATGTGACAATCATCATCAGAAGAAGTCCTAACGATCAGATAAACATTATACAAGGCAAACATTATGCGTTTGTGTTAAGTATTTTCTACCTTTATCATTGCTATTAAACACTGTGAATGATGTATTTGTACACAGGTTTACGCTTTTGACAAAAGTAGAACTGTTTGCAAGCCAAAGGCTGGATATTAAATTTACGAAGACTGTGCTGTTATCAGCAGTGGAAGCACACAAGTAAAGAATCTTTCTTGAAAAATGAATCTGAAGTATTCATAAAAGCATTCATTAAGGAAATAAAAGATTTTCAGGATCAAAATAATTAAATAGAGAAAGGGTGCACCAAGTATTTTTCACAGAACATTAAAATCATGCATAGAATAAAGCTGCCTGAGATGACACAAGCTGGGCTGTATCCCTGTCCTTTTCATCCCGGAGATGGGAGAGAATGGTCATGAGTTGATATCGACACACTAAAAAAACACCCCCATTTCCTACCCCTGACTTCCTCATTCCTCAACTCTCCAGCCCCTGAGGTACAGGAGCACAGTGAGCCTGTGCCAGTGAGTCCCCAGGGGAATGGAAATGCTGGCAGTGACACTTACATCCCAGACTATAAAGAACCATATGTCAGAGCTGCTGGTGACACCTTAGTCACCAGCTGTTAGCCACGTTCCAGCCTTTACACACAGATAGTCAGAGTTGAAGTTTCACAATATTAAAATATTTCTAAAATCCTGGAGGAGAATTCCATTTTAAACACAAGAAAGTGTGTATAGACTGCATAAATTGAAATGTTCACATTAATTTTCAGAAATAGGGGCCTCCTTTAGCTGGCTTAGAGGTTCATGGGCTTTGTGGGGAAAAGAGAATTGCTGTCTTTATTTGCAGTTCAACTTGGCACTGAAGTAGCAAATAAACTTTGTCTATGGCTGCTTTCCAAAGCAAACAGAACTTTTATCTCTACTTGAAACTTTTATTAAAGCAATGAATATCACATCTAGCATTTATAAATTCCTTCTGTCCTGCACTAAAGTGGAGCATACAGGAAGGATAATTTGGGTAATTAGCTCAAACTAAACCCTGGGTCAGAGGAAAATTTGTGCATAGTGCAATGTGTTAATGTGGAAGGGTGATCAGATCTTTCGCTACTCTGTTCACCCTCTTAACTCTACCATCTCCAGAAAAAAGAAACTTGACTCAACTGCAGTTCTCCTGGGAGCCCTGCTCTGGCATGGCTCCTTTTCTTCCATTCACAGCGAACCTCCTTTTAGAAGTCATAATCTGCCCTGGAATCTAGTTTCGTATTTTGAGTCAGAAAAATACTGGCTCATTCTTCTTTTTATTCCACGGTATGTGATACACAACTTTTCTGATGCTATCAAGTGTATTTAACAGCCCAATAAAGGGATTGGGATCAACTTTTTTAATATTTAACTCCAATATAAAACTTGGACTCTCCTCTATATAGGAAGAACATTTACTTTAAGTTGGATCCCTGATATTTGACACTGGTAATAGACTGTTCACTGTTTCCAGCCATTCATGGATGTGTTCCAGATATGTCCCTGACACATAAAAGAATTTTATGTTATTTGAATACTCTTATGGTAGCTGGAAGCATTTTTCAACAAAGGACCTCACTCAGGGTGATATATTTGGTGAACAGGCTTTCCAAATAATTCTTCATGAGCCTGTACTGTACTGCACACTGGTAATGTACATGTTAGAGGTGTTGTTCTCGGCACAGATGTTCTACCAACAAAAGTATGTCAAGCTGAGAAACTGCTGGCCATTACTCCTGCACTATTAAAAAGGAACCCTAAGCATGTACTGCAACTGCTATGAGAATGTCTTGAAGCTGAAAGAAATGTTACCCTGACATGAAACTCTAGTAAAAAACAAACTCCCAGTTTTGTGGACAAACAAGAGAAAGATTCTAGAGAATGCCAACTGTAACTTCTTGACTTCTGTTCCCTTAACAAGACAAAATCAGGCAGTTCAAGTGCAGGCAGGCATTGATTTGCCTGGGGAGGCTGATTGTCTGAGCAATATCAATTTTGTAGCACATTTGCTTCCTTTCACGAGGCAGAGGAACTGCAGCAGGTTTATCCTGAAGGCCTGTCTCACTGCAACCAGATCAGCCTCTGTCCAACCACATCGTCCAGGAAATTAGGGAAAGATGCATTAAGTCTATTATTTGCCAGTGCAGGGTATTTCCTTCATTCCTTGTCCAGGTCATTTGGAAGGACGGAGTCATTTCCAAAATCTCACACTTTTCTCCAGAATGCTCCATTTTTATGTGCCAACATCACTTTTCTTGTGCAAAAATTGGTATTTTTATTCCAGCTACTTCCCGCAGGAGCAGAGTCAGAATGAAGTCTTTCCTGAGTACAGGGCTCCAATTGTGTTATTACAAAATATAATTTTTCAGTATGGTGTGCTGCTACTTACATCTGTGCTACCATTTTTGTGTTGCTGGAAGTCATCTAAGAAGAACGCTGCAGACAAGAGCTGGGCAGAAGCACAACCACGGTGATGTGGGCATTGCTGGCTGTGCAGCCATGGCAAAACTCAAGAACCTCCATAAAAAGTGAGTCAGATCATTGGATGTCAGCCTGAGGTAGTATCTGTGCCGCCATGACAGCACAGGCAGCCCACGACACTGGCACTTATCATTCAAACATGACCTAATTGCCATTTCTTCCATTAGTGCTAATTGTTCTAAGTGGCCCTTATGTATCAAGTTCTTACTTATGTCCATTGAACAACATCTGCTCCCTGTTCATGATGAAGTGTTTCAAACTGGAGAAAATTTTTCTCATATGGATCCTGTAGAGCATTTGCTGTACTCTTTCTGTCCTGTGTGCAAGGAGGAAGGGCAGTTTGCAGGAGCATGTGTTTTGCCTTATCTGCTGCTGGAATAGATTCTCCAGGCAAAGGTGAGAAGCAGAAAGGGACCCAGGGGCTACAGCAGCTACACTCAATATCCCCATTGCCTCTCTGCACTGACACACCCGATTTTGGTCCTCAGTTCAGGACTAGATTTATAAGGATGCCCCAACTTTTGAGTCTCAAAACCTTTTTGAGTCTCTAAAACTAACTAAAAGACTCAGAGAACAGAACAGAAATAATGTAGAGGTGACACAAATTGCACTAGAAAACTTAAACAGAAGCCAGTTTGTGAAGAGAAGGATTGTCCTTCCATGAACATGGAAAGAATCACACCTCATTCATCCTGTGTTGAATGCGATCAGAAATTGCCACTGAATGTCATCCACAGATATATAGAAACAACAAAAAGCATTGGCTCAGTTCCCCTCTTTTGTGCAGCATGTACAAATTCTGTTGTATTTTTTCCTTTTTGTTATGGTATTGCCAATCCTGAATGAAAGAGCTTACCAATATATAAAAAGATTTGGATGGAAATATAATACCTGCAGTTTTGTAATTTGTCTTTCCTAAAACCCCAAAACACCATGGACAGCTTTTTCAAATTGGCATCTGCAGTTATTCCCCAACCACAAAAACATGCCTATGCTATCATGTGGATCCCAGCAATTACAGTTTGTTTCTGTGATCTTAACTGTATAAAGTCTCCAAACAGTTATTTTGGGCAAAACATATTCCTATGTTGTTATTAAACCTTTTAAGATCACTTTCTATGAATTCTATTATTTCAAATAAACAGGTTGGTATTTCAGAGGGAATTAAAAAGTAGGTAATTTTAAAAAACCTTGATAGTACCTGATTGACTTTGTTTTGAAGAATGTTTGAGTAGGCAGCAGCCTTAAATTAATGCAAGTATGTGAGCCAGGTCCGGCCAGGCTTTGGCCAAAGCCCTTTATGTCCTGCCCATATCGACAATTTTTCTCTAAGCTGCTCTAGAGGTGACTCCTCATTGCTAGGAACATATGAAGCTCCACTGTCTCTGGATTCAGCTTGGATGCACTGGGGTTTTTGTGCTTGTGGCAGCTAAGATTAGCGACCTCTGCTAGTAGGCCTTGTTTTATTGGTATATGTTATACTTCCCTGTCACTTACTGTTATTCCTTACATTGTGCTGAATTCTTGCTGCAGTCTGGGTCATCAGAGGGATATTTGTTAGTGCATCTGCTTCTATAAACAACATATCAAGTTTTAGCGGTAAAACTTTTTGCAAAAGTCTTCATTTAAAATTACATTTACTTCAAATCATGACAGGATATAGGAAAACTGGAAATAAGCCTCAGGAAAGTAGTTTAACAGTATGCTGGGGTACCTAGTTATCATTATTCATTAATGGTTTGAGGAAAAATACTATATTCTTCAGGTAAGAATTTAAGAAAAGCAGAAACTCTTCTTTCATTCACAGAGTGATGCTTTGCAAGAAGATTCCAGGTAAAACCAGAAATGAAGTTTAAATTAGTGTCATTCTAACTCTATATTAGTGTGGCAGGAGTCTACCTACCCCTGCAATTCCCATCCCATTGAAGACTGGCTACTGGAAACTGGTTTCCTGATTACCGGTGAAATCATTCAGATCATAGAATTTGTTCTGGGCAATCTCATTTCTAGGGATGAAAAGAAGCAACAGAGGCCTGTACAAATATATGGTGCCCTTTTTGGTTACTATTATTTCTAATTCCAGCTGAATTATGGATCCAAGTATAGAAGGACACTATTCACAGATGTAAGTGAAATAAAGGAAGAGGATCTCTGGAACTGGTTGAGTGATGTAGGACCATAAATTTATTTAACTTCCCGGATCAGAAAACTCTTCAAGTAGAGATGCATTCTTTTGGTACCACATTCCATAAGTTTCCAAGTTGTGACTGATTATATATGATTTATCTAGGCTATCATGTTTTTAAATGACATGAACTGTGCTGCTAACTGAAAATAACCAATTAAAATGCAAATAGGAGGCAGTTCAGAAATTTTGGTGGTTCTGACACAGCTGATTTGGGCTGAGACTTTTCTTGGCCTTGTTCCCTAAGCAGCTATTTCCCATTAAGAATCATTTGAAAAGTGCAAGGATGGCAGATTTGATGGCGCTGGTCGAACACTCGGCTGTTGGCCGTGTGTGAGACAAAGATATAAATGTCATGGCAATCCTGTGGCAGTCCTGGGGTGGGGCAGCACAGTTGTGACCCCCCAGTCTGCCAGGAGCAGTGCAAGGTCACTGTACGATAAAGTAAAGTACAACAGATCCTCAAAAGCATTTTGCCTTTAAAGAAGTGCTTCCATCTCCCTCACTAAGCAAGGCCAGGAGAGCTGTTTCAGATGGTAACATGGTTAACACGTACTTTCTCAATGTAGTAGCTGTTCTGTGTTTCCTGTCATGAGGATATATGGATTTCATTTTTTCACTCTACTCAAGACTGAGAACAGTAGGGATTTTCTGTTTTCAACTGAAAACTGTCAGTTTTTATGGAAGCAGAACAAGCTCCTTATGGAAAAAATGAGACTGATATTTATACCTTAAGAAAATTAATCTAAACTAACTGCAGAATAGAAACTTTTAGATAAATTTCTCTTAGCCTTTGACACTTGGTCTACATTTCCCTCGTTTTCCAAGACAGGTTTTATCAATAGTGCTCTTTGCTATGTGCTGGTAAATGTCTGCATAATTATAAGCCACAGGCATCCAGGACAGAGTGAAGGAACAAGCAGTACCTGATGGAGGCATAAAATAGCAAGTGTTTGTGAAAGGTACGAGGAAGGTTTTCATGCGGCACAGTTTATCCAACTGTGAAAACATTACTTGGGATATTAGAGAGCGGGTGCTCGGAGCTCTTTTGGCTGCTGACCAGGATAAATGGTCCAAGCAGAGGAGCTGACTGCAGATTAGTTACATATAAAGAAGACACAAAGGAAAAAGAGAAACATGACCCAGGAGAGAGCAGCATGTGGGTTGAGAGATTAATCAAGTATTTCCTGAGTTATTTTTCCCTGTGTCCTGCTCCTCAGTGAACTCTACTCTTTCCCTCCTTCTTTAGTAATCCCACCTTGCATGGTTCTGGGGGTTTACACACATAGTTGCAAATGTTATCACATCCCTTTCTGCAGGATACTCTCTGCTTTGAGACACAATCATACAGTTGCTGAGAAAAAATACCAAACCTCAGTACAAGGAGGGCACAGAGTTCAACTCTACCACCACAGCTTTTCACTGAAAATATTATCTGAAAATCACAGATGAAACAAACAAATATGGCTTTTCTCCTTCATGACATCTCCCTCAATCACACTTCCATGACTTTTTCCACACTCTGAACATAATTCTTACTCTTACATTTCATTCAACTGTGTGTGAGTTTTGCATCTCAGATGATCTTTCTGCACTCATCAGTACTCCAGACTCACCACTGAATGCCCCCCGAGAGCTTGTCAGTCATCCCATTGCCATTCTGAGCTGTGTTCAAAGAACAAAGTGAATGAGATTTATTTCATACAAAGTGAGAATGAGTTTGTTTAGTGATCTTGACAGGCTGGAGAGATCTCCATATTCCAGGATACTCATTTGTATGTTAAATTTTCATCCTGTTTGGATCTGGCTGAACAGTTCCATACAAAGCCAATATTTTGCCACAATCTAGTAAGGAATATTTAAAGCACTGCAACAAAATTAAATCCTAAAAGCAGAAGAAAGATGACATATCCTGAAATCTATATGGAATTGGATACTCTCCTCTGCTCTTCATTTAGCAAATGAAGCAAACCACTCAGGTACAATTTAAAATACAACAAAGTGAAACATGGCATACCTTTGGGTTATTTTCATTGCCATATAGTAGAATGGTTTTTTGTAGCTGATAATTCCAGCAAGCTGGAGACCATTCTACTTCCAACCCATCTAGCATCTCTGAAATATTGAGTATAGCACCCTTAACTGCTGAAGTAATATTGCACAGAGATCGCTGGAATATAAATCTACCACAAAGACAGAGTATTCAGGACATGGTCTGCTCATCACTTTTCCCATCACAGAAATGTAAAATTGCAAGAGCTATTCCTTGCAGAACTCAGCCCTTAGTGCATGAAATAAGGCGTTATCAGCTACACACAGAACGAGCTTTTGTCTGACCTTATCTCCAATTGTGAAGGATTGCAGAGCTTTAAAAGGTAGCCTGGTGGGGTGATTTTTCCCATTAAGGTACTCTGAATTGGGTTTTCTACTTGTTTTTTTCTGACATCCAAGCTAAATATTCCTGTTGCAAATTAAAGGGTCGTGTTCTTATGATTTTATAGTCAGAAGACAGAGAATCAACTCTCTGACCAGCTTATGCACATTGGAGAGTCTCACACTGTAACCTGACATTTGATAACCTTTTTCAAAAATCTTTAAGAATTTTGACTTTGCCAAAATATGATCAAATTTTCCACTCTGCCAACTACAATATGCTTTTCCTTGGCAGCTTCTAATGTTCTCTGGAAAGTCTGGTCTATTGTTTTTGTATGCAGATAAATGCAATTTTTTTATTGCTAACAGTTGCATGTACATTAATGATGCACTGGTATCCCCACAGTATGACATGCCATGTCCTTGCTATCCCACCTTTTCAGTATTTCTACAAAGTAATTAGCAGTGTTTAACAACCTGCACTTACACACCTGCAAAATGAACACATCCCGTTCAAATCTTTTTCTTCATGCTATTTAATTCTTAAAATAGTATGATTGCAATGCACTTTGACTATATCAAGTATTTTCTATCATTCATTCTTGCTTATTTGAATATTATTTGAGTTTGTAGAAACGATTGAAGTACTGTGTCATTTTATTAACAGCAACGCTGATTACTGCTGCCTAGTATGTTTTTCAGCGTAGTTCTGTTTCACAGTTCTTTGTGCTTACAATACATTTTTATAGGTGGTTGCTTTGCCATATGCATGCTGTGCTTCACACAACCATTTTAATGTGTTGTTTTCATTACAAATAAATCTGTTCTCTACTGGGCATTTATCACTTGTTTTTATGATAAGTTCATATATCCTAAATAGATGTTCTTTTAAGTCTTCTATTGCAAAACACTGTTTTAAGATACCATTTAAAATTCGCATTCCTGTGCTGCAGTAACAGTGACTGAACACAAATGGAATTGGAATTCCCTTTCAGAAGGACAAGCGCAAAGGAAAATGTGTCAGTAGAACTGTCAGTTCTAAACTCCACTTTAATTCCTTTATTAGAGCATTCCCTAACTCTTCAAATTCAAATATTTGTTATGCTCTCCAGTTCTACACCATCATGATTAATGCTTTCCTCTGTGGATCATTTTCAGTAGATTGCTACAACTTTCTCACATCGTAATTTTGTGTGGCTTTCCCAAGTGATAGACAAAGATCAACCCCCCATTCTCATTCTTTGCCAGGTTTCTACTTAGAATACTTTGATTACTCCATTCTTTCCAAACACTACGTTTTTTCATTTTCCAAAGATTATTATAATAAAGATATGACTTTGTAGAATACTGGTACAAGACAAATTCTCAGCTAACCTAATTCCAAAATAGGTACCAATCCTATACAAATTTATAATTCCAGCCTAGATAAAGGCCCTATGTCTTGGTCTTAATGACAACTACAACCAAGGTTTATTCATAACTATGACAAATTCTGCTTTCATAAGTGAGGATTTATTTGTTTGTTTGAAGAATTGTGGGATTTGTATGGTTTTATTTGGTGTGGGGGGGGGTTCCCCCAACAAGTCTTCATGTCTACTTTTGTTATTTGGAAGGCTCATTTGAGAGCCCCAAAGGACCTTGAATTCCTTCAAGATTAGAGTTTTAAGTTTTCAAGCATAGAGTTTTGTTTCTAGTTACTAAAACATTTTAGACATTAAATTATTGGTTGCTAAATACTAAACTTGAAAAAGGAAGTTGCCCTTTACATTTAGCTATGGTTTGTCAGTGAAAATTGTACATTTGAAAGGTGTAGTTCTATATTTGTTTGAAGTTGGATCCACTAAACCACAAACAAATGGTTTTCTAGTCTCCTGCTTCTAGAAAATCAAATAGAAGCTTGCAATTACTCGAACTGCACACCCTCTGCTGCTGCACATATCTGCACACCATCTTCAGCAGGAATCAGAGGAGCTGGAGGAGCAGGTGTGTCTGGGAAGTAGATCAGCATTCTTGGGGTTTAAAATACTTCAGAATAACCCTCCTTGTTAGAAATATTGTTCGGTGGTATAATGAGGAACTGAGAAGCATTCATGTTGTGTTCTTACTTGAGTTCCTCCTGTCAAAACTTCAGCAAAAAAGAGCAGCAAGAAATCTTTTCATTAATTTGTTTGATTTGGAGCAGATCTTCAGGAAAAAAAATTTAGTTCTTCACTGATTTTGAATTTTTTTATGGTTGTATCAGCTCATTTTTCTTTATCTGATTAAATGTCTAAGGAAAGCTGTTCAAACAGGTTCATCAGCAACATAATTCAAACCACATAAAATTGGACCGAGCACTGGCATCTGCTAGCAGTTATTTCCTTAGCTTGGAAAGTTCAGAAAAGGAAGAGCAGCACAGAAACCAGTTCTGTGAGAGAGTATTGAGCACTAACTGAGCAGGTCAGAGGAGCCACAGAAAACTCTGAGTTGCAAGGGGCACACAAGGATCCCTTAAGTGAATGGGAATCAAACCCACCCCCTTGGCATTTTTAGTGCTGTGCTCCAAGCAGGTAAGCTCATCTCAGGGTGAGCATTGCCAATGCACAAAAAGGCAGTGAAACATCCCATGATCCCTTGAAATGCAGGTGTATGCTTGTTTCCTGTTGATTCCTACATAAAAGCTTTCTTTGCATCTACTGTGTAGTCAACTTGCAGTATGAAAACTGGAAAGAGCCACTTTCCTCTCTGTAGGGAATATTTTTTTTATCACAAAAATATTTTTACCCAGAAGTAAAATGTTTCAGCCCCTTTTTGCAGACTCTTTACATAAAGTATGAATTTGCTTACAATTCTAGAAAAGCTGTAGGCCAACATATTTTTTAAAACGAACATAAAATCCTGACATTAGCAAAGTGATTAAACACACAATAAAGGTTTGCACCCAGAGTGCACCGTACATTGGTTATTCAGTATTATTTTTGTGATATTCTTAGAACTGACTGAGGGTTTTTTCAGCTTGCAAAAGTGACCTGAAATAATTTAGTTCTATTTAACTCATTTTTAAATTCATAGTGCAGCATTACATCTGCAGCAGTACTTCAGCTCCAGATCTTGCAAATATTGTATAAGTTATGGGAATTATAAGGCAGCTGGGAGTCCTGTTTAGGATGATAAAGAATCAAAGCAATGTCCTTAGAGAGCAGTACAGTTATGTAGTTCATTAGAATGTTTTAAAGTAACAGTTTAATTCAGATAAGAAATAATAAATTCAGATCTGGGTCAAGCATATTTTAAAGATTTCAATTCATTTTGACTTTCCCCATCTGAAAAAACAACTTAAAAATTAACATCCATTAAAAAGTTTAGTTTGTAAAATCTGCATTACCTATTGAGGATATATTGTTGTTACATGAAATTTCCAACCTTTTCCAGTTTAAACACTGTATAAAATTCTGCCTCTGCCAATTAGACGTGCATGAGTCCCTCAGCACAAAGCCATTTTACCATGTGATGTTCTAATGCAAAAGGCACGGCACATGAAAAAAACATTGGGTTTGCAGAGTGAATATTTAGTTATTCTTTAGGTTGTCATTTGTGGCTTTATGAAAGAACAAATGTTAAAAAAAAAAAGAGAGAAAGGAGTTCTCTTGCAAGTAGAGAGGGATACAGAAGATTACAATACAACATACAACATAATCATATATTTACTGCACAAAACCAACCACAGAAATATATACATTCATTTTAAGAGTTACAGCAGATGTTCACCTATTTGAAGGCCAACAGCTCTCCCCACCACCATTAAGCACTAAGGGGAGAAACATCAACAACAAACCAAACAAAACCAAATAACAAAATCAAAATACGTACATTACTTATCCTATCTATAGATCTCAGTTCCCCAACTCCTCAGCTTGAAGCTTTTAGGTTGTAAGACAATGTAAAAGATCTAAAAATATTCAGAATACGCAGGCAGCTGCTCTGTAACTTATTTCAACCAATGCATTACAAGGGTTTTGAAAACTGCCAAGCTTCAAATAAATGCCACTCCCAACTTACACTCCTTTTAAATGTCACCTGCAAAGCAAAAAAGGGAAGAAAAGTTGTTCTTTCCTTTTACCACCTAATGATTAGGTTACTTGCCCATGAAATTCCAACCAGGTTCCACTTCAGGCTCTCAGGATTCACATATATATTGCCAAGTAAGAGATGTGGATGTTGGAGCCCGCTGCCATCACCAGCTGGGCAATTCTGATTAAACGGATAGAGGCTAAAATTCAGTAAACCACATGGAGAGGGAAAATAGAGGAAATACTGCACCAGCACAGAGTAGGAAATGGACAAATTCTGGTTTTAGCATGACTGTAAACTAGAAGAATTCTTGCTCACTCTCTCCATAGGCACACTACAATCCCCACACTGGCCTCGTGGCTCAGTCCTGAGTCATTAACTCAGCAGAAGGCTTTCCCAAGGCATGCAAGCAGTGCAGCACCTGAGGGAAAGCCCATTCCTCCCTCTCCTTGCCACTCTTTCCCAAGTGCTCAGGTGTGCTGGAGCAGGTCCCTCTGATGCCAAAGGCTTGTATGCTCACACCAAAGACTGGCTATAGAAAGGACAAAACAGCCACCCCTATCACTAAATCAGCAATCGACCCTGAATAATGTGAGGAATTGAATTATTTATTTGTTTGTTTGTTTGTTTGTTTGTTTATTTGTGAGGGCTAAAAAGAAAGGGTGAAGGCTCTACTCCTGCCTTCCAACTACTCCTTTTACATTCCTGCTTCCAAGAATGTTGGTAAGGCCCCAGCTACTCAGACTATTGTGTCTATATAGGAATACAGGAACAAGGGTTTATGTTCTTTTCTACTTTCCTTGTTTGCCTGGATAGCTTTATGTCATTATTTTAAAGCCAGTGTGCATTCATAAGGGTTGCATTACCACAAGTTTTTCCCATGTCTGCATTTATTTATTCATTTTCCCATAAGAGAAGTAGTAAATAACTTTAGAAATGGATTGGACTCAGTTCACGTACTAATCATTATACATATGTGTATATAAGAAGATGTAAAAAAATCAAAATCAACTGATGTAGCAGTTGCCACTATAAACAGAATAAATAGGTTCCCAGACACGAAAATACAACATTTACTTGAAGGAAAAAAGAGTTCTTATCTTTCAATTGTCCTTCTAATACAATCAAATTAAGCAGATTTGAGGGAGGAAAAATAGAAAAATGCTCTAGTTGTAACTGGTGTTCTGGGCCACGTAGTCACAATATGCTGTGTAATTTTCAGTTCCAGTCTTCCTTTTCCCCCCCACCAAAAAAGCCTTCAGCGTCTGTAATACTGCTGTTCAACTGGTTATTGGGTACATAAAATGGTGTCTTCATCATTAGAAATTCATTTAGAGCTATCAATTGCACCACCTGAAAATCCCCTACTTTATAATTCAAGAAGATAAAATTAATTTTAATAGTAATAAACTGTTTCAGAAAAAAAAATCAATTTGGAGATGGTGTTCTGGGTATACTGATGGTATCCTCTTATTACTACAGATATATGTTTGCATTCACATCCTTGCTAGATTCAGCTAACACGCCACAATGAATTATTTTAAAAGTCAAGGAACAAGCAGTTCCCATCTACAGAAGTGAATAATGATTGAATAATCTTTTTGGATGTTGCCAGTAGTAAATATCTCCAGATTTTGGCTCACACATCTTTGCCTTGATGTCTAAGGTGATGAGTAAATTCAGTTTGAAGGTTGTAGGAAATACATGTGCTGGCATGTACTTAGCAGACTCAGCACATCCATCAACACCGTGTATTTGTCCCCAAAACTGAATTATTAATTTTTGTCCCTTAGGTCTCCTACTATCCTTTTCTAAAAATAAAAATAGGAATGAGAAAGACGACCACATTTCTCTGCCTATGAATCTTTGTTCTTTGCTTTAAAAAGCTACTTTTTGTTCTCCCACTCTACGTAAGATTATTATCAAGTATTTCCTCTAATGCTAATGACCATGCTATATCCTTCATGAGTAGTGTAAGGATTTTAAGCAGTTGAGTGTCTCATGGGAATGTAAGAAATCCTGCCACCATCCATCTGCAGTTAGGGACAGCACAGGCACAGACACCACAGCAAACCCCAGCATTTGTCATTTGGGTTTTCTCTACCTTTTATGCACATTTAATGGTGGCAACATTTCCTCTTCAGGATGGACTGGGGGGAATTTGGAAGTAATAAGTGTGTTTCTGGTAGGGAACTACAAATTCTGATCATGTGCAGTGAGGTCTAATTTGAGAGATCTAAAATTAGAAAAGGCAGTTCAGGTTTTTGGTGGGTTGTGGGGTATTTCGTGTTTTGTTTTGGTTTTCTTAAGGCTTTTTTTTATTCACTGTTACACCTTTGACTCCAAACCTTAAATTTCCTGATAGATATTAGCTAGCCTTTGGAGGGGGGGGTAGATGGAGCCTGTCTTGCTTTGGCTCCTTGCAAGATCCTAATCTGTAGATAAGTGGATGGATCAGTGCTGCCTGACCACAACAAAATCTTCGTATTTCTTAATTGGCATCTGCTCTAATTAAATGTATATAAATTTCACAAAAAAGGACTATCAAAGGATTTATGATAATGGAAGTTCTAGCATAAGGGAAAAATTACTTTCTTATAACTAAATAGTTTGTACAATGAGTACAGCTTTTTTTAGGGAGGTAAATACATTTGTAAACTCTTAGGTCCAACTCCAAAATGAATGTGTCTCTGTCTCTCTCATGATGCCTCTAGCGACTGGAAAAAATATTCCCAGATAAACACAGTAGTGAATCTATGGATTCACAGTTTCTGCTAAAGCAATTGCTGTAACATGCAAACCATGGCTTTCAGACACAGGAAACATCCTGAGGCAGGTAAATTAAAAATTATTTTTATGGATTGGAAACAGTTATTGTCAGTGCACCACACATCTACACAGATTTATTTTATTTCCCCCCAGGATCAACGTGCAATGTCAGATAATAAGTCCTGTGAAGACAAAATAACATTACGGAATTCATGCCAAGAGTTCTACCTTGGAGACTCTCTATGCATTAACTATGGAAACTGCTGACTGCTATTTATTTCAGCTGCCCCATAAAAATCCCCTCAAATTTACTAAAATTATTAATTTTAGTAAAACACATAAAGATACAATTACAATCTTTGTGAGCTCATTTACATAGCTAGTATAAGTGAATTTAACAAAGAAAAATATGATTGACCAAAATTATAATTAACAATATCAGTTTCATCAAGAAGTGATAATCACTTTATGTTGTACCTCAAAGCTGGTATTTTTTATAGAGGCAGAATGATCTTCAAGAGAACCTGGGAACCACCTTGCTACCCTATATAACCCTCAGACTATACACTAATCAAAGCATGAGTGTCAAGAAATATTTCTCAAAACAGTTAGAATTTTAGCATAATTTAAATTAATTTTACTCTGGATACTGTGCAATTATGGGCTGGCAATATCATAATGTTCTGTTAAGGAGCTGCAAGGTGCCTACCTCCAGTGAGACACAGATTGGACAAAAGCCAACGGGAAATCTAAGTTTCACATCCTACTCCCTCTTGAAATGAAATTCTGCCTCCTCTGGAAGTCAAGGGGAGTTTCACTCTTGACTTTACTAGGAAGGATTTAATCCGTAAATAAAAGAAGGGTTTTTTATTGAGATCCTTTAATTTTGTATCCTGATACCTTTTTAAAAAGGATGTGAGATCTGTTCAGTCACAATCCTTAGTTTTGCAAACCTCAGGGGGTCCAATTAGAAGTAGAGAGAAATTTAAACAGCTGTATTTTGCCACTTAACCACCGAAAACCATTTTGTACCAGACACATAAAAAAGCACATTTAATTATGACAATGAATTTACCAGCATGAAGGAAGTTCAAGTAGAATGGTTAAAAAGTAAAGTTTTCTAATGCTGCACTGTTCAGTTTTCATGGGCTTTTATACTCTTAGCTGAACTATTCATATTAGCTAACTTAGACTGTATAATAATTTATCATGATTTTCCCTTTCTAAGTCAGAAAAAAAAAATGCTGTCTATTTATACTTTTTCTACTCACTTAATTTTTTGATTACTCAAACTGAAATCCAGTGTATTTCACTATTTAATGAGAGACATCAAACACTGAGAAAGCATTTAATGATTCCTTCTGCTAGAGTCCTTAATTACAAAAGGAATCAAGTTCAGTGCTGTTATTTAGTTACATTCTAAAATGTTTCTTGGACTGTCTACAATCATTTTATTCTCATGACTTGATGATGTCTCCAGCATGGTTATTCCAGACTCTGGATGCACGCTCCCCTGACTTTCTAACAAATACATGTCATCTGCCAAACTCAACTTGCTGGGGCTTCATCTACACTGTGGTTGGAATGGGAAAAGCTTGGATATCCAAGCAGAGAGTTTGCTACAAAAAAAACAACAAACCAAACTTCGGGAAGTAGACAACAAAGGCACTTAAAAGACACCACAGACTTTTAAGGGGAAATCTCAACTGAGATGGATTTCAGAACACAACAAAAACTTAAAAAGGAATCAAAGATCTTGTCATCACTTGTCAAGTGACTCCTGTAACATGCTTGTATCTGACAGATTGTTTTCCCTCCTTCCAGGAACAAAAAAGACAGTACAACCTATATTAATATTTATGCTAAACAGACAAAACAATCTCATGAACCACCATGATGGACAAGAGAGGAAAACCAGAGACTGTGATGAACACGTGGAGTAAATTTTTGGATATGATCACTAGCACAGTCTACTCTCTGTACTAGTGCCTTTTACTTCTAAACAGGTCAGTTTGATAAAGTCAAACAGTCAATGTATTCAAATTCACTTTTCTTCAGAATGATCCCTCCAGAGTTTTTACCCCATAATTCACCTCTTCTTATCTACTTTTACCAATTTCTTTGTTGTAAAAGCTCCTCCAACCGTTATGCCAAAGAGCAGTCCAGCAAATGTTGTGGTGATTCCTGACATGTGTGAAAATTTACATAAAATGTCTCATGTTGATCAGTTGAATTATTTTTCTAAATGAGAAAACCAAGAACTAGTATTGGGTGTTTTCTGCCAAGAGAGAATCTGACTCCCTGGAGTAAGTTTTTATGAGAAAAAAAGCATGGCCATCTCAAAGTCAAGCATTAGATGAAAACAGATAACAGAAAAATTATAAAACTCTTCTATCGCTTCCCTCACGTCACAAGAGCTGAAAATCAGCAGGGCTAAATCCAGTGGCCAAGTGTGTAATTTTCAGTATAGACTGTTGAACTGCTACTTTTGCACGTCTCTCTGCAGTGTGATGTGGACAAAGCACAGCTGCCAAGTGTGCAGTGCTGGGACAAAGCAGAAATAATGAAGTGTTACAGCCCAATAGGGAATGTAGGTTAAGGATTTAAACAGGCAAGAAGTGTGAAGGGCTGATGCAGAGCAGTCCAGCTGCCAGGAAAAGGAATAGGCAGGAGGGAAAGGTACCTGCAGCAATCATGTCAAAAGAAGCTACCCAGGCCTACAGTCAGGACACTGGCCAGTCATTTATTAGTATTTTGAAATCTGATTTCAGTTTAAACTTCAGGAAAGCCAAGCTAACAAATTCTGTTCACCGCATTGAACAGTCAATATGAAGAAACCTGAAGTTATCTGGAAAAAAAAAGGACAACGTGAGGCTGCGGTTATCTCACAAGAAACTTTTAATGATGGCAGAAAATAATAATTTAAAAACCCAAACAAATAAGAAAACCCCACCAACAATAAAATGCATCAATGTATGTTGTATGAAACTACAAGAGTTAGTTACATCCTAAAAAAAGTGATGACCTAAAATTATTCAGGCACCTCTCAAGATAATAATAATGCAGATCCAGTATAAGATAGTTAAAAGAATGAAAAACTGTTTACAATAACGTCTCTAAAGATAGCAAGACAAGGGGTATGAAAATATTTTTCTTTGGATCATTTAATCTGTGGAATTATTTCCTTTCTTCCTGTTAGAAATAGAATATTGAACTGAATGAACCCTGATGAAGAACTGAAAGCAAAGGAAGCAGGAAGGAAAGTAAGATCCCAAAGGCAAATGAGTGTAATATAGAGGGAAAAATATAAGGTTTAGATCCACAATATATTATTCTCCAGTCAACTAAAGAAAATGCAGCCTTTTTTTTCCACCTCTATTACTCTCCCCACAGCCCTAAGATTTTAACTGGGTACCTGATAAGCAAAAAAGGTTGATCTGTTTGAAGAATGCATTGAAGAATCTGAAGTTATTGAAACTCAGCATTAAAAAGGTTATTTTGCCTAAGAGTGGCAGCTGGTAAGGGCACTAAAAAAGTCTCAAAAAAGTTTAGGAACAGAGAGGATGAAAGTGAGCAAGACTGAAAAATAAAGCAAATGTGGTACTGCGAAATTCTCTTGCCTCATTTCAAGAGTGTGATGACCCAAAGTCAGGGACTAATGTCAGGTTTAGGGCACCAGAGCAGCACTTGCTAAACACATCATAACATTTCAATGCTTGGGCTTTAGACAGCTCAGGTACCCCAGATCATCCTGCTCTGCTGTGAATTCCAGGAGAATAAATGAAGTATTTTCTGCAGAAGTAACAAGAGGGCAGCCTACCGGAATAACTTTTAGAAACACTGGGGTAAAGACAAACAAGGCAACAAAAAAACCCCAATATCATTTGAAAGCTGGGATCTTGTAAAGATATAACTAAAGTACTCTGGATTTTTGAGCCTAGTAGTGGGCTAGAAAAATACTGTCTTATTACACTAAAGCTAAAGATGGAATTGGTTCAATTGGCTGCTGTAAAGGCATGTCAAGAAAGCATTTTTTTAGTGGGCATTATTTTCATAGGTTGGCACCTGCATTCATCTCTCAGAATGAACAGGGTGCGACTATAGACACATGTCAGGGATTGATTACGCTAATTAGAAGGGTACCCTATGATTAAAACTGTGATATAAAAACAAACAAATAAACAATCAAAAACCATAAACATCAGCTGTTGAGAGCCATCCAAGAGGTAGGTATTATTACAAGAGTAATTCAAATATTTTGCTGCTATAGTGGAAGATCAGAGGTGTGAGTCCTCTCTGTTCATCTTTCAGATCTTCCAAATAGCTCAGCATACAGAAGTTGTCTTCTTTTAACATTGTTTCCAGATGTACTCTTGGCCAGCTTTCATCTTCCATTTGGACTGCTATGAATGACCTGAAACTTGGGAACACAATTATACTCTGGGACTAAAATGTTATTTTCTGCAAATAAAGAACAAAAAGTTGCAAGGCAAAGATATGTGGTGACTTAACATCTAAGTTGCTCTTCACCCCAGAAGAGAGGGCAAAGGAAGTTTTGATTACTCCACCCATGTCTAAGTTTCTATGTATGAACAAACTCCAATATATTCAAGGAGTTAATTAGATGGTTTCTGATTCAGTCCTACAGCACTGAGTGTTCATTGATTTACAGATTAACGATTATGTTATTATCACACTTTTTTCTGGAGAAAAATAGACTAATTGGAAAAAATGTATTTGAGCTAAACGATTAAGTCAAAGCTACAGAATTTGCATTTCAGCAGCAGTGACTAATCTCTCTGGTAGGGCAGGCAGGACATCCTCAAGTATTAGCATATGAAGCATAACCCTAGAAAGATGCCAGTGTGTGTGACACTGCTGGGCTCTGTGTGTGTGTGATACTGCTGGGCTCTGTGTGTGACACTGCTGGGCTCTGGGTGTGACACTGCTGGGCTCTGGGTGTGACACTGCTGGGCTCTGTGTGTGTGTGACACTGCTGGGCTCTG
>VZRV01007327.1:666416-844472 GCA_013398115.1 Falcunculus frontatus | reverse complement strand
CTCTGTGTGTGTGACACTGCTGGGCTCTGTGTGTGACACTGCTGGGCTCTGTGTGTGACACTGCTGGGCTCTGGGTGTGTGACACTGCTGGGCTGTGTGTGTGACACTGCTGGGCTCTGTGTGTGACACTGCTGGGCTCTGGGTGTGTGTGACACTGCTGGGCTCTGTGTGTGACACTGCTGGGCTCTGTGTGTGTGACACTGCTGGGCTCTGTGTGTAGTAGAATCAACGTAAATGGATCTGCCTAGATCCTGCTTTCAGCCCACACTAAAAACTCTTTGGCCCAGCAGTGACAGTGGCTGGAAATGCACTGCCAGAGCCAAGAGCAGTACATAAGGCCAGTTCCCAAGAGCTGTCATTCCCCAGAGCCCCGTGGCTGCCCTCTGGCCAGCCTGCTGCCTCCCTAAAAGCCTGACCTGCAGCCAGTACTTGACAGGAGGGGACTGCTGGCTTCCTGGGAATAGGCATCACTTTGTGTATCATGGATCCCAGGAATTATCCCACTGATCCACAAAGAATCCACAAGCTGTAGTTTAAGCAATACTGCTTGTGACTATTCAAATTTCAAGCAGCTGGACTTGATCTTCCAATGAGCCTCTAAGCTGAGAAATCTACTGTTAGTTTGGTGGGACAATCTCTTTTTGGAGCAAATGGACAAATAACCAGCCAGTTATAGCATGAGGAGCTCTCTGGGGACCTCACATCATGTACCAGGTACTTACCTTTCATCCAATAAAAGGAATATTTCATCACTATAGAAGATAGTCATGTCAATAAAGAGAACAGCACAATTCCAGCTGCTAACCAGTTTGGTGTCAGTAACCCCAGAGCAATAAAGAGAAATCTGGACAACACAGTGCTCATTTAGCAGCACCCCAGGCCTTACCAGTGTATTTTCATCACTGACTTTGTTTCTACTATTCATATTTCAGTTACCATTTTACAACAACGTTTATTTTATGCCTTTTACTGTATTGATTATTTGGGCAGTGCATTCCAAACAAAACTCCTTCAAGCTACACTAGCTATGGATGAATTTCTTTTGAGACGCTTGGTTCACCAGGAGAATGAAATGCTGAGAAAAGGCTTCATCTTGCTGGTGGATACTGGGCTGGTTTTCAGAGTGAGGGCTCACTGGGAAGAAATCAGTCCCTGTTAGCACTGAAACCAGCAATGCTGCAGTGAGCTCAGAGGCATTTTTTCTCTCTTCTCTAGAAGAATTATTTTTATAAGACAAAATTACTTCCTGCTTTTGATGCTGAAGTCTGTGAGTCTGTTCTTCATGGAAGAACCATACATGTGCAGCTCACAGAAAATCATAACCCAGATCGCTTTCTGCAATTTCCAGCTTCCCTTACAGATGACTAAATATGAATTCAGTGTTACATAAACATCTAAAATGAACCCTCCTCATCATTCACAAGTGGGATATTAAAATCACTTGACATTTTAAGTTAAGGTGAAATACACTAGCTTTTTGAAAATTAACTTGAAAAGGAACAAATTTTTTTTTTTGCTGTAAATAGATCAAATTTGCTATTCAAAGAATTATCCTATCTATCACTGACTTTCATTTATTCAAACAAAAATGTTGCTCCTTTCAGTGAAAGGCCACTATGAGTTCAAATATATTTCATGTCTCCTTTAAACAATTGATGTTTTCTTTTACCTAAGGGCAGACATTAACATTTGAACATCATAAATTTAGTCTCCAAGAAGCAATACCATTTAGTTCACTAAGAAAATGCACAGAAACTGTTTTTCTAAGCAATTGAAAAAAAATCAGTTTAGATAATATAGCTGCTGAAAGTGAGTATCATTGTTCAACTTTCTATTATAAATGTAGGCAGTGTTGCATTGCTCAGGTAGAATATGAGAACAGCTTTCCCTTCCAATATCTAATTTCTGCACCAGAATTATTTATTCCTTCTGGAGAAGGTAAAGCTGAAAAAACATGAGTTCTCTCCCCGGTAGGAATCTTTGTCCCATCAAGCAAGGGGTCAGCAGTTTACAGCTGTGGAGTCAAGTATGGCTCTTTCAGAAATATTCTTTAATCAGTCGTTTTTTGTTTGTTGTTTGGCTTTTTGGTTGTTTTGGTTTTGCAGCAGGGGGAGGAGTGCAGAAAATCTTGTTGGGATGGGCAACAATATTTTCAAAAGTCAAACAATCAGTCGTGTCACCATATGGAATTGCACATACCAGGAACTACATTCATCTCATCTTCTTGATATGTTCTAAGACAGCCTTTCATATCCACCACATCCCTGTCCCAAGAGAAGTTCAGCAGATGTTTGAGAGTCCAAAGATTTGCCATAGCACTGCCCTTCTGACCAGAGACTGGTGACAACTGAGGTCATACACCAGCCAGGAACCACAGCATTTTACCTGGCACTCTGAACCATTGTTGCTGAAAATAAAAGCATACAAGAGAAGCAGAGGCCAGTGCTTTAAATTGATAGTCTCCTGCCCGTGCAGCTGAAGTGCTTCTTTTGGTTTCTCTTTAGAAATGAAATAGGCTGATATGTTTTCAGTAGGTGGGGAATCAAACACACTAGACCAAAAAGTCAAAGTGAGTTGGATAAGTAAACAAAATATATCAAAGGAACTTAACTCCTTGGCAGTGGTAACAGGGGATTCCAGTGGAGCTTGTGTCTGGAAAATTGGACTCCAGGGCCCAAAGGGATTAATTTTTCAAATTTATTTTACTTTCCTGTTGCAGATTTGGAACTTTGTACTCTTAGGTCTTCCACTAATTTTCTTTCTCCCTCTAAGAACTGGATAGCAGGTCAGGGAAAAAAAAATTGAATATATGTACTAATTACACAGTAGGTTGAAAGACTTCCTTTCAACTTGGTACTATAAATAGGAAAACAAACAGAGCTATTGACATTAGTCACTATCAGAAAGGAAATTATTTCTCTGATTATTCCACATATAATAACATTTTTCTACAATTGTATTTTAAATTCATAAAGTTACTACAATATAATATGAGGTAACAATTTTGTCACGTTACTGTTATGAAATGCCGTTTCACAGTGTTGTAAGACTACTCAAAAACACCCTGAAAAAGAGAATGTGAGCCCTTACACACTGAAAGGCCATTTACTAACAAGGACCTGATAATAATGTCCTTCTGGGACACAGTGCATTGTTTTGGGAAACCGGTAATCTTTAATTCAAACTATAAATTACAATGACTCTTGGCATTCCATCAAAGTGAAGTCTTTGCAAGCATAGCTATTTTAGTTCTTTCTCTTGCATCATTAAAAGAAACCGTGGATCCTCTGCACAAAAGCTAATCAGAAGAAACGTGACAACTCTCAGATTAGCAGTCTTTAGAGAAATGCTCAAGGTTTCCAGTATGCTTTTTAATCTTTTATTTGAATATCTGGGCTTCTTTGAGCCTAAGAGAGTCTCACTTTTAAAGTGGAGTTTTACTGCTAAAAACCTTCTCTAGTAATTTTATAGAATCATAAAACAGTTTGGATTGGAAGAAATCTTAAAGTTAGTCTCGTTCAAATCCCCCTGCCATGGGCAGGGACACCTTCCACCAGAACAGGTTTTTAGTGGGCAAAACCAGATAAAGTATCTAGAATACCAAAAGAAATGTTCCTCTCTGATTTCAGCTCATCTAAAGCAAAGGGGAAAAATCTTAATTTATTTCATTATATCCTGAATACAGCTCTAAATGAGTACAAGTTAGCAGATTAAAGCCAGGTGCTATTACTGCAGAGCAAAACCAGTCAGATCCAAATCCTACAGCTGACTCATGCATATTTGCATTTTTTAACTAAAGTACAATTTTTAACCCAAGTTCAGTGAAATTGTTCATCTATTTGTAGACAGATCCTTCCTCATCAAGAGGTATTTTAAGGTAACACACATCATTACATTATGCCAATTCTCTGTCGCAGACATAATTTGTTCTGATTTGACTGAAATTTTAATCAGCTGCCAGGAGAGCAAGTCCCTCACTGGTGGCATTCAAAACCAGCTCTAATACATGAGCTGCCTTGGGAATTAGAGCTGACATTATTGTTATAGCTCTGAATGCAAATACAATGCATTTTTATCTTCCACAGCTGAAAAAGCCAGTTTTCTATGCCTTGAAAATTAATAGAGAGTAATCTTATTAAACAGCTACAAACTCTATTTACACATCAATGAGTGAAGTGCCTCATGTAGATAAGAAACAACTTGAACTTAGCTGACAGGTATTCAGAACAGCAATTACATTAAAAATCAGGAATTTAACCTAAACCAAACAGCTTGAGAAATTTTTACTTGAAGGCAACATACCCTGTTTGGGGTACAGAGAGGGATGCCTGACACAACACAAAATGAAATTCTTCCATCCTACAGAGCACGAATAGAGACTTCTCCAGAAGGCTGTACCACTCTGGGCATCCCACTTCATGTGAAATGTGTGAGGAGAATCAGGAATGGAGAAAAAGTGCAAGCTTTTCAGGTGTGCAGAACGTTTGCAAGAACTGGATTTATTCTCTAAAGGGCAGACTAAGGAAAGGTAGAGTGTAGCCCTCTAAAACATGCAGAACAAACAAGGGAGGAAGTTGTTCTTCATATAAAAAATAAGACCAGATAGCTCGTTTTCAAGCTACAGCAGAATTTTTTAGCTGTACAGCCAATGACATTGATAAAAAAGATTGTGTGGTATGTTCAGAACTCATAGTTTTCCTTCCTTGGAACAGAGACAAACTTCAGTGCTCTAGGTTCCCGAAGCCTTATTTGTCATAAACCTCCTAAAATGACATTGTAGTCAGTGGTGTGCAAGCCCTAGGTAATGTAAACACAGACACATGTGTAGGTATGGAAAGTATTCTCCTGAACAACGACCACAAAGGTACTCTACAGCTACTTCTTCAGAAAATGTAACTTGCAACTCACAACTAAGTAGGGTTTCATCAATTTAAGATAGAATCAAATGAACTCACAGTGCCTCAGCACACTACAGTGGTGTTGTAGTAATTGCTAATTTACTCCCTGCTTGAAATATAACTCAGCAAGAACAGTGAATTACTCCACTTTTAAGTCTGTATTCCCTTAAGTCTTGGATAATAGCATAATTTAGTTTGGAAAGGACCTCCAGAGATCATTTCGTCAAACCCTGTGCTCAAAAGAGGACTAATTAGACCAGGTTGCTCAAGGCCTTGTACAGTTGAGTCTTGACTATAGCCTGAGAGACAGATCCCAACACAACTCTGGACAGAATATTCCAGTATTTAACTATTATTGGGCTTTTTTATTGGGCTTTATTTGCTTTTCTTATTTTGAAAGATGTTACAAGAGAATACGTCTATACCCTTAAACTTGTCTTCAGATGAGTTAACAAGGAATATCAAGAGATGTGTCAAAAACACTGCTAATAAAGTAGTTTCACCAGGCCCATCATTACATTTTTACAAAAAAACCCTCCAAATGCTTGATGAATTACTCATAAGTGGGTGTTTCAGTGGGTAAGTATGACCAGGTTTGTTCTGCAGTAAGAATCATGTTAAGCTTTCCTGGGTTTTGCAATTCTAGTTAAAAAAAAAAAAAAAAGCTTTAAATGCATTTATCAGTCATTGCTGCTAAAGCAATCTAGAAGCAATGAGATTCTCTCACATATTAAATATATATATTTTTCTCAGAATTTGTCAAGCTTATTTGTGTACTGATTGTTATATCATACAACTACCTCCAAACTGGATCATGGGACCCTTAAACACTACTGCAAAGATGCACTTGAACTTCCAGAGTCTGTCATGAAAGCAGCAGTCCAGGATTTTTTAAATCTAAGCTTTTATGTGGCACAACCAGAGGATTTGTGAAACAAAATCCAGCTTTGTTTCCGAATCTCACATCTGAAACTTCTGCTTGATCACTGAAGATGATTATGGTAAGTGTCCTGTGTGTGCATTTGTGGCTTATCACAGAAGTTACAGGGCTGAGTTAGCCTGACACTTACCCCATTTCTTGGCCTGGTTAACATATTTCACACCTGCTGCCCACGTACATGCACAGCCTGAATATTCCATAACCAGTGTCCACCTATACTCCTGGCTAAAGAGAGATTTTCTGCTTTGTCTCTGAATTCTCATGTTTCCATAACGTCAAAAAGTAGAATCCCATAAAGGTAAAAATAAGCACTTCATAGAATATACATCAACTTCATTGTCCACCATCTTTAAGGACAAATATACTCATTAATAAAGGAAAAAAAAATGAAGAAGAAAGACAAGGAAAAACCCCCACCAAACTCAAGAGTTAAGCCCTGATGGGATTTTGTCACTGACTTTATTTCATAGCAAGCACATTAGAAAACCATTCTAAAAGGGAAAGTATGGATTCTCCTGTGTTCTCACAGATAGGAATCGTGAGGACGTGGGGACATATGTGATGGAATTAATAATCTTCATTCCTTCCTGAAATTCTTAAATCTTTAATCATGTTCTAAAGAGAAAAATTAAGAACATTTAGGTCATATGCTTAGTCTTTCTAAAATGTCTAGCTCAGTGTTTGTTGCAGCAGGGTACACTACACTTCTGAGAAATACTCCATACAGCCATGCAGCAAGCTGTGGAAATTGGTTTTTAAGTACCAGATTTCGTTCATACATTTTTCTTTCAGTGATTTATTTAAAGCAGTTGAAAGATACAGCAGTGGTTTTGCAGTAATGAAAATTCCATTTCTTGTAGCACTTGTGTCTTGGCTCCAGAGCTGCTGATTCGCTCCAAAATATATTACATAATAAAATGGAATTTCCAGACAGAAGTCAGTATTTTGCAGCTAGATATATATCAGGGAAAGCCTCTTCTACACATTGGCTGCTAATTATATGCTAGTGGTTCTTGACAGAAATACTTTCTGGATTACATTTATTTTTTTGTTCCCATAAAGACATTTAGAGAAGACTCTATAGCATACTTCCATTTTATTTTCTGCGCAAATCTATCCATCTTTTACTGGGACAAGGTGAGACTTTATAATGAGCAAGTAAATTCAGACTCCAGTTGGAATTTATTTCTTTTACATTTTTTCTTAAAGTTGACAATTTGAGGTTTAAAATGCGATTTCTGAGGAAGGCATACATCAGAAATAGCAGAAGCAGCAGAACAATCTGCCAGAATAATCTAATATTTGATGGTGGAGCAAGGAAGAATTACCATTTCTAAGGAAAGAAGTGTAGTATTCAAACTTAAATACTGGGTCCATGTGAAATTCAAGTTTATAAACAAGTGATCTACTAATTCTTTGTGTAACTTAATCAAATTTTATATGTGGAATGCATCTACAGTTCAGGGGAAGAAGTGGAAGGAAGTCCCAGTTTTATTTAACAGGAGAAAAGCCATTAAGCTTTCAAAAAAACGAGTTAAATTGATCACAGAAAGTACACTTTTTAAAAAAAAATATGTCCCAGTGGATATTCTGATAAGCAACAGGAAAAAGCTTGAACAAATTAGAATGAGGTCAACATAAACCATTATGTGATGATCTAATTAATTGTATGAAATATGTAGGTAAAATATAGTAGCCTACATTCACTATAAAACATCATCTAGTGAAATCCCAGATGTTCCAAATTAAGAAGAAGATCAAATCATAAACTTGTGTAATCAGTTTCTTTCTGTGTGAGATACAAGCTTAGCACCCCATCCTACACTTTACTGAGGGGATGAGATGCTGGAATGCTGAGAAGTGAATAAAGAACATATAGCCAGTCCACTCCCTTACATTCTTTCTCAGGAAAAGCAGATAAATCAGACTATTTTAATTCAGGCCTTGTCTAACAGCTTATTTTAAATATACTTTCAAAATTAATTTAGAAGACAAATATGTATTGATCAATGTGCATTCATCCATATTCTTGATGAGTCTAAACCTCCAGCTGTTCTAAATATAGAGAAATTGGACCAATTGCTCTCTCTTTGAATAAAGTATTTTATCAAGTGATACTCATCTCCCTCCTTTTCTTTGTATTTGGTAAAGAATCTCCATCCTGTTTGTCAAAATACCACCACTTGAAAAGCCATACAAATCCTAGCATAAAATGCAATAGAAACACATTTAAAGTAATAAATAGATCTCATTTTTAGGAGAGACTTTAGCTAAGTAAGTTTTCTGGAGATAAAATGCCAGTATTGCAATGCAAGGAGTAAATGAAAGGGGTCCATCTGGAAAAAAATTATAACCCAAGCGACCTTGCATACAAATGAAACCGTTCTTTATGCTTTGCCTTCCCCTGTGTTAAGCCAGTCCGTCGGTGTTACTGTCACCACGGGCAGCACCTGCAGAGCCCCAGCAGGGCCAGGCTGGTGAGGGCCCACGAACAGCCTGTGCTGAGCAGCCCAGGCCCTGGCACAGCTGCCCCCACAGCTGGCACAGCTGCCCCACAGCTGGCACAGCCCCGGGACAGCCAGCCCAGGCTCGGAGAGGTGCTCAGAGCCACAGCTCCAGCACCACAGTCAATACCTCTGGAGACTTGTGCTTTGCCCAGGAAACTTCCACTCTCCATGAAAGGGTGAATCGTTTTGAAGAAGAAATTTTACTGTTTGGAAAGGGTTGTTTGCTGGTGTGTTGGTTGGTGTGGGGTTTTTTTCAGTTTTGTTTTGGTTTGAGGCTTTAAAATAAATCTTTCAAACAAATGCCAGAGGAAATAATTCATCCTTATCAGACTCCTTCCTTAAGTCTTGTCATTCTCACCCATCTTTCAGTTATCTCTCCAGTCACCATCCTCACCACAGCTTCTAGCCCTCCTGTCCTGCAGTGTGATACTGACACCTACAATTTAATTAGAGATCAAGCTACAGCTGGATGTACATGGCAAATTTGAAATAAATAGGGAGGATATTTTTCTAGCTATCATTTTTCACACACATACAGGGTTTACTTTTGCAATACTTTAAGATTTTCCATAAACACAGGCTACGTTGAGGTCTTTTTGTATGAAACTAAGGCCTGCTATTAGTGAAAATGGAGCTTTTCATAATAATTATTAGCAGGTCTATTAGCACTCTGACTGGGTTTGGAAAGATTCTTTTTTTAAACCAACCAGAATCCTGGATCTCCTTTCCCCAAAAGTGGAAAGACTATTTTTAACCTATCCCAAATCCAATACCTCTTCACATCTGAAAAAGATATTGAGCAGTCCACATGGTATTCCCTGAAAAAAAAAAAAAGAATTTTAAACCTATTTATGGGACCCAAATGTTTCATTCAAAACAGTATTAAAAGGCAAAAAACCCCCCACAAACCTAGAGATTTTCCATATATGTTCCCAAACTTTTGCTCTTCTTCTGCAGTAAAGCCCCGCTGGAAGAATAGTGGACAGATAATAAAAGTCCGTATACTTCATATTTTGTCATAAATTTAAAAACTGAACTGAGAAAGTGGCACCTTATTTTGTGGAATCTCCAAACACCCCAGAAGGAAGAAGAGCCACCACTTCCTCCTTGGCCTTTTTAAATTTTCCTGTCCCCCAGAGTTCACTGCGTAGACCTAGAATCTACAGCTGGCATGGTGTTCCTCTGTCAGAAGTAGGTAAAGACATTTCACAGATGTAGTGTAAAAATAAAATTTTACTTCCTTGTGAATGAGACAGAGGTGACCTTGCCAGTGGGCAAGCTGTAAGAACCTTAGTGGAACAGATACTGAATTACACACCTTCACATCCTTTACCTGCAGCTGCAGTGAGCCTGGCTTTTCGGGAATCTCAAATGGGCATGAGTGTTTTGCTGGAGGTAGGGGTCTACTTAGACCTCACCCAAAGTTAGTCCTCACCTCTGTGTTATCTCTGGCACTTAAATTAGCTGGACAGCACAAGAGGAGTTAACAGCCGGTTGCCAATCCCCTGGCAAAAAATGAGTAAACAAAAGGAGCAAAAGAATAGTATTTTCAGAGTATTTTCAAGGCAGTTGCAAAATTGTCATGAGGCAAAAATCTGGCAAGATACAGATTTGGATCAAAGCTCATTATGGTTTTTCAGACCCGCAAAAGCAAGCTGTAAGTATAAATGGGGGAACAAGGTAAATAGATAGCTGTGAAAGGAGGAAAGAAATCCCCTAGACATGGATGAAGGGGAAAAATATAAGAACTCCTTATTTCTTAATTTAAGAAACAGTAAGACTGGACATGCAAGAAAAGGTAACTGAATACAATCACACAGCTCCATAGTTTTCCCTCAAAATTACACAAACCTTCCCTCAGAGCAAGTTCTAGGACCTGTCTTGACCCTTAGGAGTAATTAATTTTTGATAGGCCTGATTTCTTTCGGATTACCTCCGAAATCAGGAATTAAGAATTATGTGGCCCGTACACAACTCATTCAACAATTTTTCCTCTCAGAAAAGTAAGAAATCAAGCTGAGATAAATTCTTGCTATAGTGTTACCTGTTGCTTTTTTAAGTACTGGTTGTTTGGTTTGTTTAAGTAGTGCAACAGATTCCACAGATTTTGTTTAGTCTACAGACCATCTTCTAAGCAACCATTTCAAGAACACATGCCAATAATTAGCTGAATATCTACTGTATGCCAGAGGCCGTAAGAGGAAAAAGAATCCTTCAGCTGACTGTAACAAATAGAATAATAATATGACACACAGAAAAATATACAATAATATTGTAAAATAGGTATTTTATGGTTATGAATCAATATTTTTTGCATTCTGAATTCATCATGATCTCTGCTAAATATTTCTCAAAATTCCCCAGAGGCAAAATATTCAAAGGGCCTAAGGAATATAGGTGCCTTAATCAGGTTTGAAAATGTGACTTAAATTAGTTTGTTAGCTGGATACTTTTGAAAATTTTAATCTGTCCTCTGTACTTAAGGCACATCCCATTGGTAACTCCATTAACATCTTATGCTTCAAGTAAAACCACTTTGGGTAAGCAGTCCAATTCCCTCATGTTCTGTAGTGTCCAGAAGACATCTCAATTCTTTGTGATTTCGTGTGAAAATCATGTGTACTCACATGCAAAAGATGTGAGTATGTGCAAGACAGCTCACTCAGAGGTACCACCAGTAGAACACAGATTCTGTAAAATACAGAGTTATCATGGATACTCCAAACTCTGGTTTCACATTAGCTCCTACTTAATGACCTTCTCCCAACTTCAAAGGTCAGGTTTTGAGCTATGCACATATTGTAACTTCCAGGAACTTATCTACAAAGCTCTCATTTTCACTTCACTTAATACTCATGAATTACGTTACTAAGAATGAATCAAGCAGATGTGTACATAACCTTATAATTTGCTGATTTACCTTCCCATTTCCTTTTTTCCCCCTTTAGCTACCTTTGAGCAAGCTTGTTAGTCCCCCTTTAGTCTTTCCAGAATTGCACATGTAGGCAACATTAAAATCAACGATACCCTCACCATCCTCTTCCCTGTGTCACAATGGTTCAGTTCTTAGGTAGAAGTCCCTTTTCCAACATATCTGCTTTATTTAAGATGTAATTAGAAGCATGAGGCAGCTTTTCCCAGTTAATTCTGAAGCATCTGGCATTGACCACTACTTGCCTTCTGTATGTCAATGTTCACATAATTAAAACCAGACTAAGATAATCCTTGACCAAGAAAAATGCCAAATTTGCATTCCAGAATCCCTAAGAAATCTACATCTATTTCACAGCATAGGCATCCTCATCTCCTCATGGAACTCTGTCTCTATTATTATGAAAAAAGAAATTAAACCAAAGGCAGCAAGTAATAAAGCCAGTGGATGGATGATAGAGCAGCCTGCTAGTGACATTCCTTTGCCTCTGCTCCTTTCTTCTGTCACATTAATTTATGCAAGCAGTGACAAGAAGTAGAAGAAAAAGCATATAACCAGCATCCATCACATCTGACACAAGTATTTTAGTTATAGTAGGCACTGAAAGAGGGAATTTACAAACTTGGGGTATATTTTTAAGTTTCATCTCTTTTGCTGTGGAGTATACTCCAAAGAAAACAGTTTGCTCCACTAAATATCTTATCACACACGTGAGGTTAATTCATACCACCACATGTTCACCATTAATTTTTCAATCAGTTAATGAGTTCCAGTTAAGAACTGTCCAAAAATACAAAGAGGGGTGGTGATAGTAGTGCCTAGCCCAGACCTAACCACAGCCACAGCTGCCCAGTGCTGTCCCTCTCATGCCTGGCAGAGCTGTGGGAAGCTGGCACAGCTGCTCCCACTGTTCCTGAGATGCTCAGGCAGTCCCACTGTCCCTCTCCTGCCCGGCAGAGCTGTGGGAAGCTGGCACAGCTGCTCCCACTGTTCCTGAGATGCTCAGGCAGTCCCACTGTCCCTCTCCTGCCCGGCAGAGCTGTGGGAAGCTGGCACAGCTGCTCCCACTGCTCCTGAGAAGCTCAGGCCGTCCCAATCAGGGGATTCCTCTGCCCGGCTCCACTGCTGCCCGCCTTGCCAACCAGCAGTGCCACCTCCCCACCCTCAACAGCACCCTCATGGCTCTGCCACATAACTTGAGGTGAGTCTCCAGTTTTGTTAATGAAGCAAATCATAAATATGGAAAAGGCAGGAAGAATCCCAGGCTGCTGATTTTGGTTTATATTCAGTTAGGAGCAGGAGTTGATGCCCCCTCTGAGGCATCAGAGTCTTGCTGAAGGTTATTCACATGTGTTATTCTCCCAGACTTGGTGCTGATCATCCAAATCACACCACAAAGAAAGACATTTCCTTTGTTCACTTCATCTATTCCCTTCTCCTTTGATACCTGCAAGCTTCATTTAGTTCTCAGGAGGTTTTTATGGGCAGGAATTAAAAATGTTCCTAGGAAAGTTGCAAGCTCAGATTTGTACCAGGTGTCTGAGGGGCAGCTGCTGTGAGGGGAGGCTGGGCCGGCTCCACACCACCCCACAGCAGGGCATGCCTGAGGCCTCAGGGAAGCTGCTGATGCCTCTCTGAAAGAGTATTTAAGGGGAAAATGCCACAAAGGTGGTGAGCAGTGAGGAAAAAGGTGTGGTAAACAGCCCTGCAATCCCCGAGGTCAGAGAAGGAGGGGAGGAGGAGGCACTCCAGACACTCATTGGTGAAGCTGGATATTGATTCTTGACACTGCTTTTACCAGTGGCTTTGCCAATATATTATGAAGAAATCATAAGAGGGTCATTGCCAGCCTCCCTGCAAAGTTCCACAGTGGCAATAGCAGGGAAACCTCACTAAGGCACTTTGTCAGACCGCTCCAGAGCTCTGCTTCCACATCTCTCTAGGCACAAAAAATTCCTGCACACCAGGCCCTGTCCCCTGCACACATTCCTCCTATAACCTGAGCCTCAGTCTCTCTCTCATGTACCATCCACGCTTACTCATCTCCTCTGTGGGTGGTGGTGTCAGCATTTTGAGATGCCTGGAGAAATAAATTACAAGTTCAGTTCTGCCATTTCAAAGACTGCTGGCCTTGCAGATCTTGCTGTGTTTGTGCATCTGTGTGCGCTCACACGAGTGCAAGGTGTGCAGTTGGGGGGGACAGACCAGTCAGCAGAGAAACACAAGAAAAGGAACCTAGAGCAAACTTCCAGAAAAGGATCACACGAACATTTTCTCAGTATAAACTGTGAAGTTCTCAATAATAATCAAAAAACCCCCAAACGAATCAAAACAGGACCCCCAACAAAGCAACACAGAAAATTCATTCCTTTCTCAGCAGGCTTTATTATCTCAAAGATAGAGATTGGGTTGAATTCAACTACTGAGTTAATAAATCTCTAATTTAAATAATTTATTTTTGAACTGCAGATTAACTAATGATATTTCCATAACCTGTACTATGCCTACTCTACAACTTCTCATTGCATATAAACAAAAAGTTTTTCTTTTTAACTTAATGTTATCCTTTTTATGAGATAAATTGCTAACATCCTCTTGATAGGCAAGTTCTGTGATATAAAGTTATGAGGTAAATAACAATCCAGCCCAATTATGGCACATTTCTTCGCTATACCACAGGTAAGCTATAAATTATGTTTATCTGTTTGGCATTCTGTTTATCCTTGTGGGAGACCCAGTATCTGCCATCTCTGCTTGTCTGTCAAATCCTCTCAGCTGCTCCTTGTATGTGCTTGCCAGAGACATCTTGTGTGCTGTGCCCTGCTGAGGCTCCCTCCTCCTCTGCTCCAGGCTGGCTTCCAACTTGTGCCTGGCTATGCCAACTGGAGATCTGCCTAAGCAGCTCTGTTTTGTTACTGGTCAATGTCCATTAATAATACCACTTCACATCATCTCACTAATCCAAACGCCATCATTACTTAAATAAAACACAATCAAGACCTAATAGCAGGCCACCCTTATGCTGCTGGACAAGTCAAAGCCAACTCAAGGGGAAAAAAATCAACCTAAGGAAAAACCTGCAGCAATAACTACAAATAGAATTTACCAATGTTTGGATATAAGAAGCACAAAACAAACTTAGCAGAGTAAGATACATTTCCTCCTAATGAAGTTTCAAATGGCCAAATTTTAGTTTTATGCACGCTGATGTGAGTCTTCGGCAGTTCTGCTGTTTTCCCAGATAGCCATTCTGGATTTGCCCTACTGGAGCCAAGATCAGCATGTGGCCTCTGAACTCTGTTCTCTTGCTTAGAAGCAGCTGATGTGAAGTATTTAGTTATTTTATTTTAGGCTTTCCAACGTTCTATTAAATCTTTTGGGTTTGGGGCAAATTTATTCCTCAAATATCACTTAAGTTACTATTCCTTTCCTTGGTAATTAAGATTTATCTCTAGCAAGGGAAATAAAGTGTGCTAAAATAAATCCAAACAATACTGATGATGTTTAAATGTACAATTTTTATAGGCTCAAGAGTACTAATGTTGCCCTTCCTAGTGTTCACCAGACATTCCTGTTGTCTCTCGCACACTACCCAGCCCTTTACCTTATACAGAGATATTACAGAAGCTGACAGACTGAAGAAGCTTCTCATTAAAAAAAAAAAAAAATCCACCCATCTGGGACCACTTTGCTATTTTCAGTTTTCCAGCTTTTCACTAGAATCACAAAGACTCAGTTGCAAGAGAGAAAATTCTTTCTCTTGTTGAAATTCAGAAACATATAAGTCAGCACCACTGTGGTTCTACTCTCAGCTTTCAGCTTGAGGAGCTGAACTGTGGTCACTTGTTCTCTGTAACTACCAGAGAATTCAGGAAAACTGTTAAGATCAAATTATGCCTTTTCAAGGGCAGGCAACTCACATGGTAATATGCTGAGCCACCACCAAGGAATGCTCTGGATTCTATTAATACAGGGGCAATTTTGTAGCATTTTCTCTAAATGTGTAGCCTTACAAAAAAGCCTTATTTTCTTATAGCTAACACAGAGGAAAATGTGGTTAGAAACTTACTAGTTAAGTATAGTAACTCTGGCTTGAATAAGAGGACAATTATTCTGGAGCTTGTAATTTAGGAATTAGCAGTTAGATCATAAAATAGGCTACTGGTAAACACTGAGTATTAAGGATTAGAATAATACATATTTTTTTGTTACTGACACCAAGAGACCAATTCACTAACTGTAGTATGCATGCATAAAATTATTAGACTTGGATGCAGTTTTTGAAGTATGTGTTTGTGAACATTCATTTAAATCTTAAATTTTTTCTGAAAATTTTCCACATTCATTTACATCAATGCATGATAAATTAAAAAAAAAAAAAAGTGGGCTGAAATACTATATTTTAAGATAGCAGCACCTAACAAGCTCTTGAAAACAGGCTTTTAAAGTGTGTATCAGTTCACTGTAAATGTTTTGACAGAAAGTTTCCAAACTGCTTTCTCAACAGCCTGCTACCACACAAAGCATGCAAAAATTCTGTTTTGTATACTGAAATGTTTTAGATAACCTGGGAGGAGTATTAAATTTCTTAAGTGCGTATTACACCGCTACACCTTTTCTGTGGCTGATCAAAACTAGAAAGCAAGCACAGTAAATCTACAGTCAGTATGAGGTGCTTCAAACTGTTCATGTAGAAGAACACAGCTTCTATTTGCAATCCAAATTCTACGGTGTTCACAAGAACTGTGACTTGTCAGAGCTCCACTGTGTTAAATACCAACCCTTCCCTGCTACACACAGAGCTACAGTGTGATTTCACTGTGTGAAGATGGCAGAATACTTCAGCCTGGGTAAAGAGACTTGTGTTTCTCAAACTGCTTATATTACTTTAAATATGCATGTAACATTTTAGAATTACTCTGGATAATTTTCTGAAAATGATGGTTCAATACTCAGAAGCTGACAAAAAGACAAAAATTAAAAGAAAGTTAAACAAAGTCATTAAACACTGACTAGAACTCTAGCACACACATCAAAAGATTGCTACTAGTGATCACCTTTCACAAAAGGATGCTTCAGTATTGCACTATGTAGATGCAAGGTAACCAGCTCAAGCAGAAGTATGGAATGTTTTCTGAACAAGGATAATTTCAGAAGATCAAGAAACTTCAGCTTTGATATGAGTTGCACTAGATGTAAAAATTAGACATTATAATAGAGAAAATGATGAGAATTCCTCAGTGTTTCTTATCATTCAAGAAAACTGGCAGTCACACAAAGAAGTAATCATTCAGCAGACTTGAAGTTTAAAATAGGAAATATTTTTTCACATATTGAATCCTGAAATGGTAGCATTTATAACTTCGATATTTTGAATGCAAATGTATAGATTCAAAAAGAATTAAGGAAATTAGTATAAAACAGGTTTTTCAGCAGCTTTCAAACCTGACAGTAAAGATGTGCTGAAGAGGAAACATCTTCAATGGCAAATTCCTTTAAGCTGGGGCAGTGCACTGAGAGATGTCCTTACACACCCGTGAGCTTCCACCCTTGGCCACTCTCTGGGACAGAATACAGGGTTAGATGGATCGTGGATCTGACACTCTATCCATGCTTTCCATTTTATATAACCACATATGAATGCAAAAAAAAGCATCCTACTGCTTTCCAAAGATACTAGAAAAGGAATTTGCACAATACAGTTGTTACAATGGTCATACAGGATTTAAATTTTAAGTCTTTAACTTAAGTTGTTCTGCCTCTGGCTACTGTACATTTCCTCAATAGACAGGAAATCATCTCTAGTTCCTTACTAGACACAAGAAAGGTCCTCAGAGCAGATAGAGTTTCTGAACGAAAAAAATAAGAATTACCAAATCAAACAATCAGTTTTCTGTCTTTCAGGAGCCTTGTGCCTTACTGTATAATACAATCTAAACAGGAGCTCTGTTTTCTCTCAGCATTTTCATTTCAGTTCATAATAAGATCAATCTCCCTATTCATATAAAAGAAATCAAATTAAAATGAAGTTGACACACTACTTTGGAAGTGAGCTTTATGTCAGTGATAAAAACAGATCCAAACCATGTGCTATCTGTTTTCATTCCATTCTGTTATTTGTAAGAACTGGTTAAAACAAGTGATGAGCCATTCATGCCACTAGGGTCCAACATATAAAACTGATATGACAGAAACTGTCAGAAATTAGTTATTTCTGCAGTGTCAGTCTACGGTCTGTTATCTCCCACTCTGTGCACCCTGCTCCAGGAGTTGACTGGAGCCGTCAGAAGAGCTTCAGGGAGCCTCTAAAAAAAAGTCCTGCTAGTGATCTGGGACTTGGGAGTTGCTAAGAGGAGTCCTACCAATTCAGAGAGCCAGGCTGCTGGGGAAAAGCAGAAGAGTTGGCAGTAGAAGATCTCTGGCACTGCCTGGGCCAGGAACTAGGAACAACATATTTTTCAGTTGATTTTCTGTTGGAGGATGATGTGGTCGTGCTACGTCTCTGTGTCCATCTGAGGGGTTTACTTGATTGCTCCTGTCTCTGGGAACAATGACCGAGGGCTTTATAGGCAGTTCTAGAATGCAAAGCCATAGTAGGACAGACTGAAATTGCTTCAGGCAGAGGGAAGAGGTGGTTCTTAGCAGCTGGCTAAAGGGAAGGTATTTTCTATATTCTGAAACTCGAAAATAAAATCCTGAAATAAAAATAGCCCAAGTACTTGGACTTTCAGTAGTCACATCACTCCATCCTGAGAAGTTTCTGTCATAGAGGAGTTCAAACTCCTCCTTCTCTCTCTCCTATCTGAGGAGCAAGAGTCTCTCCTCCCTCGTTCTTCATTCTCTCCTAACCTTGATGGAGAGATTATCCCTTCCCCACAGGGACAATTTCAGCCTAACAATTGGCTCTCTGATCATGAAAGTCTTGTGGCTGTACTGGTGACTTGTGCTCATCCCTACCAGAGAAATGTGAATCTGCTTTCTACAAAAAACAGAGAGAGGACTGAAGATGGGATAAGCCATCTTATGCTTTAAAATTTTAAGACTTTGAGGGGATTTGTGGACTTAATACATTTGCATTCCTTTGCAGATACAGTTCAGTATCACAAATAGATGATAATTAGGAGCAAACTATGCATCAGATTCTTTCATTAGGACTTACCCCTGCTAGTAAACACTCCTCTAAGTTTTTTCAGCTTACTTAGTAGTCACGTTTTATATGCATAAGAAATGCTATTCTTCTTTCAGTCTCCTTCACTAATTTTTCCACAGTTGTATTGCATGTGATTTACACTGCAAAAATGCTGAAGCTGTGTTGAGGCAGTCTCTTCTTTTCTTTAAAATAAATGTTTTTGGTTTTTTTTTAAATCAGAAAACTTCAACATATTCAGGCTGTCACTAAAATAGCTAAGCACCCCTAGGACTATAATGCTTGCCCAGACAAATGCACATTCCTGTCTGTAGAGACCTAGCCGGAATGTCTAGCATCAGAATTTCACATTTTGTGCAGTCAATTCTGTTTCACATACTAAGCCACAAACCCATTATAGCTGAAAACAGCAGAAGGTCTGTTTTAAATTAGGTGACGCAAATACAGTAGTAAGAGAAAGCACGGAAAGAGCCCAGCTGTATAGAATATATGTACAGGCAAGGCAACCAAGTATGAAAGGCAGGTATCACTTAAAATGTTTCCAAATTCACAGGTTCAGCTAACACTACTAATGAATAAAACAATATATTTACTGAACAAAAAGACAATTTAGTGTTTTACAGTTCCCTTTAAATGAAGCTCTACCGAATAAGAAAGGAATAGAAACAGGTAACCCCTGAGTGCCTTCAGTGAAGACACGCTTTATTACAGCAAGGGCTCTCTTCCTCTGAATGTACAGCTGCAAGAGACAGTACAACATGAGCTACTAAGACAAGCCTTGCAAAGCAAGACATTTAAACTCACAAGAGACATGGTCATTTACCAGAATAAAGCAGGAGAAAAAAATTATGCAGGCAATAAATCAGACAATATTGCGTTTTATACTGCAGCTCCTTAGGGGAGCAAGATGACTGCCTGCATCAATCTCATCTTTATACTACCTGAGATTGTTCCAGCTTCAATGTGGAGACAAAAAGAAATGGCTGACAATTTTTTTTTAATAGAATTGTTCTATTTTTCAAGGTCATGATTGATGATGTAATTTTATGTAAAGAAAAAGGTTCACATGATGAGACTGTAAATACCTGTAAATCAGTGGATTAAAATAACTCAATCACTTTCTAATAGAGAATTGCGTGAAACTATTTGATTATTAAATGCAAAAAACTAATTTATTTTAACATTGGGAGTACTTGAAGTGACTTGTCACTCACCCAGCTCAGTTCTACCCAGCTATGGTTCTAGCCACAGTAGATTGTTCCACTTACTCAAGGACAAAGGAAGTTATTCATAAGAGGTTAGAGCCAGTAGAACCTACACCTTCTGCTATGTTTTGAGATTTTCAAGGGCAAGAAAAATTGCCTTGTTGAGGTGATAAAGCCTTGATTTATATTAAGGTAGTTCAGTAATTCAAGAAGAGTTGGCACAAACACTAAAGAAGTTGTAGGTATTCAAATACACACAGAAAAAAGGCAAACTGAAGAAATAGTGAAAAAATAGTATTTTCACTTTTTAAATCAACTTTTAAAACCCCACAGAAATTCTCTACATTTAAGAATGAAGCAAGAAAATAATGCACATTATGAAGCATTAGTTAAATATGAATCACACAGTAGTTATGTCAAATTGCTATTGTACTATCAGAAGTTGGCTCAGAAACAATTGAGAAACTGGAATCTTTTCTGTTCAAAAAGGTTGGCTATAAAAGCAAGCATCTCTTTCACTCGTTGAAAGGTGCACAGGATATTTATTTTGCATCAGTACTGACACTACAGATACTACACTTTGCTTTAATGTCTTTTTTGTATCCCACTAAGGAAAAAAGAAAAGAATTGTCCAAAATGGCTCATTCCTTGCTTTGTATCAATCATCCAGATCTTTCCTTTTCTTCCCATGTCTGTCTCTAGAAACTTATTTTACTTGCATACGTTTTCCCTCCTCTATTTTTCTTTAGTATTTGCTTCTCCTTTATATAATGCACAATTTATATTTTAAAAGCAATTCCTCCCACAGAAATTATTCTTGTAGATTCTTCAGATCCTTGACCGAATGTTTTAAATCCATGTGACACTCTTTAAAGAAAGCCTGTCTTGTAATATTTGACTGAGTTAATGTAGCAAAAGAGGAAATAATATACTATTCTTAAGATGTAAATACTTTGTGATAAATCAAAAATATTTCATCTTCAAATATCACTGCAAAACATTCACTCTATAGTTCATCCTGTCTTATTATTTCTCCTAGGAAAATAAATATTGAAGAATAGTGTGGGAAAAGCTAAAAACTAAAAATAATTAGTCTTTGATGTTGAAAACAATGTCTCAGTAACAAATTTATCTGATTTAGCCTGACACTGTCAGCCCGTGATTGAAAAAAAATGAAGTCTGTAGCATACAACAGGAGCGACAGAATCATGAGGCAGATTTTTACTCTTAGCTATTGTTTTTTACTGTCTTTGCACTTGGTTTCTGTCCCTGTCTCAAACTGCCAGCTGGGGTAGCTTTGGAATGACATGGATGAAGGGGTTTCCTGTCTCTAAAGTATCAACCATTCAGTGTTCTCATATTCAGCCCTAATATATGTCTAATAAATGTCTTCATACTGCACCGGTAAATAGCCACTCCAAATATAACTGATCTTCACTTTTTTTTCTTAGCAAAATAAAACAAGTATCCCTTTATCAAGAACTTCACCAAAAAATCCTAAAGCTTTTTTGAAGATACTTCCTAGTGAAAGTAATTAATGGGATTTAAGCCTAAAGAAAGGTCTTTAGCTCTAGTTCATTATTACACGCAGATATGTGGGTCTTCTGGAAGACCGGGGTTTTTTCTTCACATTTTAAATAATTTCTGCATTTTAATGAAGCTGGTGTATAAACCCAATGGCATTAGAGGTTTATCATCCACACATTTTTAAAGAATAGTGCAAACGGAGAGTAAATCTTAATAAATACGGAATATTTTTGGAACTTGTTGCATAGATTCCTTCTGGCCCGAAAGGTCCAGAAGAATAAAACATGTGGGACCAAGCTGTAGGCTTTGGTACACTTTGTCAATCAATAAAAATCTCTGCTGAGGGCAGGAAAAGTATCCAAGATTTGCATTACACGATTAATTTGCATCAAGACAAAAAAAGTAGAAGAAAAAACCAAACAGTATATATTATCAAACAATGAGGCAAAAATATTTCACGTAAAGGCTTTTACCCAAAGACCCTAAGCATTTCTTTCAAAAGACTCATTCGAAATGAAATGGATGCAAAAAAGTAAAACAGAAAAGGAGAGCTTTTTTATGAGAAATGACTACAAGTACTGCCTGATTCAACCTACCAAAGCTGATGCTAATGGAGAATATGATAATTTTCCATCAACATACCAAGAAAAGTAACAAGTACTTTTTATGCAACTATATGATAAACTAGCCACAGATAAATGTAGCCAGCAAATTACAAGACTCTTTTTAATATCAAAGGATGGACTTCTGGATCAATTTTTTAGTTACAGAAACAACCAAACTCATCTGAGATGAGGCCTGATAAATTTACAGTAGACTTAATTTTCTTGCTGTTTTACACATTTCTTAACCTCTCAAGTGTAGGAATGCTTTCCTAATGCTTTAATGTTTTTCTTGGTTGATCTATATTTTTTAGCATTCATTTTATGTTTCATGACAGCGTAAAAAAATGCAGGAAACCATATATAATGATACGATTCTGTCACTGCAATTTTGGTCTTGTGCATCTCAATGATCACATGGCTTTGATATGCCACAGTAAGTTTTAAAATGCTGCATTTAATGGTAAATGTGGTAAGCCACAATTGCAGAGCTTGGTAATGCTTGCTTTGGCTTTGCAAAATGGCATATCAAAGAGGTATAAGATCAACTTGCCATATTTGGCACCATCAAACTTTAGTTAAACTTGTATCCTAGGTGAATGGACAGTCAAATAAAACCATCCCTCTGGAAATAGAAGGGTACTGTACATAAACTAGAAAAATTATTGGTTGTAAAGCAGTCTGGACTGAATATAACAAACTCAGCTGGCTTGAGCTCAGGGAGCTGTTTCTTTTGCTTCATAACAGAGCTTTTGTCTCAGAAGCTGGAGACCCTGTGTTTAGCCCAGCAACAAACTCTTAAATGAATCAGCTCTGTGTAGGTTCGATAGTGTGTTTACCAAGGCTTCCATGTGTGTATTATTTTGTCCTTCTACCCTAGACAGTATGATGTGGCTGCCTGTGTACTATTCTACAGTAAAAAGAAGTCTAAAAATAAACCAAAGCTTTCCCCTTAAAATATTTTTAAAAAGCAATTGTGCCAGAAAAATACATTTCCAATTATCCAGAAGACACATCTACTATCACACAGCTCCCACAAAATGGCTGGTCCCCCCATTCTAAGACAAGTCATCATGCATTTTCCTTCTTTCTTGATGGGTCATACTCTATAACCCACTCTTAATTCTGTTTGTCAGTTACCAACATTTTCCTACTCCCATAGTCATTTTAATCTTCTTTCATGGACTAAACTACATTATACAATCCAAGTTTCCCATTTCAGGCCATTACTATTATTTTAAGGTAATTTCCAACTTAAATATACACCCATCCCAGGCATGAATATAACTAGTTGAATGTGGAAGTACAAGTCAGTGTGAGGAAAGGTTATAGAAAGTCTTTTGTACATTCAAATTTCAGCCAGTCTGTTCCACAAAAATAACTTTTGTGAAATCATTACGTTGGAGATGAAATAGCGCTGTGCTTGAAACACATAGCCTTACAGCCTGAAATTTGTGGTTTATAATCATTGCTTAAGGACATTACTCAGGAATAGAAAAATGATGGAAAGCAGGAAGTTGTATCTATCTTATTTGAAGTGCTTTTGCAGTACCATGACTTCATGTTCTTGACACCATCAGGAAGGGCTGGGAAGCTTTACCCAGAGATATTGACAGCTTAACTGGGGTTGGATGCCTACCTGGCAGCAAGTGAGAGAAGCTTTACTTGTACTGACAGACACAGCTGTGACTTGCATTTTAGGCACTACCAAGGGAGACATGTACTTCACTGTTTAGAGAATCACACTGAGTCAGTCTTCAAACCTTGCTCAGGTGAATAGAAATACCAAGCAAGAAGTCAAAGGAATGCAGATACTGACTCAATTTACACAACACCAGTGGCTGAAATATTTTTCAGACCTGAGAAGGAAATCCAATCAAGGTTTAGAAAAGGGAGTAAGTAATTTGCCCATCTTGTTAGGGAGGTTTTCCAACAATCCACAATTCACAAATTTTATCCATTTATAAATTCAGTTATTTGGCATTTTACTAACATACAAGTTTAGAACCCTCACTATTGCTTTGAACAAAAACCTGGTGAGCTCAACTACCCAGTCTTATTTGCTTTCACCACTACTGACCAAGGCAAGAATCGACTATTTTTTATCATATTATTGCAAACACCCATAGGGATAAACTCATACTATTACAGCTTAGCAAATATCCACAATTTCAACCTCTGGCTATATGGTTTGCTATGGTTTCTTCATCTGTACATTTCAAATCTCAGTTTTCCCCATCTCTTTCTTTCCTACAAAGATGACAGCAAAGTGTCAAAGTTCCAAAACACTGGGAAAGCCCTCTGGATTAGTTGTTTTGTGTATTCTGATGTGCAATTCATTGATACTAACTGAAGAACACTAGACAAAAGGGAAACTGATACTAGGAAATCTAAATGATGCTCTGCACCGAAAACCCTCCGGACTAGAAATAGCATCTTTACCTAAATATTGCTTAGGTAGATTTTTTTTTTTGCTTTTCCCTTCCTCTGCCACAAACTATTTTTCAAGTGAGAAACAGGAAGAACAACACAACCAAAAATAAAAAAAAAAGACCCCAGGAACAACTTTCTTTACCTCACCAAATCTTTTTTTTGTTCATAATTTTGGGAAAAATTATGGTAACCTTGATATATCATTGATATGTTTGTTGTGGTTTTTCCTTGTGAAAAAGTAGATTTAAGATTCTTAAAAATTATTAAGAGTTTGTATAACTCCTGCCACTACCCTGGCCAACGTAAAATAGCAGTGATATAAAGGAATTTAAAATCCAGGAAATTTTCAGAAAACACAACAGAAAATATGGAATATAAACATGCAGATTTAACTTACCTCTTAAGTCTACTGTTGAGTAATACAATACTGAAACAGTAAATAAGGATCCATTTTTGCACCTTTCAAAAAACAATAGGCAAAGGAAAGAAAATTTCATAATATGCTTATAGTAACCTATCCTGGTAAGAATATAAGCAAAAAACCCTCTATACTTCTGATACATTGATTTTTTTAGATTTATAGTGAGAAAATGAATAGCATAATCTCAGCTAATGAAGGTCAAATCATGTGCTTCTGATATCACTTATTGATAATTTATATGGACCTAAGTCTTTTTAAGCGACCGTGTAAATAAAAGGGGTATCAGGATGAGATTATACTGTTCATGGCCAGAATTAAAGTTCTCTTACAGAGACATTTGTGTTTGAGAACTCAAGCTTGTCATTAGCCATCTTCCTTGCTACTGATTTCTGAATACTTATTCTACAGTAGGTATCAAGATCCACAGAGTGGAAGCGAAGTCTACAGGATTTACCACAGCAGGAGTTAGCACCAAGTTACAATAGCTAAGGCACAATAATGACTGATGAAAACTTCATGATGAACCATACAGCTGGATTTTCTTTTAAAGCAAATATATAGTATGTTTAGGCATTTTCCTCAACTTAACATGCTCAAATTGCATTATACTTTAGAATTCCTGTGATTACAAAATAGACTGCCTTAGTCTGATCAGTCTCATTTTACAGACTTGGAAGAGAAAAAAATATAACTAAGAAATTCTATTTACTGGTTGTTTTTAAAATCAACCAGATCTGTTTTATTTTACATAGGAATGTTGGGCTTTAAATTCTGGCATCTCAGGACTTACCAACTCAGAGAATTTCCCCTTTTAAATTAAACCATTCTCCTAGTCCTAGCTCTCACTCCTTGTTTCTTTTGATCTAATAGAGTATCTCAAAGCAACTAAACATGGGTGAAAAATTGTCCTTTTGGTCTTCAGGTTGCCATAACTGTGAGATGAAGCTCTATAACTGGCACAGAGAATACAGTAAAGGTATATTTTTATGGCAGTTCATTTAAAGAAAGAAAATAAACTGGCTGTCTGAGACTGCTCAAACGTTTGAAGTGTTACAGGCATGTTGTGAGAAGCTGGCTGAAAAAGCAAATGCAAATAAAATCATGAAACATGGGTGAAAAATGGAATTTATTGTGACTCAGACTCGCCATCGGAATACCAACAGCCGTATGCTAAAATCCAGGCAAAGAAATAGATGCAACTTAGCTTCACAAGCAACAATATAACTGCTTTAGAGGAGACTTCAATAACCCTGGGTGACAAGGAAGGAAGCAAGCCAGGACTTTAAGGCAGAACTATTTACACCTTCCTTAGGATCAGCACTTCAAAAGTGGTTAAAGGTTTTCCATTCCTAAACTAGGTTTTAGTAGAAACCAAACTAGAACAAAGTAGCTTTTCAAATAGGCATAATGAAAACCTGTTGAAAAAAGCAGGTTTACACAACAATTTGTAAGCAATTTCTTCCCTATCCTTGGTGCCTGTATACCCAAATCCTGCTCCCAGGCCCAGCAGTTTTCAAGTCTTGGATTACCACACATTCAGCATTTCCTTTAAAGCCTAAGGAGGCTTTCTTCATCCCTTTATATGTAGCTATAAGTCTGCTGCCTGCCCTATAAGGATTTACCAGCTCCTCTGCAAACTCGCCAGCTGCTTGTGCTGAGCTGTGAAAGCTTTGCTCAGTGAGCATGGCCACTAACACTCAGCAGCTAATTCCAGGGAAGCCCCAACATCCCTTCCCTTTGAAAAAGTTCACCTGAACTGAATAAATCCCTCATCAGACCCAGTTCTATCTTTTTATAAAGTGCAGTGTACAACAAGCTGTGATCAAACGAGTGACACAACACACCTTTCATCACACCGTGGATGGAATACTGTACTCCATTGTTAATTTTAAAAAAATCTTACTGCTGAATTTAACTTGCTTACTTTAACAGTACAGCAGGATGTTCTGTACCACCCAGCCCTCCCTGGTTGTGCTTCCTGGCAGTACCACAACAGTGGAGAATCCTTAGGAGTTCTTGTATAAGGAGCTCCACAAGAGTTTTATTTAATGTGTGCCTGATCAAGAGCTCACTGATCTCTGATCTTTTCACTTAAAATGAGATGTTTTAATTTCATGCTCAGATATTTGCTGGATGGATAAAGGAGCATATTTCTGTTGCAGGCCAATTTACTGGAGAGGGAACAGCAGGGTAGAGTTTGTTTTCTGAGGCAGGTCATCTTTTCCCACGAAATGGCCTTTACTGGTATTAAGACAGTTTGCTGTGTTGTTTTGGTGGGTTTCTGGGCTCCCCAAACATAGGTTTGACATAGACCTATGAAAGGCTGGCATGACTTTCAATTTTTATGAACTCTTGACATTTAACAACTTTTCTTTAAACAAATTATTAAAAATCTTGGATCTGAGTTATCTACCAAATCATGACCCTCAGAATACAGTTTTAATTTGATTAAATAAAAGCAGCAATTTTTAAAGAAATGAAGATGACACATTTTTTAAAGTGAGAGGCCTAAAAAGTGAGAGAGGAAGCAAAGCACTGAACCCTCTATTTTTGAGGGAAATTTTTCAAAACCAAAATAATTCCTGCATTTCTTGCTGCTGTTTTCTGCATAGAAAGAAGACGCTGTTTTACAAGCCAGACCATTTTGCCTTTGGGGAGGGGAAGTCAGGAACAGGGAAACTCCCTGTTGAAGGGATAGCAGCAACATTCCCATGCCTGCAGCCCATTCCTGTGGCTCCCACAGCTGGACATTTAACAGAAAAAGTGGGTAATGCAAACTTGTGGTCAGGTTTCAAAGTTAGTAGATTGTACCAGCTTGACATGTTTGAAATCAAACTGTGCATTCTTTCATTCAATTTTTTATTGTTTGATCAATGTAGGTGTTTGAAATTTTATGAATATCCACTGTGACAGTGTGCTACTGCTCTCTCCACCACCACAACTCTTAAAACATTATTTGTGTTCCTCTTTCTCAATGAAGTATGAGATTAAATTTCACAATATATCTAACAGTGTAAGGGTAAGTAATATAAAATAAGCCAGCAGATTCATTTTGTACGATAATTTAATGGGTACTTCTAAATGATTTTTTTTCTCAAAAACAGTTAAGTCCAGTGAGTTTCAGAAACATACCATCAAGTTATAGTAACACAAGTTACATTTCTAAATAAATAACAGGACGACAAGCTACCATCTCTTTCCCATTCCTTTTTATAATCAAGAAACAGCTCCAGAGATTTCTTGGGAATTTGAGACATATTCAAAGCAGATAATAACACGTAAATTCCTTACAGGCTAAGGTAAGCCATCGGGGATACGACCCTTGGAGACAAAGCAGTTCTGATAGATGAACCCTGACAGAGACGAACAAAGTGACAGACCCACAGGCAAATCTGAAGTCAGCAGCTCTCCTGCTTGTGAAGTTTGCCACAAAGCATAACATGCCCAGGTATTTTCACCTGCCTGTTCATTATTCTCACTCCTGTCAAAATGCATCTTTCTTGCAACACTGTCATTCACAAAACACTCACTTTAGGCTCCAAAGGCAAACAGGCCAAATTCAGAGCTCTAGCAATCTGACATGATCCCACTGAAGTCAATAGAGATGCTTGCTTATGTATTCATGAAGAATTTTGTCTCAGTATCTTAAAATGTGGGAAATTCTCACCTATTCACTTAGGTGCAATTTAGCAATTTTAGTGTTCGTAGGAATTTAAGGGATTATTTCAAAACTGCAAGATTAGAGCTTATCTTAGATACTACCTGGAATTGTTCATCTGGGTTTTAGTATCAACACTTCATCAGTCTCTTCCCCTTGCCGTTAGCAGCACAGGCATCGCTGAATGGTGGACACTGAATGCCCATTTTTATTTAGTCATTTTCCTTTCCCAAAGAGCAGAGCACTGCAAATGAGCCTTTCTCATTCACTGCTTCCTATAGGTCTGTCCAGGCTTTCCAACACCATAATCATCTTGGGTGCAGTAGAAGAGTATATAGTGAGCTAATCATCCTTTTTGATTTTTTCATCCACTTCAACATTTCTCCAACTCAATAGCACCATACAAATGCCCAGGAAATACGTATTGATTCTACTTTTCCTATATAAACTCCCCAGTTACATACACTGATTTTAGAAATTTCTAGCTACCTTATAGTAGTTGGAACTAGTCCTGGGGAGAAAAAAGACACATATAAATATAAACACCAATGAGGCACACAGATATATTTACATGCTTAAAAATTAGGCACCTGCCAAAGTACTAACTAGAAGGATCATAATCATAATGAGAATAAAGATGTGAGAATAAATAAAGAATAGAAACAGTATTTATGGTTAACATAGGTTGGATGTTTTTATCTAGGGGAAACTAAAAGGATTGCTATATATCATCTGGAATGAATTTTGAGCCTTTTACATACTTAAAAATAAAAACAGATGTATAAAATCCCATTGGCATAACAAAGCCCAGCTTTGGAAAGGCTATTGTCTGCAAATGTGATGATACTTAAGGTCTATCTTTAGGAGGACTAAAGGATTCTGAGCAATCTAGGGATGATAGCAGGGTATCATATATATAATAGCCAATATTTGGAGTATTTTTTTTCTCTTCATTTCTCAGTCTTGGCCTCACATCTGATAATACAATTTGGTAGAGAATTAGAAGACAAAACCATATAATAGGTTTTGGAAAATTACTGCAGTCCTCATCTGGAATCACACTGGATAAAATAAGTTAATCCTCAGTATAATATAAACATTACCTCCCATACTTCGGAATCTGAAAATATACACTATAGAGGCTACAAACATATCTAAGCCTTGCTTTCTCCAAACACTGACAATCTGCACCCATACCACACCTGTCACAGACAGGTGATCTCTAGTTTTAATGTCACAGCACTACAAACAAATAGGCCTATTTCAACCTTTGATATTTTGCCCACTGTATTTCAGAAATTCTGCAGCTCATTTTTTAGTCTTTTCACAGTACTACCTTTTGGAATGTTCAGATTTTTTTCTGAACAATGTTTTGGTTTAGCAATCTAATCTCAAGGCATTATGTATAAATTCATCAAATATTTTTCATTATACCCCTATAACTCTCATTGTGTAAATAAGCAAAATATTTACATTCTCACAATCTATGTAAAAATTACCAGAACATATTGAATACTGAAACATATGAATTTGGGACTCAGTAGCATCACTGAAGATTGTTATGTAGTACAACATTTACTTATTGCTATGATAGTTTGATGATCAATACCCTTTCATCCTGAGTGTCCGATCATATGAGTTATAAAATAATGGAGAGGTGGAAAAAGCAATGTAATGGAACTTGGATTTCTTTAACTAAGAATCCAAATGTGAACTTCTGTATTCCTATCTTTTCATTGTCTATTTTATAGAATTCCATTAAGATGCAAGTTAATTAAGATATATTTTAATCCAGAGTTTTATATTTTGTACTTTTTCATCTTCCTCAACCATGGCTACGGTAGTAGACCTTGTTACTTTTTGCTTCAGTCCAGACTGTCTACAAATGAATCTAATTATTTTATAGTTTGGGCAATGTGCCTGGCAGACAGCAGGGGTTGGACACCCACTGCTGCTTTGAAGATACATGTTGAAAGAAAAACTTGATGTTTTTCTGATAAAGTTATTAATTTTCACAGTATTGACTAGAAAATAATCATTTCCTGGAAAAAGATCAGAATATGGGTAGCTGAGATTATTAATGACTGCAATAGAATTACTGAAGCATTGTCAGCACCTGTTAAACATGTTTTTTAATGTGTTAGGGGAAATGAACACCAGTAAGTGTGAATGAAGTAGAAATCAACATATTGATCATTTAGTCTAACACGTTCTAGAGAAAAAAGGTGTATCACAGTTTCAAAATAACATCAGAGAAGAAAAGGTGTACGCAAAGATTTCTGCACATCCTGAATTTACTGATTCTTTGGGGATTCTCACAGAGCTGCTATATTCTCCTCTGTTTGTCCTAGTATCAGATGCAAATATTCACATTTTTTACATCAAACAATGATCAAAATAGTATTTTCTTGACTTGGCTTTTCAACATCTATACAAATTCACAAACAACATGTAAACACACCACCTTTGAGAGAGGAATTTTGTGCTCTGCAGAAATCTATGCCCATGGGCAGGAAGCTTAAGGCAATTTGGCAGTTTTAGTGCAATCCTTGATTAATTATCCCCTGTCACATGAACTACTCAATTCCTTCTGGGAACTGCTGTTCCCACTGGGCTTCTGTGACTGGTCCCCAAGACTTTGTAGGGCCTGTGTGCTGAATGCTGCCTCACATTTCAAAAAAGAATGGTCAGCCCTAAACAGAGTTTTCAAATCTTAGACAATTAAAAGGCACCAACTCAAATTAAAAGCTTTTCCATGCCTAAATTTTAAAGCTGCTACACATAACTCAAACCACTTTCCTCAAAAGGGTTTCTTTCTCTTCTGGGATAAACCCAGAATTTGGTCTAGATATTACATGGCATGCTAATGCATGGGATTCAGTTTTAATAAGCTATGACTACTAAAATGACCATTATTTTATGAACTGGGGTGGATAATGAGAAATATTTGAAGTCTGACAGCAGTCTCATATTCCAAGGCAGTTGTCAGCTGGCAACCTCTGTGACTTCTTTGAGAGGATGTGTCATTTTGGAGGAATATGAGTTAAATAAAGCGGGACTTTTATATTTATTAAATTATGAACTACTAATGTATTTTTTCTTTTATTATTAATTAGATGTACTTTATGTTTTGGCCCTCATCTTCTCAAAACTGGGCAGGTATCAAATGGAGCCTCTTGAGGCACAAGGCCTCCCTGAAATGTTACCTTTGTTTTTTCCTGTGTTCTTTCTTATAGAGCAGGATAAACTTTTCTTCTACTTCAAAGTGCTTTAACAAGTGCTCAGTTACGAGGTTTCTATGCATAGGAAGTACAGGGCTATCATGGCTGGACATAAATTCATTTGCTGTTAGAAATTCACCACCTTAACTCTCTCCATTTCTTAATTTCTTCCACTTAAAAGGAACTGTGAGGGTGGTAGCACTAATGTTGCCAAAAACTAATAAACATGCTACAAGTGTGTGACACATGCAGGACATTAGTCTGTGCCTGCACTGCCTCCTTGTGTATTAGATAGGCCACCAGTGCTCCCCCAACACAAAACAATGCCACAAAACAATGCAGAAGACGGACTCCAGGAGGTGTTTTATATTTAAACATCCGTGTTCATAATTTGTCCCAAGTCATAATTTAAAATGCACTGTGGTATGTAGATATTGGCCCCTCTGCTTCAAGAACAACACTGATCAAAGCAGAGCTAAACAGGGACAGTCTCTCTGATAATAAGATAAACAGTTGCCAATGCAAGTAACTGAGCCTGTCTACACTGGCCCCTTTTAGCTCTCCCAGCCCACGTATCTGTTTCAACTGGTCTCCTGGTCTCCACCAAAGGGAAGTTTCAGATAAAATGTAAAAAAAAAAAAAAAAGAAGAAGAAGAAGAAAAAGAAATACTTAGAAACCAAACAGATATCAGCAATTGAAGAGAAATATTACAAAGTGTTGTGTTGCAAAACTGCAACAGGCTCAAGTTTTAGTCAGCCATTGGAAAAATTCAGAAATGGCAATCAAAATGCAGATTTCTGGCAGTTCGGGTATGTAATAGCAATATGTAAAAACTAAACAGAAACTGAGAAATGGCATCAATTATATATGTCTCATTTTCAGCTGTCTTAAATGAAGAAAATTCTGGTATCACTTATGTGGCATATTTTAGAAGATGTATTGCACATTACACTAATTGCTCTTTTTGTTTTTTTCTCTTGAATGAAGTATAACTATGATTACAACAGGCTACGATCTCAAAAAGAAATTCATACAAATTAAAGGAATGGTGGGTTGCTGTATCAGTTGCACAGTGGAGTCCCATAAAATACGAGTAGGTGAAGCTTGAAAGCTTAGGGAGTTTGGCTGACACAGGCCTCCAAAAACTAGAGCTGAATGACAAAGCTGAGCTGGTAATGCTGCAGGACACTTGATACTTCCTGCTGCTTGCTGAACAGGATGGAAATTTGCTGTGTATATACTTAAAACCTATATCAGCAATATTTTTCTGGGGAGGGAGGTGTAGGAAGACCAGACTGCTCTACAAAACAGTCATAATTAAGATGCAGCTAAGTCAATGACACCAGGAAATACAGTCATTGCTGCTTTTTTCCAATGAACTTCATAGGCAGACAGTTTTAACATCCTGTTTTAACCTGAAGCCAAACACATAGCACATTCCCAGAAAAATTCCAGTCAGAATATCTTCCATTCACAAATGTGAATATGTGGTAGCTCCTCAAAGAGATCACCTGTATCATCATTAAAACATGGGTTACTTTTGTGTATATTAAGGCAATATAAAGCAAGAAAGGAGGAACTTCATAGGTTATTACAAATTTGTCAGACTGCATCGATCAATGAAAAGAACAAAGTTAATGAAAAAATGGTGTTCCAATTAACCAAGATTTTATGTAAATTTAGTTACTTTTGCTCTCATATAAAAATATAGAAGCACACTGGTCAAAAGGAGGGTTGGAGAGTAGAACACATGAAGGAAGGTAACTGTGTGACCTGGAGGTGTACATCAAAGTAGGGGTAGGAGGCTCAAGTTAAAAACACCCGCCCTCATCTTGTCTGCACAGACAGGTCAGAAGCAATCAATACACTAATTTTTTCCAAGCATCTCAATTATGATATGTAAGCAAAACTGACAACAACAACCACAAAATCAAACCTTGAAAATAATGCATTAAGTTCTGATAATACCAGTTTCTTTTCTTGCCCTTTGATGCGCAGAGAATAAACACATGGAGGGTTCTTCATCCTTTTCTTTCTAAATGACAACCATAACCCGCCTAATAACCACAGCAAACATGAAAATCAGCTGATAATTCGGGCTCCTCAAGAGAATTCTCAAGCCCACCCTTCAACACCTTACCTATGTGTTAACTTATAGCACTTAGAACAAATGATGCATTATCACAACACTGGCAAGCAGTGTCTGGGAAAACCAGACTCTTCAATTTTATTGCATGAAGCACTGAACAACTCCAATCCTAAACACTGTTTTCATTGCAGCAAGGGGGTGGATCAGTACAAACTTTGGTAAATTGTAACCTCAGGTGTAGTCTGTTTGGCAACACTTACAGCATACCTGAACTAAGAGAATAGCCCAAGAAAACATGAGAGCTGTTCAGAGGGCTGTGCAGAATCAAACAATTATCTCCAACAATTATCCAGTATGTTTAAGTTTTCATTTCCAAATGATACCTCCCAACTCCACCCCAACTCCTAATTTTATACGCATACACATGGGTATCAAAAAGAATATAAACTCATGACAATTCAATTGAACACCATATTCCTTCAAGCTTTGAAGAATCTTGCTTTAAACATGGGTCTTGAAAACATTCTTTTTCCATCCTAAGCTTCACTATGCCCATTGCTGAAAACAAGGCATTTGCCACTGATAGCAATAAGCTGCTTCATATCCCCCAGCAATAACCCAGCATCCTGAAGTCATCTCTTGTAGTGTAACCTTCATGAAGACTGTTTATAGACCTGGCAGAAAAAAAAAGGTAGCAAACTGAAAATAAGATACTGGATCTTGATGATACCAGACCATTTTGTATCTCTAGATCCAATAAACTAGGTTGTCTATGAATTATAGTCCTCAACTCAACCCCTCCTACTGTTGACAGCAGCCTTCCTAACACTTCAGATCTGTAAAAATTGATTGTAAACTGTAGTCTTGACACTTTCCTAATCTTATCTGAAAGACAGTAAGTCATTAGTGAAAAAGAAAAAATGGCATCAATTTCTAGCATCACTGGTTTTTTGGGTTTTTTTCCCTTCCTCTCAAAACCTTCTGGAGTCTAGCAGTAAATTGGATTCCAGATAGTAAATTTAATCTCAACTCCATCCAGAAGACCAGACACCTCAGGGCCACAAAACATTCCCTGGACCATTTTATTTACTAGAATCAATGTAAAGATTCTCAAACATTAATCCTAAATTCCTAATCTTCCTAATTCTAATTCTTGCATTATTAATAACTACAGGATCAATTACTGCCAATGGCTTCTCTTCTTGTGAGCTGAGTCTTATTAATTCTTATTTCTGGGAACGTTGCAGATGCTGCCATAAGATATGCTTTTCATACTTAGTCACCCTCTTCCAAAGCCCTACCCTTAACCTGTTTCAAATCCTAACACCCTCCTTGGACAAGTATTCCTACACTGCCTGAGAGAGGAAAACACAACATAAGCCTTGCAGTAGTATCAGTATTCTCACCTCTGTAGCATATGCAGAGCCCAGTGCTAATTTGTAATTTACACACAGCAACCTACTGTTATAATGTACGACAGAATCAGACTCCGCTTTCCATTGGTACTGTTTCTGTGCTTCCCCGCAGGAGACCCTGTACAACTGAACATCACTCAGGGATGCAGACACATCATAGTAAAATACCGTAACCTCTCGTGGCAAAACTCTTGTTCAGATCTAGAGAATGAATTCTGGCTGTAAAACAAAATATAGACTCTTAGTTTATTTCTCCACCCGATGTAAAACACTATTTTCTCTTGCGGAAGAAAATGACGAAAGCTTTGCCTGCCAATTACTGCTGACAAGATTTTGCATTTGTGTGAAATGAATTTACCTGTTGATACTTTATTTTCATAAGAGTTAAACCCTCTGTTTTATACTAGACATCTTCCCAGCCTACAGGAGACTAAGGCATTGGTTTCTGCCAGTTGGTATAAAGCACTGGCTTCAATCAGTGCCTACCTCCTTCTTATCTCCTTGCTTCCCATAGATTTAAAATGGAAGTGGAAATGATGACAATTTAAAATGCAAATATCAGAATTAAAGTAATTTCTAATAGTAGTTTAGGAAGGGCACCAGTTTTGACAGGAAATCACAATACAATACCTCAGATTCTATTAATACCTCCCTTCTACTCATCTTTGGCAGTCTTACTTAGTTGCATTACTCAGGGTTTATGACAGTTACGACTCTCAAACCCCAACACTATTACTCAAATACTAACTAGAACTTGAATTAACTAGCACAGAAGGGAGTAAACCCCATAGTTAAAGGCAGCATTAGTCAACGATTTCTACCAACACGCTTAACTTTGGGGGAACCTGTAGAAAGGCATTACGGTTCTTACCTAAAACCTTTGGCCTAAACCTAATTGTCATACCTACTTCCTAAGCAGTTGTCTTCTAGTTCCTATAGGATTAATGCGGCTCAAGACACAGGTTTCTATCAAAACAATTACTGTTTCCACGGGTCAGCAGGAACAATCTGCCGCCTTAAGACTTGAAAATCCTCAACCCTACACCTGTGCCAAATCTCCCTTTTCTTATTGTGAATAATATCCCGTGTTTCTGTCAACCAAGTTCTGGAATAAGGATTCTACTAACTAATTTCTGAGGTGTCATCCCCAAAGTGAAAAGCAGCGTGGGTTATTGTCTTGTTTTGATCTTATCTTCAAAGAACGCTGGAGATAAGGTTCTCCAAATTTGTCTTTATCTTCATGATGCTGAGAAACAGGATGCAAGTTTGATAGTTGACATTTTAACTCTTGGTATTAACTATATAATTAAAAATGGGATAAACCCCTGCAGCAAGAGATGAATAAGTGCCTACCAACTACAGCCCCCTTGTAAGTCAGAGGACTGTTTCAAACAGCAGACATGTCATTTAACCCCTTAAATCCCCAGCTCTAACCTTAATACTGACTTCATTCCTTACACACACCTAGAAGTTTTAACCTCTCACAGTGGTGTTTCCGGTAGCAACTCCCATTAGCGCACATTCAATTTAAAACTATAAGGATTTTTTCACCAGAAACTGTACAATTTCAACCTTCTATATACAAACAGCAATAAATATGCATCAAATTTCTGTCCACGTCACAGAGCTGCTTTTGGATCTGTGGAAGGTTGCACAGTGCAGCTGCCACTCCAGCTTTGCTCATGTCATTCTCGATACATTCTCCATAGGAGAAAAGCCAGTAATGCTAATATTTCTGTAGTCTTGTGGTACCTGAGCTAATGAGAACTGAACTATGCTGTTTTATATTTAATTTCTTTTACTATCTTCTTTTCTCCCTAATTCTTGGGAATCTCAAAGAATCAATGGGCACTAAGTCATTCCCTAGCCTAAAGAGGTTTGCTGAGGGTCAGAGAAAGCCTTGGCTTTGTCTTTCAAAATCTTAAATAATGGAACTTGGGGAGTTCAGTGAAGCTGTAAGCTATTACTGATAGTAGCAAAAGGTATATTTCTCTTCTTGAAGCTAGAATCATTGTAAGTAACACTGACATTATTTTGTCTATATGCTTGTGTTTATATACTTCTTTCCCTTTAAAACTACAAAAAGGAGCTGATTAGCATTTCATCTAGCAGAGATCATTCCACCCATCTCCATCGGTGAGACAACTTTCTTTACAAGGGTTCACTTCCCTGAAGCAGAGTAACTCACTTTTCTTCCTAATATTAGTCACACAACAGAAAACTCTCAGCAAACATGGATTTGCACCAGAAATGAGACAATGCTAAAATACTCACCTACCTAAACCAAAAGAATTAAAGCAACAGAGAAGGCAGTGGGTGATGACTTTAAGGCAGACATTTATTCTGCAATATTCACTTAATTGCTGTGAATGGAATTGGAGAGGGCATCAACATCTCTGTGAAACTAGAAAAAAAAAAGTCAAGTCAATGTCCCTGAGATACAGGGAACCAACAATAAAAGCATGCTCTTCTTTACAGCGCATCATTTATTCCCAGTGAAATGACCCCTTTATATAAAGAGAGAAGTCGCTCGCTTTTGGTGATGTCAAGGAATATGTTAAAAAAATACAGTGTGATTGCAAGAGAACCAAAGAACACCATATTTACACTTACATTTCATTATGGTGCCTATAGCCTGAAGAATGTGAAAGAGCTGCTGCTGTGAGTTTCTTGTAACCTACAGTGATCCAAGAAAACATATTCTCTTCTCCATAGTTCCTAACCCCTCCCCCTCTCTGCCCCAAAATACAACAATGACCCATCTGTGCACATACAAGAGAGCAATTCCTAATATTTAAACATGGATTAATCTGCCAACGTTGATGTATCAGGGACAGAACATAATGAATGTCACAGTGCTTAGTCTTTCTTTTCACTAAAACTGTCTTGAAGAGTAATGAGGAACAAAAAAGCCGACATAAAGAACAAACCACAGTGCATCACAGATGATTTAATAAATAACATCATTCACTTCTCTTCTGCTCCTCTCTGAAAACATTTTCACATTTTAACCCTCTTTCAGATTCAAGAAAGAAAATATTTCTTCCAAAATTACATCTAAGAGCTGAAAATTTCTACCAAAATCTTTAAAGAATAATTTTATGGCATACATAAATCTTATCTATGCTCTGAATCATTATCTCTTCTTTGACATATTTTCATGGCTGCAATTGCTTCTCTCCAGAACAGCATCATTACAATAACTAGGAAAGTAAGCTAAATTTAAATCAATTAAATGAAAATCAATAATCCCTAAATAATGAATCTGACGGGCTGCAAAATGTGGATCTTCACCTAAATGGCATGTAACTTTTATCTTATAACTGCTGAATCTGATGGCAATTTATTACATGTCTGTGTGGCTTGGCATACTGGCATGCAAAAATAACTGAGCTAGCTCTAAATTAAAGTGGTCCTGGTACTAGAATTAATACAGAATTATACAGATTTTTATATTAATATAAGTATGCTACCTCACCCAGATTAATACTTGACATTTTTTCCTCTTTGTTCTGCTTTGGATTGATGTAGGACCACAAAAATCAGTGGGTATCTTTCCACTGACAGTTTAGGAGATGAATCACATCCCCTAAAACTTAAATAAGGTAAAGGCACTGTGTAAAATTACTATTCTCTACACTGTGAGAATACTTGTTCTTTTTCACCAGTATCTGAAATGCTTCCATTTCTTCTGGGCAGAGACAGACTTCTTCCTTTTTACTAGGGAAGAGTTTAGCTGTATTCATTCAGGCAAACAGAAAGGCTCAAAACAAACTCAGAGAAGCAATGTGTGGTAAGAGACTGGAAGCAGCAAGAATGTTGGTGACAGAAAGATGTGTAATTCATAAGCATGAAGAGGAAACTTGAAACTTTACAGCATATGAGATCTTCCCACGACAAAGTATTGAGTAAAAATAATAAATTGCCATTGGGACTACCTACTGACATTGTAAGGAAGGAGGCTGAAACAGCAAGTTAATTTGGTCTGTGCTTCGAAGAATCTAGTGAATGACTGAGAACTACACAGACCAGCAGAGCAACAATAATAATACTGACTTTTGGGGACCTGTATGTAGTTAGGGTGTAAGACAGACAAATGTAAGACAAGATGAAATATTCTATAAGCAGCTGGGGATAGTCTCACAATCACTGGGGAGATGGTTCAGTGGTGCACACAGTGCTGTTGGGTTAAATGGTTGATGATCTTAGAGGTCTTTTCCAACTTTAATGATTCTATGCCTAAGTTTTGATACAGAAAGGTTGGACACATACAGCATTTTGGTGCTCCACAGCTGTACTGTGAAGTGCCAGAAAAACCTTGAGTATCTCTTCAGTGAATGGCACCCAATGCACAGCACTCAAGGGAGCCCAGATGTAACTGTGCCACGCACCTCAGTCCCCTCAGCTGCAAATCTAATGACAATAATACCATTTCAGAAAACCAAGGACAGAAAGAGCTAGGTATATTAATGGAGTGCACCAAAATGTAAGATATTTTATGAAAGGATAATAAATACCTGAAGTACAATTTGATATATAAAAGCAACATGTACTTTATTGATAAACCATATATTTATTAATTGCTGTAAGGCATTAAAGATCTCAGTGAAGGCAGATTTTTTTAAAAAATTATATACATTTCTACTAAAACGGGACCATGGTTTTCTCTCATTTTCCAGAGGAGCCAGGGCAGAAACTGATCCCAGCGGAGGATTTCGGCCGGACCTGCTGCACAACTAAGCTCTGCCAGAGGTTTCAGCCTACGGGCCAGTCCCCGTCACCGATTGCTGCACAGGTGGGACAGGATGGAGTGCGAGCGGGAGGATTCCCGGCGAGGAGCCGACACCTGGCTCCCCGGGCTGCAGGATGTGGTGAGGCGGGGAATGGCAATGTTCGGTGGCGGGCTTTTCCTTCACCGCCCCGCTCCCTCCTTTCTTAGGGCGGCCTTAGATCGAAGCCCCCGGAGGTCCCCCAGGGGTGTGTGAGAACGAGCTGCTCCTGGGAGGGGTGTGAGGGGGAACGGGCCGCCGGGGCCGGACCTGCCGCCGCACCAACGCCAGCGGGCAGTTTCGGGGAGCCCGAAGGGCTGCATCTCAGCGCCCCGGCTTCTCTCACGCACATTCCTCTCCTCGAACTTGCCCTGCCCCGCTCCCTCCGCTGCCGACGTCCCCCTCCCCCCGCTTGTCCCCAGTGTCGCGCCCCTGCCCGTCCCTCCCGGCCCCCGCTCCGCGCCCCCGCCCTCGCTCCGCGGGGCGCCGCGGCCGCCTCTGCGCATGCTCGGGGCGAGGGGGCCCGCGCGGCGCGGAGCGGGCGGGGGGCGGCGGTGACCCGGTGACGGGACGCCGCAGCCTTGTCCCCCGGCTCGCTCCCGCCGCGCCTTCTGCGCTCCCCGAGCGCCTTCGGGAGGGCCGCTCTCCGCCACCGTGGGGGCTGGCGGTGCCCGCGGACTGGCCGGTGTGCCGCCGGAGGCGGAGGGCGGTGCTGTGGGCGGCCGGGAGAGCCCCGCGATTGGCCTCCGCCCGGCGGCTGGCGTGTCAGTCGGGCTCCAGGGGTGGCCCTGGGAGCCGCTCGCCCAGCCCTCTGACGGGATGAAGCCTTTAGGGGGATGCGGAGCTCTTTGCATTTTGATTAAAGCCCCTCATCTCCCTTCAGTCTGAAGGCAGGGCACGGGGAGGACGGGTCGGAGGGGCCTGTGCAAGGCCAGGCAGGGCGGGAGCGGGGCGAGAGAGAAAACCTCTCTCGGTTTATCACGTATGGCTCTATAGGAGAAGTCATCTCTGGGAATATAGTGGAAAGGACGGAGCTGGTATAAACTGAAGGCGCCCGTGTTTAATTCACACTTGTGGGTGCCCAGCATGGAGATGCAGAGACGGTCCACAAGGTGGAAAACGAGAAGGTGGCCCTGGGACTCGGCTGTAACCGTGCTCATCACCTTCGCTTTCCTTCTCCGGACTGCAGAGGTCAGAGGAGGTAAGAAAGCAAAGGGGAGCCGAGGAGTCCAGTCGCCTCTCTCCCTTTCTCGAGGAAAGGACCCAGGGCACGGCTGAGGCCGCGTTTCAGAGGAAACCTGTCAGAGCGATTCCCGCTGCTGGGGAGGCGAGAGCGCTCTTGGGGCCGGCTCCGGGCGCGGAGACCCGCGGGGAGCCGCCGGCAGGGACGTCCCTCCCAGGTGCCGCGGAGGGAGGCTCTCGGTCAGCCTCAGCCTTAAACTTTGGATGTGGTTTTAATGAGGTAAAGGAGGTGCACTGGCGGGGTGGGAAAATGAAAGAAATACTTGTCGAACAGAGCGAGTTATCCTCTTCCAGCACTGGTCTCCTGTTTTGTGGAGTGTGCGTCCAACTTGGTTTTGTTGAACTGCTGAAGTTCACCAGGTTGTGACTGAAATTGACCGACAAGTGTCTGCCTTCTCCTCGGAGGGGCGAGGAAGGGGAAAGTTGGGGGGCGGAGGCTCTCTGCTCTGATTTTCTCTGTTCTCCTCTCTTTTATTTTTCCTTTTTCAACGGGTTTTAGGGGGCAAAAAGTTTTCCAGGGCTCAAGCGGAGGAGAAAACACTTGCAGGGGCCCTCTGCCAGCCGTTGCGGAGGGCAGCTCCCGGGGCAGCGGCGCCCCGCAGGTGGTGCGAGCGGTGCCGGGCCCGGAGATGCCCGGGGGGGCTCGGGGGGCTCAGCCCGACCATCGCTGGGCTCCCCGCGGGCGGTGTCAGCGCCGGGGCGCCGTCCCCAGCCTCCTCCCCACTCTGCAGCCTCCCCGGGGGATCGAGTGGTCCCTTAGGTGTCCGTGGACCTGGTGGGCAGGGTGCGGCCCGCGGAGGACTTGCAGGGGTAACAAGAGCCGGGCAGCAGCGCAGCAGCCTGAGCAGAAAGGAATCGCCGCCCCCTCCCCCGCACCGCCCCTCGCGTTCCCCGCACTTCTCCCGACCGCACCGCTCTCCCTGGGCTCCCCGCACCGCCGCCAGCCCAGCTGGGCTTTCTGGGCTGAGCTCGCAGTTCGCCCAGCTGCAGTGCAGGGTCTCCGGTGGCGGGAGAGTTCTCCTCTCCTACCGGGGGTGAAAACGCTGCCTCTTCCTCCCTTCCTCCATCCCTCCCTCCCTCCCACCGGAGCCCGCAGGCGCATCTGGAGGCCAGTCTGGCTGGGACTGAGGTTTTTATTTTTCTGTGGGTCTGACATCAATGAAGAGGCTTAACTCTCCGAAATGAAAGGTTTAATTTTTCATGTATTTATTATTTTAACGAGGCATTTCTCCATCTGAATTCCTTGAATCAACAGGCGTCCTAGAGGGAGCGGGGAAAGGTGATCAGTTTCCATTCCAGCCTTTATACCTGGGCGCAGCCTTGACGGTGGCAGATCAGTCAGGGCTCCTGCCCCCTGCTGGCCCCGTTTCTGACAGGGACTAGAGGGGTCCGATTTCATCCCTCTTGCAATTCCACGGACTCGCTGGAGTCACACCGGGGTGAATTAACCTCGCACTCGTTACTATGTGGAAACTAAATTTCTTCAAGAAGAATACCGTCCTCAAAGGCATGATCGATTTCTTATGCCACTTTCCACAGGAGAACTGACTAAATTAAGCAGGATTTATGTACACTACATAATGGGTTGGATGCAAATGACAAATTAAAAGAAAATCGAAACCCAAACAGCACAGGAAAAATCAACAGAACTTATACTGAAATCAACTGCACTGATACTTACTTGACTGTATTCAGCAACTAGGCAGACTAATTTGGTTGTGGTAACTTTATTCAAAACTAAAAGTCTATATTGAAAGTCTTCTAGTCTTCTGTATAAAGGACATTTCAGAAATACAGAACTACAGGCTTCTTATTCTTTGTAGAAGCATTCTGAAAAGAACATAGTTCTTGACCTTTTCTGAGATACAGTATGCTATTTGCTTAGGAGCTACAGGGAGCTGTGTGTTCAGGGCTTGATCTGTTATTGAAGTCAGTAAGAGTTTTTCCATTGACTACAGAAGGACTAGAATTTGACCTAATTTCTCTAACAAAGTACAAGGGACTTATTTCTGAATTATCTGTCATGCTTTCTAATCTTATTTAGAGTGCTTAAAAGATAACATAGGACATGATGATTCCTGTTTGAAAATAGGAGAGGGAAAATACCAAGGAATAAAATAAAATAGCATAAATGGCAGGTAAACAATATGACTAAATGAAAATGCTAGATAAAATATGAATTGCTCTTATAAGCTCTTTTAAATCCTCTGTTTTTCAATTTTCTTTTCATAAACTACCTCTATGAAAACAAAATTACATGGTGTATTCATATAAAGTGTTAATCATACAGCAGTGACTTTTTTAGGACAACAGAAGCCATTCCATGTGGGCAAACCTCAACAGATTCCTAAAATTCTTGACTTCTTTTCCTAGTTTCTTTATTTAACAAAAAAAAAAATAGAGAAGTATGAGGTGTCTTTCATACTTGCAAGAAATGGTGTGCGAAGAAGTGTTTGGGCTCTTGAGTTGTTTCTTCTTTAGACAGAAAAAGTTACAGAAGTGAGAATCAACTGAATGGGAAAAGCAGTGACTCATACTTGGTCAGCTCAGTGCCCACCAGCTCTTAAGCAGCTCTTTTTAGAAAATGTTTTTGCTTTATGACTTGGCTAAAGTAAACAAAATTCAGTATTTTAAAAGACATCCTTTGATTTCCTTTCCCCTTCCTCACCTTTAATACTAAAGCTGTTGGTAATGTGTTTGGAATGAATAAACTCATTTAGTCAAAATGGCATGGCTTCAACACTATAAATTTTTTGTAAGGGCTTGACATCAATGCACTATTGTGATACTGATTTAAATTTCATGGGCAAGAAATGAAAAATCAGCCTTTTTATTATTTATGAGCTTTTTCAAGCAAATGGAAATCTAGCTCTTAATCTGAGTGAAAAAAAGATTTAAGAAGCCTTGCTGAAAATGAGGCTATGAACCTATATATAGAAAACACACTTTGGACTTTCTGTGTAAGTGACGAGCAGATTTGTTTCTAATATAGAACAGATACTTCTTACTGTCATCTTAGGAAATATAAAGGTTCCTTGTGCTTCCCCCACACAGGCTTGGAAAGTAGTGGAAGTTCTAGGTGCAGAAGGAATGCAGAACTGGGCCAATTAGTGATGGCAAAAGGAGAGTTTTCTTTGTAGAGGCACACTTAACGCTGCTACTGATTTGTATTTGCTTAGTAAGGAAGATATGGATCTGTTTGTTGAATGAAAGCTCTTGAATGTATCCAGCTAGTCTAAACCTGTACAAAGGGGTGTTTTAACCTAGAAAAGTATAAATTTCTTCTCAGAACTATTCATGATGTGAAGCACTTTTGATTTTAACTCATCAATTAACTTTTAAGATTGAAAAAGAATATAATATTCTAAGTATTCCTTTATTTTTCAGTTAAATTGTCTTGTGTGATAATTTGTGTGGGTTTCTCGGATTATTATTCACAAAGTTGGCAAAAATTAATAAATCAAAGGGTGATTTCACTAGTTGCAGCTAGTGGTCCTAGCTGAAGTTTTTCTGAGTCCCAAGGATCAGCAGGTGAAATGGTCCAATTTCCCAGAATAGTGCGAGAGAGACCTGCATGTATTCATCTGTTTTGCTATGTAATTTTGATTTCTTAAATGTTTCCAAGGTAAATAATTATTTCAACTTCAGCAGCAGACATCACACACAGAAAAAATGACTGGTACGTGTTGTTAATTTTCTAGAGTGTGTATCTTTGCATTTAATTTAGAAGGAGACTTCACTTGGGTCCAAGAAAGGACTATTCAGGCTGCGGGAAACTATCTCTCTTTCCTAGCTCTGAAGAAAAGAATTTTCTCAACTTCAGTTTTGTGTATATCTTAACAAATTTAACTGTATACAGGTGCACAAATACTCAGTGGGTTCGACTTGAAATAATCTCTTCCCTAGTACCTATAATTGAAATGACAATAGGAAAAAAACCCCTTTGATTAAAAACCTTTCCCAGTGCTATCTTTTGTTCTGATTGCTAAAAAAACCCCATGAAAAACAACCCACCCTTAAAGCTCACATTGTTTGTAACATTAGTGTCTGCAGCAGAAGTAAAATGTAGGAAAAAAGTGGTCATACTTATTTCTACAACTGTCATGCCCAAAGTTACTTGATCTCCTCCAAAGAGAACCCTTAATTCTAACACAGTTGCAGCACACTAAAGGAGCTGTGACATGACTGCTGAGGTTATACCTAAAACACACTGGAGCAATTATGTCTTTCCCGGATTTGTTTTGTACAGTGGTGAACAGTAGGGTTTCCATCTGCCAGCAAGATTAAGAAGTTGCTTTTCTTTTCTCTTTAGAGTGTTCTGCTTTTCAGAAAAAAACCTCCTAGCATTGGTTAATTTATCATTGTTCTAAGTATTTGTTGATAATAGGAGGGAATAAATTAAGCAGAGCTTGGGAGAAATCTCTAATGTTCTGAGAATGTGAAGTCTCATGCAGTGATAGAGATTTGCCCTCTGGATGGACACAATAGAGAACAGTGGCTTAAAAGGAATTAGGTTAACACACATGCCTGTTGCAAGGGCTTATAACTGTTCTACTCAGTATTAAATACCAAGTTTACAGACTGTAAATGTAAGGATTAATTGTTTACCCGGTTATTACAATAGTAGTAGAATCTGGCAGAATTTGAGTTCTTTTTAGCACATTAGCACACATAAGGAACTGTAAAAACCTTTGTGAATTTCAGGTCTGGGACTTCACTGCAAGTCCAAGTGTTAATGTACACTGTGTGTGAAATAGATGGTATTTGGCAGAGCTCATCTAATGAGAAGCAGAGTGTTTGCTGCAAACCAAATTGAAAGATGTGTTATAAAAGATGAATAAAAAAGAACTTAGATCCTGGTCCTGCTATAAATAATGTCACTGGAAGCTAAGCTTTGTCTATGATAGAAATTAACTTAGTTGTAAGTCAAATTATGGTCACATTTTTGAAGTATTACTGCAGACTAAGTGCCACCTGTCCCTTAGCTGTGTACCTTACCTTACTTGGATTATCATAGTAATCTGATAGATTATCAAACATTCATAGTTTATCAATAGTTCAAGATTTTACAACCTTGCTGTCTGCTTAAGAGAAATTCCTGCTAATATTGGTAGGAATTGAATCTGATTTCCTTGTATTGCTCTCCTTGGACATCAGGGGAGGTATGGTGAAAGATTTTAGTTGTAGGAGTTGTTTCGCTATCAAATTAAATAGGATTACTTTAAATGGCACCATTTCTAAATCTTGTCCTTGGCTATATTCTATGCTTAAAGCTGAAAAATGTACAAATCTTCTGTATTTGAAAACTCCCATTTATTAGAAGGTATTTTTGAACTCTTACTTGAATTATTTCTTAATAAATGCCTTGATGACAAAACTTTTAAGTGGAATCAGTTTCTTTCATGTTTAATTGCTGAGGGAACACCTTGTCTCTTCCTGTAGCACGGACCGTTTTTAGACTGTGTCTCTTTTTTATATGGTAATAGAAACAGGATACTCAAGAATGTAATACTTGTTTTGCTGATTTTCACAGCTGGAACTACTGTGTCTGCTGTCTGTACAAAAAGAACTTTTTGAATCTTTAGCAGAGGCCTCAATATAGTTAGACACTTGGAATGCAGTCCTAAAAGATTTTGCTGTGGTGCAAAATAGGAATAAGTCCATAGAAATATGGAGACAGATGTTAAAGTATTGTAAACGAATGGATCAATACGGGTCTGCACAGATGATGAACAAGCCCAATCTTCTGGGTGCAGCAAGGGATTATTTTATGGAATCACTATCAGGTCTTCAATGCTTGTTTCGCAATCAATGTTGCTAAACAATTGATAAAAGTGCAATCTATCCAGTCTCAAAGAAGGTTTTGAGTAATACAAAAGTCACATTTTGTAGTGAAATATATAAAGTATGATTAAAAGCCTCAAAATCTAGGTTATACTTCAGAATTATGCGATGTAACAAAACTTAAAAATAATTACTCTTTTTGTTTTTCCTGAATATTTCCAGTAAATAAATCAGCCTACAACCTTACATTGCTAAAGATCTGAATGTGTAGTTGTACATAGACAAGATTTCCACTGGTTTCAGTATAGGATATAAGTGGTGGGGGGAGAGGGTTGTGGTTTTTGGGGGTTTTTGGTTTGTACTGTATGAGTGTTAGAGGTTGGTCTTTAAAGTGAGATATAGTTAGTAGTTGGTGAGTATCAAAATTACCTCCTGTACCTGCCTAGACTGTCTGCATAGTCTTTGAAAGACTATAATGTATTTAGTAGATTCTTCAGCATAGGAAGTCAATGAAAAATTTCCAAATAACTGGTGTGGAAACAGAAGTAGTCAGTTCTGAGCAGTTTCACAGAAGCCTCTGTTGGTGAAATAGTCAGTCCTAGGCTATTTAAAGCATTCCTGTATGCATCTGGATAATCTCTAGTTCTTGTAAGCATTTAATATGAAAGCGCTGCAATAACACCTATTTCTAAAAATGTCACCAGTCAAGATCCCAATTACATAATTCATCTAGGAAACTCATGTAGGAAAATTCTTAACAGGTAAAACAACCTTGAAGTATGTCTCTAGAAGCATATATATAGGCGACATATATTCAGTTAATCTCATAAATTTATATTAAGGTTCCTAGAAAAAAAAAAAAGCTTAATTTTCAGGAGCACTACGTAATTAGGCAACTCAATTAGTTTCATTTTTGTGCCTTGAAGATGCTCTGTAACTTACTTTTGCAGCCTATAAAACAGAGAGTTCATTTTATCCAGCTCCATAAAGTCTATCTATGAAAAGTATTGGAACCTTCACAACGGACACTGCAGAACCAGTGCTTTGATGCTGGTTCCCAGAGCAGTTCTTCTGTTACAGGGCTGGGCTCTCAGCAGAGTTGAGAGGCAGGCGATTCCCAGACTGCCAAGCCCAAAAGCCTGTGAGGAAGGGCAGCTCTGCCCAGAGCTGGCCAGTAGGAAATGGTAAGGACAGAAGAGTGCCTGATCCTTTTATGGTGCTTAGACAGCTATGGCTGAACTGCAGGGAATCATTGCTTGGGATACAGAGCCTAGAGCCTGCAGTGGGAAGGCAGTAGAGCCCTTTGTAAGAACTGCAAAGCTCCTTGAAGCAGTTGGGCATAGCATGCTTTCGAATTCCTGCTTTTGGATGTTCACTTCTGTATTAGTCCTTAACAGATGAAGGACACAGTAAAATAATAATAAGTGTAGATAATATTATATGTGTCACACTTGGACACGAAAAGAACACGCAGACACCTGTTCAGGGAGAGAAGCAGAACAAAAGAGGCCAAGAAGACCTTGGACTTTATTATATATCTTCTTGATAATCACCTTGGATTGGAGGGTGAGGTTTATACCCCTCAACCACACTGGTCAAAGGAAAATCCATCAAACATCTCCGCCCAGGAGAAAAGAATGCAAACAATAGAACAAAGTTACAAAAACGTAACTATGTTTACAGAAAAGTGCCTGAGAAACTCTTATACTGAAATGAAAACCTCAGAGAACTGCAAAACTCAGGGCGACAATATGTATTTCTGTTTTTAAAGGATATCCATCATAACTGCCCACTATAAGTAAAAGTGTCTAAGAGTAAAAGTAAGAACAGAAATGTTCTTACCACATTAGAAATAGCACAGTTTTCTAGTAATTGCTGGGTCTTATTTTGCATCCTAAAAGTCAACAAACTATTCGTTTATCAAATCCAGATTCTCATGCTGCTGGTAAAAAAGAGGTAAAGACCTCTTACATTCATTAGGTTTTGGACCATTTAATGAGTGTCAGTTAGAAACCTTCATCACAGTAGTTTATCTTCAGTCACCTATAGAATACATGGAATGCCCTTAGAATGAGCTCTTGGAGTTATAAAGATTCAAAATTTTAAGAAAAGTAAATAAACGAAACAACTGTAGGCTATTATGGCTTTAATAGGTTGCATGGTTTCAAAAACCTGTAGTGCAGTCAGTACCTTCTACTTAGGTTCTTAAATATATACCTAAAAATCCAAGCAGAGGCAGCCTCTTCTGAAAATCTTGTCCACTTATATAAGGAGTCCCTTCATTAGTACTCACCAAATACACACGTTTTAGCCTACCAAGCCATCACAGCCTGTAGGTTTTAAATGATCTGTTACAGTGACATAAAACTGGACTAAACTTTGAGAAAACACTCCATTTAGAACTGAAGATTAATGTTTCAAGGCTCTTTCAGTTTTAGTTTTTGCAGTGGTTCCATTGGAACAGATTACTGGCAAAATGAAGCGTATTTTCATAGAAAAATATGAAGTAAAATAATAGTAACTTAGAAACTTTAGTCTTCGAAAATTTCTCATATAATTCCTTGTACTGGGGAAAATTAAGCTCTTTTCTCTTCCAGGATTGTATCTCCCTAATTAGGAGTTACTGATTGTAACTCTTAAAGGTTCTTTGTAGAGTGAACACTGATAAATTTTCACTTTCACATCAATCAAAAAAGGGCATTGCTGAAGAATTACGAAAACTCAAGAAGTTACCAGTTTATTATATCAGAAAAACATATAATACTGTTTAAAAGTGTTCTTACTATATCAAAAAGAAGGAAGAGGCAAAGTTACTATAGGTATTAACAGTATAGCAAACACTGAGTTGCACCCTCGGTTTGCTAAGGTGTATCTGTAAAGTAAAGAATACTTCCTCTTTTTTTTCCCCTTTGAGTTTTGTTGTTATTTGAAGTCCAAGTATGTCCCCCAGCATACTGGGGGCATCTGGAAGCATCTTCCAATCTGGAAGCATCTTTTAAATTATGTAGGTAAACATGGCCTTTAAATAGGGAAGGATCATTGTTCTTGTGCTCTCTCATAAAATTAAGAGACTGAAATCCAGGAGTTACCCGACCAAAATCTAAATATAATAGGATTTTACCCTTTATTCACAATGATTGCAGCTTGTATAATTCCAAAGATGATATTGCTGCCATTAGATGAACTGTTGATCCATCTTTTTTGGGTTCTGTACAGTTTGCCATTGCAGGGTCAGATGGGCTTTGTCAGAATGCAGAAATTTAATGGTGTCTGCTGAAGCAGAAAAAAGGAATTTTATTGCCTTTTATTAAGGTATTAAGTTCACCATGATCTCAGTTACAGACAGGATACATATTTTATAAACTATGATGATATGATTAAGCACCATTCATCAAATTATCGTCTACATTTAAATAAATCCAAATGTAATGAACCAGACATGACCCTTCCAATGCAAATTTTCTTGCATATGTTACAACTCGTCCATTTCTTGTAATGTCTATTCTTTTACCTAAGGTTGTGTGATCATCTACAAGAAGCATTCCCACCGGGAGATGGGGAATTGATATGCATTTTTACTGAAAACTGGGATCATCCTTAAGAGGAGGAGGCTTGATGTCACACATTGAATAAGTCATGAGCATAGACTGTGTCCAGAGGGCTTCAGCTTCTTCCCTCCTTTACAGTTTCTCAGCCCCTCCTTTCTCTGCTATCATAACTTGTATTGTTATGGTACCTGGGAACCTCCTCCATGGACAGTTTCCACCCAGAGAAAGGCAGAGCTGTGTTGTGTAATAGATTCCAGCTTAAATATCAGGAAGTCTAAGTGAAGGAAGCAAGTCCTCTGAACTTGAATAATGAATGTTGTTTATATTTGTGACATTAGGGCATGTCAGAAATGAATCTGCTGTTTTCATCAGATTCTGCTTAACTCCAGATGAAACCACACTGAGCAATGGTAGTAATTGTTAGGTATAATGCAATATAAAGGCATCAGAATGTGATCCATATGTGTTGTATCACTATTATTAATAATGATATATCACAGAATTCATTTCAATTTAGATATTGTGGAGTGAATAAAAGCGATGATATTTTCAAATGTGGTTATATGAAAATAATGTTGTCTAGATTTCTACAGCTGTTCTTTTTCAATCTTTAAGGGTGTTATAGTTTTACGATATGGACTTATGAATTCATAGAATAGAAATCATTGTCGTAGCCTTTAAAACAAATGTATCCTTGTAAATAGATGAAATCAAGGCTTGGAAATGCTAACCAAAATTGGAAGTAAATTTTTGCATCCATTTTCTTCCTCTCCAATAAACAGAAAACACATGAAGCTCCCATCATGTATTTGATTCTTGATACTGTCTCCTGACCTGGCAATGTAAAAGTGTGATCTAGCATCCAGTTTGCAACTACTCAGCTTCAGTGAATCCTTTTAATTTCCACCAGATTTATTCTGGGTTTTTTTTCATCGTAAGTTTCCTAATGGAAGAAAGCTAAAGGGAAAGGAAAAGAAGAGTAAATATGGCTTTGGAGTTATATTTAATATGAAATGCTCTAGACCAAGTGTTCTTACCCATACCACTATAAATATGGAAAGCTTTTTGGGTGAATGGATGTAATTCAGTCATACCACAGTATTGAAGACCAGAATTTGGCTCTACAGTTTTAAATATTGCAGTTCCAAGTTATTTTGGGTCTTGAGATGTGACACCACTAATTTTTGTTGGTGTGCTTTACCTTCTTTATATTTGAAAATACAGGAACTTATGATGGAGTTAAATTATTAATGGTTTGGTATCTTGAAAGATACTGGAACACTCAGGTTCCCATCTCACACAATTCTGATTTTTAAAAAGGGATTTTTGAAGAATCCACCTTTGCCATTCCAGAAATCCCAGCATTTTTAAGCATTTCTGCTTTGGCCACTTTGTAGAGTCTTTCAGTGGTAGTGAAAGTTGCACATGTCTCTCTGAACTCTTTTGAATCACGGACATGCGCCGTTGAACTTTACGCTATAGTCATTAGTGAGAAGAGTAATCCCCTGCAGTGGGCTCCCTGCATTGGTGAGAAGAGTAATCCCCTGCAAAAGTAGCAGAGTGGAAACTTGCATTTTGATTGCAGACTGCAGGCTTGCCCTGATGAGCACAGGCTTCTTTTCACAGGGTTCTCTTGCAGCATTGTCTGGCTTGCCTGCAAGAGGTGGCCTTCAAGCAGCAGTGAAACATGGCCATAAAGATCTTCATAAGGGACCCACTTTCTGGGTCTGGGTCTTGTATTTTGTCAAATTTGCCCTGTCAGACAGAGTTGAGTTTGCAAAGCTGATGTCCAAGTTTCATAAGGAGAATTAACTCTATCCCAAGAACTGGTAAACAGAGCTGTTTGCATGATTCTTATTTGTTATTTCCTTGCCATCTGAAATCTTGGCACCAAATTGGAAGGATACAAAAGCATGACATTATATATCATTAATCTGCATTTTTCTTTACTGTTCAAGAAAACTATCAGGGAAAGTTAGACTAGAAGGTAAAATCATTTAGGTAAGCTGTTTTATTCACCATAAGGAAGGTCTCATGAAAGATCCTTGATCTGTCAATATATGGGTTATATTAATGTTGCGCCCTGTAAATACAAGCTGAGATCTTAGTTTGTGGACCACACAAACAGGCAAACTGCATGCCCTTAGCACTGGTGCTCTTTCTGGTTATTGCTTACCATTCCCAGAAATCATGTGGGAGCAGCATGCTAGAGAAGAGGCGATTTTCAGAAGAAACTGAAGCTATTGGGATGCTGTTCAGTGACACTGAACACTGGCAGAGGAAAGCCACAGGCTGTGCTCTTTCCTGCCTGCAAGTTGTCTTCCTACCTCTCTCCCTGGTCTTCTAAGCAGGCAGTGTAACAGGCAAGGACTGTTCATTGTGTTTTACACTTTGAGTGGGTTTCCTGTGACCACTTTGCCTGAGTTGTGCTTTTTCAAGAGCCGGTTTTTTTAGACTGTATTCCTACATGTGTGTGTTCTGTGGCAACAGCATCTGCTGCTTTCCAGAGAGGCACTGAGTAGGTTATCTGTGCAGGCACAGTGAGCTCATCAAGAATTTTAAAACTAAGGTAATGGCAGCATGGTCAAGCCTACTGAGCACTTGTTGCAGTAAATATACTAGTTACAGTAAATATAAAAAAAAATCCTGAAATTCCCTGAGACAAACCCTCTACTAGCAAAAGGAGGGGTTTTCCGCAGAAACCTCTCTATATGGTAGCCCCAGCCATGACACAGGAGGAGTCATGCTTCTTATACATTTCTGCCTTGTATTCCTGTTATTTAAAGACTTCTAAAGAACTTCTTTACTTTTTACTTGTTGGCTGAAGCGGCTGTCTGAACTCTTTAGTATAAATTAGGCAAGCACTTTCTGCTACTTATCATCAATATGAATTTAATAGGTCAGCCATGTTATCTTTGGGGATAGACTAATTACCTTTTTTGTGTTAATTACTTCATGTAACTTGTCATTTCACCTAACTTGTTGCTTCTATGAAAAATTACGTTTCTAGTAATTATTTTAAACTGACTAGTCCTGCTATTTTGTGTTTAGTGAATCACAGTTTGTGGAAATAAATAATTAGTCAACTATGGACTATTAGCAGAATGTTTGCTCTTATTATTTGGAATTTATGGTTTGAAGATTGTCCTCTTATTATTCGGTTTCTTGTCTGGAAGTTTTTTAGCAGCAGAACTAGCAGGGAGTAATGAATAATCTTGTTTATGGGTGAATAGTCTCCTAGTCGGCCAGGCAAAGAAAAACCATTACTCGAAAAAATAATGAAGAATCTGGTGCAAATTAAGAAAAGAGCAAAGGATTAAGACATGTAACAGTGGTTGACTTACACAGTGAATTGAAATTTTTACTAAAATTTCTGGTGACTTGTTCTACATTGCTTTACTGGTTCAAATTAATATAGGTACAGCAAAAATAGCTGTTGGTTACTAGAAAAAAAAAAAATATGTCACAGTTCCTTCAGTATATTCCTTCAGTATGTGTGGCAATTCCTTCAGAACTGTGTGGAACACCTATAGAAAACACCTCCTATCCATTAAAATTATTTTGTCAGTACTCAACAGAGAAGTTAGACTAATACCAGAGTGTTTGCACACTATTGAAACTTTTCTTTTGAGAATGTTTAAACACAATTTCTTGAATTTGCAGTATACGTGGATTTTAAGTAATTTCAGGTATGTACTGTAGCATTCATTCCCAATGTGTCAGCTTGCAACAAACATTGGCTATTTAGTTTATGTTTAATAACACAATGATCTGATGCGCAAAGGAAATGAAAAATTGCAATATGCAAGGAAAAATTTTAAAAGTTCACAAGCACTTTCTTGTGAGTGTATTTTAAGACATGAGAAGTTATGTGCATTCTAGGCCGACTGAGAGAACAAAGATTGGTTTAACCACAACCTTGAGTTTTTCATATTTGGCAGTGTCAGGAGATGAATAGGATGAGCTGGTTAACTTTGTTCTCATCTGTGCAAGCAGTTGTTTAAATAGTTGAATATTCATAGGCAGTGAATTTTGGACCTTAAGCTGATATTTGTTGATATGTAAAATGGATAATAACAGACAATAAATCAGCTCTAGTTAATGTCACAGTGTAGTTCAAAGGTGTGAAGTCAGATTTACCAAGCTCATTTCTCAGCTTTAACATTGAAAGTAATTTAAAACTTTGTCTTTCCAAATAAAGTGGTCATGAGTTTGCCAACATAAAGGCTGTGGAATAGTCCCAGTGAAAACAAGTCTACTGAAATTCTGTTTCTACTCAAAAAAAATACATTAAAAAAGCCATGATCTGAAGGGAGTATGAGAATGAGCACCTTAATTTTTCTTACGATAAAAGATACGCAGTATGCTAACTGTTTTCTCTCACTGCCTATCTTGAAGTGCTTGTCCATTCAGTACTTTGTCCTTTTGCCAAGGAGAACTTTTCTATATTAAGGCTTTTTGTTGGCTTTATAGATATATATATATATGCAGGCTTTCTGGTTTGTTTTAATTTGCATCAATATCAGTGCAATAACAGCTCTGGATTTAAACTTTAGATTGTTAGACACTGAGCACAGATGCAATTTTATTGTGCTTGGTTTCCAAAGTACCACCCAGTCAATTTGCATTTTAATTTGGAAATAATGAAAGACTGCAATTCTGTCCATTTAGTCCTTGCAGGCAAAGCAGGTACATTTTTCATTCTCTAGCTTGGATGTGAATTACTTTAGATGCTTGCTTATCCCTTTGTGTCTGAGAAAGCAGTTATATGTAATCAGAATATATTTTAATGTTAGCAATAGACGATTTTGTGGTAGCAGATTATTAGCAGCTAAATGCTTCTGAAAGTTTTGTGCAAACTTTGAAAATCAGTTTCACTTCTCAGAAATCACTCATTAAAAGCATGTATTGGAAGTTTCAATCAGCAAGATCCTCAGCATTTGCAATTGGTGATTTTCAGTTTGTAGCCAAGTAGTTTGAAAATCTGATCATAAAAATTACATTGGATGGGATGAACTCTTACATATTTAAAAATGAATAATCCTGTTAAAATAACATTATGGTGAATGAGTAATGTGCAATAAGTCAAAATAGGAGGCAGCTACTGTTTTGATTAGACATATACTTTTGCAAAGGAATTAAAGGCTTTTTGGAGGCTGCATACTGTAGAGATGCAAGATGAGTAATTCTTTTTGTTGTTTGTTTGTTTGGTTTTTTTTACCTTTGTCAGCTGAACCTGTTGATGTGCTAAAAGCATTAGAATTTCACAATTCTCCAGAAGGAGTAACAAGAACAGCAGGATTTTGCACAAATAGAAGGAATTCAAAAGGATCGGATGTTGCTTACAGAGTTTCAAAAACTGCACAGCTGAGTGCCCCAACAAAGCAGCTGTACCCAGGTAAGATTGGCAGAAACCTGTTATTTTTGTTCATTACCTTGCTGCCTATGTTTTTGTGATCTCTGAAGCATAAGCATGTAGTCCATCATCAGTAGCACAAAACACTTGTGCTGTCCCTAGATTTGGGCCTGCCTATGAATGGCAGGATGAGCACTCTATCCACCAAATAAGTTGTTTTTTATTGGTTTCAATTATAAAGCTCTTCATTGAATTCTGTCACTATTGGAATTGACTTGTAAGTCATACTACCTGTTCTCTCATAATGGTATCTGATGGAAATCTTATTTGGTGGCTTTGGCAAGTTTTCTCCTGTTTTGGTAGTGCGTTTAAGAGGAGTAGTACTTCCTGGAGTAATGCTGCAGTGGTAGAAATGAGTTGTGGTTGGCCATTGCAAAATCATTCCCAGAAGTACCATCTGTTAAGAATTACTTCAGAATATCTGGGTATTTGGGGGACTAAACAAGGCTACTTGTGGACAGCTGGTAATGTGATTCCGTCTTCTCTCAGATTTCTCTAAAATGGAATAGTCAAATTTTGGGAGTGATTCTTTGGATGTTACGGAGAGACTTTTATTCCATGATTTTGTTATCACTTGTCACTTGACTCAAACTGTTGAGGAAAATGATAGTAAGAATATTAAAACCCAAAATCATTGAAGATTTAAATTTTCTGTTTTGACACCTCTGTGGAGTTTGACAGAATACATACAGATTAGAAGTGGCAAAGAAAAATACTTTCTTTTTTTGTCCTTCAGAGTAGCAATCATATAGATATCATCCAGATCTAGAAAAGGATAAAACGTGCTTTATTTTGTAGTAATAATGCGTTCCCAGAGAAACACGAGAAACAGCTATACGCAGTTCAAGAGTAACTTGCATGTTCCCTTAACTCATCACTTATTATTGACGGAAGAAGAGCAAAGCAAAATTCACTACAGATATAATATTTATATTCTTTTTAATGCAGTTCCTTGGGTTTTAATATATCCTCTCAACTAAGTTGAATGGAGAATATCCTGCTGTCCTTTACGTTAGTAAAAATGCATCTAAACAATTTTTTGGAGGTGATTATGGTAACTACCTCCTTTTCAGTCTTGTGGAACAGGCGTCCTCTCTCCTCAACAGAAGAAATCCTTGTTTTTCAGATTATTCTTAAAGAAATTTGAATGATCATGTCCCTTTTCCTTAGTGCTTTGTAGCAGGGGAAAGACTATAGAAGATTTCCAAGATCAATTTGTGAGATATCATTTCAGCTAAATACAAGTTGTAATGCATCCCGTCTTCACTTTCAACTTCTGAGACTCATCAGGAAATACAATATATCCAGCAATTTATCCATCCTTTAAGAAGTGAATTTAATATTATTTACCAACTTCCTAGAATATAATGGACTTTGATTTCACTGAATAGAAGGCATTATATGATTGGAATATGTAAACTGCTTAGATTTTTGTTGCACTGTTGTTGTACATGCTCTTAGTTATCTTTTACAAAAGCATAAAGGAATGACAACCCAGATATATAAAAAGATTTTTCTAGATATTTTCCGTCCAATTCTTACTGTTATTTATAGTTATTGTTGAAATAGAACCATTCTAATTAACAAGAAATTTAAAAGTATTTGAGAAGGCTCTGATATCTATTCCAGATATATGTCCAAGAACTGTGTAAGCATATGGTTTTATATGTTAGATGCAATATATACAGTTTTACATGTTTAAATGTCATTTCTTTTTTGGCTTTTTCAATCAAAACTGTGTTTGGAGGAATTTTTTTTCTAATTACCCAAAGTAGATTCAAGATAAAAAATTTGGGAATATTATGTCATAGCAGTGATGACAGAAACCACTGAACTGAGACACATGACTCATTTTCAGTCACCTTTCTTAGACAGCTCACTTTTTTTCCTCCTCGGATGTTATGTGTTGGAAGAGCACATGCCCAGACAAGCTGAATTATTATCATTTGCCTTAAGCATTTTCAACATATCTTTCAGATTAGCAGTGCAGATAGGGCAAGTACTCAGTGCTTTTCAAATAGTTTCTTTGGCCTTTGTTGACAGTTGTCTTCTCTCTTTTCCATTTTTTTGTCATCTATTTGCTCTGACATTAGAAGGTATAGCATACGGTTTATTTACTCTGCTTTACCCTGCCATGAAAAACCTTTGCCAACGACTCACCAGAGTAAATGAAATGTTTCCTGTCTGTTGAGCTTTGATCCTTTCAAAATAAGATGTCACAATGACGTGTAAACATGGTCTATATTACTACAGTGTTTCAACAAGCTTCCATAAAATGTTAAAGAGGGGTAGAAAGCACATAAAGTATTGCAGCAGACAATATAAAAAGACTAGGGGGTTCTGGTTTAAAAGGGTAGTATGTCATTTAAAGAGCAAGGAAAATTCGATGCATTTTGTTTACATATTTTAATTCAAGAAGTAAAAACTTATCTTCATGGAAGAATCTAGAATCTTTGGAGTTCTCCCACAATACCTGTCTTGGAAACAATCTTATATTTTCTCTGTTGGAAGAAGAAATTCCAAAACCAGAGTTTGATGAATTCTTACATGCTTTATTCATTACAAAACCACAAAATATTATTTTACTAAAGCTTGTTCTGTTATTATATTAAAATGTTTAAGAACATTTTATCCACTCTCCTGCACACAAAGCTGCAGTTATATTCATTGCCAATGTTATTATTAGATTCTCATCTATTTCTTGTGTGTCAGATTGCAGCTGAAGCCACATGGATCCGAAGCATATTCGGAATTTTAGAATCTCAGTCTTACACTTTGTTTGTTTTTAAGCCTAATAGAGTTTCACATCAAGTGAAATGCAGATTTACCACAAGATTCAACAGGAGCAGTACTTCAGTACTTCCTTTATAAGCTATCGCTTCCTTTATAAGCTACACTTTCAATTTTGTTTAGTTTTAATTGTAAAGGTGGAAACAATGTTCGATATATCATCTCTACTTCAAAGAGAAGGCATCAGGGAATAAATGAAAATTAATATTCTTTGATTTTGCTTAAATGTCCCATTAAATAAAACTAGTCATGTATTTTTTTCAATGTTATGCACAATATAATTCTAGAAAGACTCAAATATATATTGTGAGAGAGAAACTAAAATAAATTGTTACCAAGGGCTATTGAAGTACCTGTGAGTCTTGTTTGCTATGGTACTGATGCTTATTGTGTGAAATTGTAGTGCACACTTTTAAATTAGAAGATTGCTAAACAGAAGATGAATTTAAAAACCAATGAATGTGAAACTACTGTAGTTCTTTCATGCCTTGTGTTATTACATGAATTCACAATAGATTTAGAGCCCCTCTCCTGCAAAGACAGGCTGAGAGAGCTGGGCTTGTTCAGCCTGGAGGAGAGAAGACTCTGAGTAGACCCAGTTATGGGGGGATCCTTCAGTAACCTTTAAATATTCTTGAGCCTTTCAGTACTTAAAGTGGCTTATAAAAAAGAGGGATAGGGACTATTTATAGGGGCAGATAGTGATAGGACAAGGGGGAATGGCTTTAAAGTAGAAGAGGAGAGAGTGGTATTGGATGTTACAAAGAAATTCTTTACTCAGAGGGTGGTGAGGCACTGGAATAGGTTGCCCAGAGACGTTGTGGATGCCCTTGAACACGGAAATGTTCAAGGCCATCTTGGATGGGGCCCTGAGCAGCCCAGTGTGTGGCATCCCTGCCATGGCAGGAAGCTGCACGTGAGGAGTTTTAAGGCCCCTTTCAACCCAAACCATTCTATGATTGTATGATTTACAAGTTATCTTTTGAAGAACCATTAAGATATACCCTTCAGGAATTAAAGTGAGACCAGAAAGAAAAAAAAAAGATACAGAAAATGTTCCAAATATAATTTTTTACGTACTCATTTTTGAGAATTAGAAAACCCCTGCAGTTTGTGTGCTGGATCCTATGTGCTTATAGAAAAAAATGTAAAAATAGATTATTTTTTTCTGAATTTATAGTTGTACATATCACTTTGTTTACAGGTGGAGGTTTTCCAGAAGATTTTTCAATATTAATGACAGTAAAACCTAAAAAGGGTATTCAGTCTTTCCTTTTGTCTATCTACAATGAACAAGGAATTCAACAAGTAGGTGTTGAAGTTGGTAGATCCCCTGTCTTCCTGTTTGAAGACCAAAATGGAAAACCTGCCCCAGAAGACTATCCTCTTTTCAGAACAGTCAACATCGCTGATGGCAAGTAAGTGTAAAATTTTAAAATGGAAAACATGTTGCAGACCACTGCATGGGTGATTATGGTATTTATAAACAGTTTTCTTAAATATTTAAATAAGTCAGTAACATGGTTTCTAGGTATTTGGACTGATGTGGTAGGAGATTAGAGAAGCTGTGTAGCAGAATACAGTTCCAGCTCCAGATGGCGTATACAGCTATAAATGAAACAAACCACCTTTCTCATCTGCCATTTTTATAAATCAAGACTGAGGAAATAATCAGAGAAGTTAAATCCACCCAAAATAAACCTATGAAGATTTTTCCTGTGCAGTATAGAGTCTCACTAAAAGAATTGTCTGGTCTGTTTGAAAGTGGTAGGCAGAGTGAAGACAAGTTGACAAAATAGCATAGAATTTCTTCTATCCCAAGCCAAAACAGCCGATAAATAAAATGGTTTGAGATATCTAAGTATAAGGAAATCCTATGTATGAGGAAATCAGGAAAGAATAAGTTGGAAAATTAATCCCAAGTGCTGCAAGGATTTCTACTGCACCCCCAGTAAAGGAATTAATCTCAAACACCTGTTGCATCAGTAATGCAGTTGTTAATTTTTTGTAGCTTTGTAGACAAGCAATCATTCTCTGGGAATGTTGTTCTAGTACTTGTCAAAGGACATTCATTCTTTCAAAGGCTTTTTTATTTGCTGTGCTGCAGCCCAAGAGGAGCAGTCTTCAGAGATACACAGAAGTAAATTTTACTAAAACAAAACAACTCAGTGAGAAAGGGCAAAAACTGAACTGTAATGAAATATGTTTATAAAGCAATAAAGAAGAAAAAAAAAAGAAAAAACCTGATTGTCTCCTTGGCCTAGTATTACCAGATATTGAAATTATATGATGAAACCTAGACTTGATTCATTTCCCTAGCAGAAGGAGTGATTTAAAAAGCAGCACTTTTTTAAAATGGATTTTTGCTAAAAAACAAAGCTGTGACATAGAATTTCACCCAAAATGTTGATAAACTGGAAAAAAAAATGAAGAAATGAAAATTAACTTGGTTTGGTAAAATTTCCTACAGTGAGACTATACAACTTCTAAATCAACTGGAGTCAATCCTATCCACAGTGAGCTATGATTTCATGCTTTCAGCTTCTACACACTTTCAAAAGATAAGCAAACAATTTTTTTCTGACTAGGCTATTTTATGAAGGATCTAGGACAACAATCTTCATCTCAAACTGAGATATATTTTAAAAGTGTGAACAGTGTGATGTGCCTGAGGATGCATGGCCAGTTTGCTTTTATAATGATAATGTTTAACAGCATTCCAGAGAAAACATGGAATTATAGTTCTGGCTCAGTGATACTGTTTAGCAGTCAGATTCCATTAGCTTCAAGGTGTTCCTTTTGATACACAGAAGCTCTTTGTAACAATGATCTAAGCTTTCTCTCTGATTTAGGCAACCCTAATGCCACAAATGCCAACTAAAATAATTTGATTCCAGCCTTCCTCTTGCCAGTCACTAGTATGACATACTTTGCACTTTTTTCCCTGGTCTATAAAGGATTCTTTAACATTTTGCTCCATGCTGGATTACAGAGTGGTCTGCTGTTGTTCTTAAATATTTGTCATAGCAGAGAGTCTCACTAAATTAATGTGGTCTGTCATGATTATTGATAAAGTCTCATAAAGAATGTAGTAGAGTAAGGCAAAACATACAAAATTTTATTTTCAAATGTCTATAAAAATAAAGTGACTTGTCAGTACTCTGAATCACTTCATTCACTTTTTGGTGAATATTATGTAGGCAAGGCTGTTGCTGCAGGAATAGTGCCAAGTATTTGTAAATACATGTATCTGGGAAAGCATCTATGTTGGAACTGCTGCATGTGTTTGAAAAATCTCTCTATCTGTGGGATACCTTCAAATAAGAAAAAGAACGTGGTAAAATTTTGGGGGTTGATCACACAGAAAAAATAGTAAATTGTAAATAATAAATAATAACCTGCTGGGTTAATTATATTTGCACAAGTAATTTGGAAAATCAAACACATTCATAAAAAAGAATCTGTTGTCAGATCATTCGATCAATTAAAATGTAAACAATGCACTGGCTTCTAATTTGAGTTTGGTAATGTTCTCTGGTTAAAGCTGCAGAGAAGGTCAGTTTGAGCTTCACCTTACAGAGGGTGTTGACAATGAGCTGTGGATCAGAGTCCTTTGTGCTGAGGGACAGAATGTACACAGCAAATAGTCAAAACACTGTGTACATTTGGGTATGTATAAAAGAAGAATATAAAAGGAGATGTTTAAAATTTTATCTGTGAATTAATTGGTGCACCATCTGCTATATACTGATTTGATAAGAACACAATGACCTAGTTTTAAAAGCATAAACTACAGTCGAATTATATTGGGTTTTTTTAATAGGTGGCATCGAGTAGCTATCAGTGTGGAGAAAAAGAGTGTTACAATGATTGTTGACTGTAACAAAAAAACTACAAAACCACTTGACAGAAGTGACAAAACAGTTGTGGACACCAATGGCATCACTGTCTTTGGAACCAGGATTCTGGATGAAGAAGTTTTTGAGGTACAAATCAATAATGAACAAGTGGAGTTGAGTTATTTTGTATTGGGTGAGGTACTTAATGCAAACCAGAATAATCTTTTAGGTCCAATGCTGGTATAATGTAGAAACTTTGATTTCTAGAACCTGTTACAAGAGGCTGAAATAAAAGAGAAGTAAAACAGGGAGCTGTATTGTTGGAAGATTTGATGCATTTTTCTGTCCTTTTTGTTGTATCTGGAAGGGAGTTGCTTTTTTTTGTCTTTCTGCCTAATATTGATATACCTGAGATATTTGGGAGAATTATTCAGGGAAAGTTGTGTAGTATGATACTGAATGATTTTATTTCTGTCTCTCTTAAGCATTTGCAGATATTTGTGTATGCTAACAGTATTTGAGAGCAGGGGAGAAGGACCTGGAAAGTTTTCTGTGTAATATGAATCCGTTATAGTGTTTATCCCACTTATTACTCTTTCCAGTAAATGGAACATTCTTTGGCAATAAGGACATATATGTTTCCATCATTTACTGGCCAAGAAGTACATATAGGAAGGGTAAAATGCCTTTAAGGAAGTATGCAACTGCCAATCAGGAGGCCTTTCTTGGTAGAATCCTTATGTCAACAATTATTTTTACAGACTAATTACGAAGCTTCTTAGATCTACACTATGAAGTTTCTTTTATAGCATTGTTATACAATGGTTAAAATTGAAAAATTTAAATTAAAAATGAAAAATGAGAAATTACAGATTGGTAGTTATTTCATCTACAGAACATCTGTGCTCTATAAATGTGCACAGTTTTAGTCCTAGCTTTAAGTGGAACATATGCTGGAGAAGCTGCATAGATATCAAGAGGAGAAATATGAATTTTGAGTGTAACATTGTGGCATTGTTATCTTTGTTTTCCATGGTCACGATGAACTGTGGGCCTTTTGAATATGGAAATTTCTGAGGTGATTTACTGGATGGATCACTATGATATGTTTGGTATTTGCAGCCTAATTCACCTGTAGTCCCCAATGCAGTTTGCACATCTGAGGAGCATTATTTTCCATTTGAAGATGAATTCCACAGATGCCTCTGTCTGGGATGTGACAAGGGCTTTTGGTCTCCTCATGGGATAATTACTTTAAATTTTCATTTGTATTTTTTTCTTAGGTGAAGAACCAGGCTCCTCAATATATACGTTTGACAATAAACTGTCAAAAATATGTGCAATAAGAATATGCATAAGCAAAAAAAAATTCAGAGAAAAATAAAATTAGATAAATTGATATTTTGTTAGTGTTTTCCACATGATTTTAGATTACAATAAAAGCTAAGGCAACAGGGCCTGGCTTGTTCTTGCAAAGTTTGTAGCCATTTAAAAAGTTGTTGAGGAGGAAAATGCACAATAACTAAACGTTGATGTCTGGTTTGTTTAACTCAGTGCCATTGCTAAATAAAAATATCTGTCTGAACTTTCAGAGGTGCTGAAATGCTCATGCATAGCTGTTTGGAATTTTTTTTTTTTGTATGTGCATAAAGGGAGATATTTTATCATTTACATTAAAAGATGGGAAGGGATGTGGTAGAATGCAATCATTTTTTGGTGAGCAACTGTCGGAAGAGCCAGTAAGGTTGGATGAAGACATAACTCAGCAAATTGAAATTAGCACTTAAATCAGAATTACCAGATTAATTGAAGAAACTCAAAAATAACCCTGCATTTTTCTTGAAGTCAGACTTGTGTGAAGTCAACAGGGACACAGGGATATAACTTAATGGAATTTGCTAGAATGAGTTAAAATTACTTTTCTCCAAGGATGTTGTCACTTTTGGAAGAATGGAAAAGGAAGGTAGCAGTAGCTGGTTCTTTGCCAAAATTTTTTTCTGACATCTCTTGCACTGACATGGCAAGTCAGTGCTTCAATTCCAGCTGAGACACACTGAGAAAGAGGCTTTGGACTCACAAAAGAAATTGTGCAGCTGTCTGTAAGGTCAGTTTAGAGGCTGAATCTTACCATTCAGTACTGAGAACAGCAACATTTCTACCTTTTGTAGCCTCACTGTACATTTCTGATATTCTTCAGTGATTAGGTTTTCTAAAAGCGCACCTCTTTTCTCTTTTTTTATTCAGAAAAGTCAGTTACCATCTTGTAAGGCTGTTCTTGAAATTTCGGGGGGTTTAGATTAAGTCTGAAGTCTTACTTAAATTAAAAGCTTGCAATGCTTGCTTTTGGGATAGGTTTCTGCTTTTTCTTTTACTCTACAGTCACCATGGATTAATTTATACCTATGTTCAATTATCTGAATCTGTAGGTAAAAATGTACATGTTGAAATTAGAATGTACCTCAAAAGTCTAAACAAAATACTGGGCCATATACATTTTTAATGGATCATAGAATCGTAGATTATCCTGAGTTAGAAGAGACCCACAAGGACCATTGAGTCCAATTCCTGTCCCTGCACAGGACTCCTCAGGAATCACACCATGTGCCTGAGAGCATTGTCCAAATGCTTTTTGAACTCTGCCAGGCTTGGTGCTGTGACCACTTCCCTGGGGAGCCTGTGCCAGTGCCCAGCCACGCTCTGGGTGAGGAGCCTTTTCCTGATATCCAGCCTACACCTCCCCTATTAAAACTTCACACCATAACCTCGGGTCCTGCCACTGTCACCCCAGAGCAGAGATCAGTGCCTGCCCCTCCTCTTCCCCTCTCGAGGAAGTTGCAGACTGCAATGAGGTCTCACGTCTGTCTCCTGTTCTCTAGGATGAACAAGCCAAGTGACCTCCATCTTAAGTCTGGCCAAACAAAACATAATCTGGTTAATTTTGAGTTTGTCTACTGTTTTTCTACTCTGAACAGCATTCTCTGTTATATTAACGAGAATTTATGCATCCCTTTGTTACTGCTGCTACAATTTCTAAAGTTTGGTGCTGTTTCCTGAAATCTATCCCTGCTTGAGAGTGTCGTGATTGCGTGTTGAATGTTCTTTTTTTCTCATTCATGACAGCTCAGAGTGATGTTTGGTGATTTCATTGGTCTCCTTGTTAGTATTTCTGTGTTTTGAACCCTGCTGTTTCTTGAGACCACAATAGTCACTGAAAATACACATAACACAATGTGTCTTATTCTGTGTGCAGGAAATTCCAGAAGTTATCTAGTCATGATATTAGATTTAACTGTTTAAGGCTTAAAACTGTATACTACAGACTTTTCATATGACATTTATAAAGCCTTTGTTAGCTTAAATGTAGGAAGCCCCTAAAAACAAACACCTTTTGGAATCCACAGCTCAGAGTGTCAGAAGGATTAATATTGTATCCATGCATCACAGAGGCTGTTGTATCTTGGGTAATAATGATATTTTTACTCACAGTAAGCCAATGCTTTGGTCACAGGAGCAGTGGAGCACTCGTCAGTCTCCTCAAACTGAATGGAAATTTAAAATATGGAAATAATAACCTGTAGATAAATATAATGAAGTCTTAGGTTTCAGTGACCTACTAATTGAAGATGCTAGTGTTTCTTTTTGGTCTTGAACCAATGTATGCAGCATGAAACAACTGCACCGAACCCAGTTGCATCTCTAAGGTAACTCACTCCCATTGAAAGCAGAGTTCAGCCCTGTCAGAATCAGTGCTGTGAACAATTAGATACATTCTGTGTTCCTGTTCCCTTAGAGAGTACCTCTAAGCCTCTTTGAATTCTGGTGTACACAAATGAGTCTGAAATGGGTATTATTACATTACATTTTTCTGAGCTCCTCACAACTTGATTGTATCTTTTGAAAAAGGAATTACTCTTTCAGTGATATTGCTCTAACATATTTGCATGGATCATTCATTTAGAATCTTCAGAATAAATATTGTTCCTGTGAGGAAGGTTTCACACTTGCTTTAAAGCAGTGTTACATCCCTGTGCCTCAAATATTCTTCTTTTGTTCTAATTGTGTTATTTTAAGTTTGCAAGACAAGATTTAACTAAATTAAATTCTTGACCATTTCCTTTTCTTTTTTTTTGTTCTTAATATAAACCTCCATTCTCCAGGCAGTTGTCCTATCTTTGTTCTGATTCTGGCAGTCTGACTGTTACTAACACAAGAATATGTTACAGCACACTGGGAAATTTTAAGTGCATACATTTTAATCCATGTGACATGACCTCATGGCATAACTTCCCTATGACAATCAATATTTTCTGAATAAGTAAGCATACTGGGTGTCCAGAGATCAGGTAGATCACTGAACGAAGGAAAGGGCTGATCAGTGTCCTAACAAAATGATAAAAGGCTGCCAAATTCACCTGGCTCTGTATATCCAAAACACACAATATTCTTTGGTGAGTTTGCCCACTGGTGCTAAAGCTAAGAGGCATTTTTTTTAGCAGTGCCGTTAGAAAGATTCTGGTTTAGCTTTAAAAGCACTAAAAAATTTCTCTAAAGTGTTTCCTAAATCTAGTGGGGAGTTGTGTATTTTATATGAGAAAATTCCAATTTGGAGTTGCCTACTTCTCATTCCTGAATATAAGTGCTGATCTGAGATTTTATGACATTGTGCTTTCTTAATATGGAAATCAATATACTGTTAAAAACAAGATAGTGAATTCAAGCAAGCACTGAGCATCAGGTGCATACCAATGATGAGAAGCAAATTATAAACTGTGAATGTGTCTTAAAATAATAAAATTATGCTGTCTAGAAACTGTATTATTATTAACTGCCAAATTATGAGACCTTCATTTACACTGCTAAGCCCTTGCTCACTGAAGTGAATCTTTTGGTATCACTGGCACTAATTTGCAAATGCTTGTTTTTGAAAGACTGTCACAACATTCCTCAAACTTTTACATGTGTCTTTTGAAATTAATGTCTTCTGTGTTTTCAAATACATATTGCAAGAACAGCTGGTTTGTAAGTGCTTGCTGCAAAGAAGAGAATTCCCAAAATGCAAACCAAAAAAAAAAAAAAAAAAAAAAAAAAAAAAAAGAAAAAGAAAGGAAAAAAGTGAGATGCTGGTACATGGCACCTAGTAAAAGAATTTTGAATTGTATCCATTGAAATATGATTGTAGCTTAAATGTTTTATAAATAATAGGGATCTTTTTATTCTTTGCCAGCTTTAAGGATTTGTCACTCCTCATTTAGTACTGTTGGTGTGAACAATACAAGTTTATTATAAGTATTTTATAATAAGTTCATAACTAACAGAGCCTTTATGCAGATATTTCCCTATAGACACCGTTTTTCCTTCAAAGCTTCCCATCAGACCAATACCATAATTTTTTAGGCACTTTGCTGTAAATGAGTATAACAAGACAAAACCTGATGTATAAGACTCTCATTTAAGGCCAATGAAAGCTTTAACAGCACAGAGTTTGTGGATTAAATCCTTGCAGTAATACTTGTTAATAAAGGGTTTAGATTTTGATACTAGTCATTAATCTGCTCTCATGAAAAAAGCAGTAATACACTTGTGTACAGCATGGGATTCCTTTAAATAGCCTGAGTGAGCAGCTGGAGATGGACTGAGAATGCCCTGGCAGCAGTGTGGTTTAACTGCAGACGAGGACCCATCCCTCACACATCTGTAAGCATTGGGAAGCCCCAGAGTCCAGACAGGAGCAGAATGGGTGTTTGAGCAGATCTGAGCTTTACTGAGTGCTCAGCTTTGCTGTGCAGCTGAAGTAGAACAGAGAACCCAGCCCAAGGCAAAGTGCCCCCGGCAAGGAGTGTGGAGGAGGTATCCTCAGTATCCTCTGCTTCACCACCAGCTCATGGAGACACTGCCAAAATTATTCCCACTACAGTAACTTAGTAATTGCTGCTGAGCCACTGACTGTCTGTCAGACTAAAGAGAAATGTTTAATGTTCCAGGCAAGAATACTTAGAATCAGCCTTTTAGATATCAACACCAGAGTAACCGGCCAATGTGAGCACTGAGAAGTAAAAAGAAAACCAACACAAAAAAAAAGTAAATCAAAGCAGACAATTTTTCCATTTCAGAGGCACCTAATAAAAAACCAGTATTTCTTACAAAAGCTTTCTATTTGGCTTGTTTTGTTTTACTTTATTCTTTTTTATCTCAAAGAATGGTGATTGGGTGTTCATTAATTTTTATAGTATTTCTAAACAAATTTTTGTTCAATGAACAAAAGTCAATCTAGTTTCCCTTCCTTATTTTTGGAAGCAGGAGGGGAGAGAAGAAGAAAGCGAGGTTCTGGTAATTCACTGGAATTCAAGTTCATTTTCAAGGAATGTTCCCAAGAAACAAAGGAATGGTCATTTGACTAAACTGTCTGTAATTACATTTAAAATTAATTACCAAAAAATGCTGCATGCTGCATCAGCTTCCAAAAATTTAACAGAATTTATTATCACCTCATTTATTATTCTATCTAATACATTTCAGTTTTAAACAACAGATGTAAATAAGGTTTCAAAATACATGAAAATGTGAGAGATTTGCAGATCTTTTATCTAGAAAGTAGGATGTCCTTGGGCACACGTGCACGCCTGTGTCTATGTACACTTGCTGTTATATAGGCATTGTAGTAAAATCTCATCTCTCAGCCAAGAATTGCAGTTGACTTTGTGAACAGCTATGCTATGAAGGTTAAAAATTATAATAAGTATATCAACCTGTTTCTTCACCAAGCTGAATTTATCCTTTTATAAGCATGGTGTCTCAAAGAATCAAGAAGACACAGATTTCTTTGGAAACTTTGACCTGTACAGTATTCTGCTTTCACAATTTATTGCTTTTACAGTGCTTCAGTCTGGCAGGCTCTAAATGTCTTTCTCTAGCTATATTATGCAATGGGCTTGGATTATGGAATATTATATTAAAAGCTCCTGGAATTCCTCAATCCCTCAAAATCTTTGCAGGAAGATTAAATGAATTCTGCAGCAGGTTTTTCTAAATTCTATAGTAATAATATCCATGCTGTCTAGACTTTAGTTCTTTGGAGTCTATAGCTGTACTGTCACATAACTAATTAGAGAAAGTTGGCACAAATACCCAGGTTGGGGTATTTCTGCTGATTTCTGCTGCTCTACTGAAAAATTCACTTTGTACTTTTCAGGCTTTAGCCATAATATGAAAATGAAAGATATTGATTTTGTTCTGAATTGATTCAGTGCCTAGCACTGGTTTTGTTTTCCTTTTATGGGCGTGTATGTAAACATCTTTAAAATATAATTATCCTTATAAGCACATAAGAGGTACTAATTTTATCCAGTGCCAATCAGGAAGATGGTATTTTGCTAATTCTAACCCTCACACGCTAGTTGTAGAAAGTATTTTTGAACCTTTAATATATAAATTAGACATCTAAGTAATTGCTGGAGGTTTTTTTGGTTTGTTGTTTTGTTTTTTTTTTTCCTGCAGAGCTTCTGAAGTAATGCTTACCTGCTATTCCCTGGACAAAATCACTTTCACCTGGCAGGGTTATTTTTTTATTAAGATTCTTGTAAGAGAGAGATCCCAAAATCTGCGTCTGAACTGTGGAGTTTCTTGTTGAACTAGGGAACTAGACCATTAAAATTTTACAGACAGGAAGAAAACATTAATATCTGCACTGATTTCTTCATACAGTACCCTTACAGCCTTCTAAAAATTCATACTTTTGCCTTTTTAACAATATGGCAATTGATAGTGGAGGTGTCTCAATGATAGAAACTTTTAGGTAATTAATAGACTATAAATGGACTACTTTATGGTTGTAATTCTCTAATGCACTGTATTTAGAAAGCATTAGTAAGATTACCTAGTTAGAAGGAAAAGCGAATGTTTCAAGAAGACATATAATATCAACAACTTTTTATGAAGTCAATTAAGGCAATAAGCAGCCATTAGCATTTATCGATATAATGATGAAATAATTAATTTCTTACTATTCAGGCCCTTTTTTACATCATTGAGAAAATCTGACACCATGTCAAATTGGAAATTTCCTTTGTTCCTATTTCTGCTGTGGAATCTAAGGAAGACTCAAAAATTTGGAATCACATGTAGCAATTATTAGCATGAGGCTAACTAAAGCAGTAATTACATGCAGATATAGCCAAAATTGGAAAGAGAACTTGTTTGTTTACTGCTTTCCTGCAAATTTGGTCTCCATTTCCTTTTTTTGTTATTCAACACTGCGTTTTTCTAGTGTTGCACTGTTTTCATATCAGAGCGATTTTTCCAGTGCAGATACCCCACCTTGTCCTTTACCGCTTTGTGTTTTTCCATGAGTCCTGGAAGTGTACATACACATATATTTTCTTATTACAGGATGTCTCTGGGGAATGTCTTTGAGACTCACAGAGGAATTTTTAATGAGTGAATTCATCACACACTTCTCATTTTAGCTGGGCTGTTCCTTGTAGTAGAGCAGTTGATGTGAGTAAATGTCCATGTAGTTATTCCAGCCGGCAGGAATTCTATTGATTTGAGCATATTGACCTTGTAGCTCTCTAGTCTGGCTCTCCACATTTGCTCTGGCATGCAACAAAGTGAATATTTCCTCAATCAAAATAACTCCTTTTAGTAGTCTTGGAGGATTCTGCAAAGAATAACTTATTTGGTTATTCCTTTTAGAAGGAATCCTTCTGTACCGTGTTTTCACGCTAGGCATAAATGGTGGGCAAGATATTTCATGATTCTCAGGCAGCTTTTGTCATATAACCATGAGGCTAATGGAAAAGTCTCCGATTTTAATTATGAGCGTATCCCTGAAATAGAGAGGAATGAAAATGTTCATGGACTTTAACTACTTTTATTACATATTTCAATTAATTATTGAACTGTGCATTGCCTTTGTCAGTTATATGTTGGCTTTGACAACAACTTAGTGCCTTTTTCAGTAAAGAATTTATGATCCAAACTAAATATTAAGATTTAAAATTGATCCACTTTACTTCCAAGTGGTACTTGTATGCTTAATGGTGGATAGAATACCTTGCTGGATGTTCTCCACCACCTCTGGGTGACTGAGATGTAGGTCTCCTCTTTCTTATCCCTAATGAACAAGTTACATTAAATATCTGACAAACCACTGTTTAAAATACATTGTTTTAAGTGTAATCCAGGATAAAAAAAAAAAAAATTTACAAGACAATAAGTTATTCTTCTATTATTATTCTCATAGGCAAAATAGGCTTTTAGAGCTTTTTGGGGCAAGTTAAGCATGCACTTTGTTACAAGTTAATATGAAAAAGTGGCTGCGTATGTGTGCCTGGCACCTCACCACACGTTCTCCGCGTCTTCCTTCTGCTATCATCCCAGTTATCTCTGACACCAAAGCATGGTGGAAGACTGGCTCAGCAGAGACATGAAAGGCTTTACTTCTATAACATGTTAGATATCAACTTCCAACTCTGTGAAATTGCCTGAGCAGTCTTTGCCAACAGATGTGGTCATGTGAGTTTCATAGAGAAGGAAGAACTAGTCTACATAGATGGTTGCCTTTTGTGCTTTCTTTTCTTCTCTATGCACTTTTCAGGGTATTTTAAGGATGCTCAAGTATATTTGTACATTTTGATCTATTTTTCTTTCTCCTGCTCTGTCTTTGCTCTTTCTCTCTTGCTTTCATCATTCTACCCTGTGAGACATCCTTTTTTCCTGAAATTTTCACGTAAGAAAAATGGTATGACATATGCATATATATCTAGATACCGCAGTATTGTTTTACAGATCAGCTATTGGAATTCTTAATAACCCATAATTCAGAGTTCTCAGGACTTGTGCAGGTAGATCCTTAAGTGCCTCATTTATGACTCCAGGTCATGAAATATGACCAGATTATTTGTAGATTATTTGCAAGGAATTTTATAAAATTCCATTTTTGGTCTCACAAAGTCAAGCAGTTGAAATCAAAGAATGTGTTTGTAAAGACTGAAGTTATTCTGTGAAAAATTTTCAAAGAGAAAGAGCGTAGATTTGTCCAACAAATACCTTAGAATGGTAACTAAATCACAATAATGAAATCTGCAGTCATGCGTGTGGGACTTCATGGGCTGATCTGAAATGAAAGCTCTTTGGCTACTGTTACAGCATGGAACAAAATACTCAGATAAACAATTTAATTAGCAAAGACAGAAAATAAAAACAGAAAATAGAAAAGGAAAAATAATAATTTACTGGAAATATTTTTATAACACATCTTGAAGGAAAAAGAGGGAAACTAACATTTGGGATTCCAAATGTAAAATCAAGTGGTTCCTCAGTAAACTTCTCACATATGAATAGCCAGTAGCAATTTATGTATTCTGTAAAAATTTATGTATTCTGGGCAGGATTTCTGAGGGCCTGCCTCTATGTGGACCCATGACAGGCAGACAGGCAGGGCTGGGAAGTACAGTCAATGGATCAGGAACAGCTTTAACCAATTTAGGAACGTTCAAGCCAAGTGGTAACAGCATACCGAGTGCTTCTTGCAAACACACAATCCAGCAAAACTCAGTGCCAAAATTCCATGGCATTGAAGATCAGCACAAAGCTCCAGAGTACTGGCTGTATTCCTGGACCTGGGTTCTCTTAGGCTCTCTGACTAAACAGTAGTTTCAGGAGCCGTTTGGGCATGGCTCCTGCTGGCTGGCACACTGTGGACACACAGATCTGTCCAGGCACCTCAGACAGCCAGGAATGCTCAGGGCCAAAGAGCAAGACCATGACTTGAACTCAGCAGGGTGAGGACAGAGGTTCTACACATGCACCTCTAGGTTGCTCGGAAGGGTTACTTAACTCTTCTGTCTTACAGTTGCTTATTCTCTCCCGTTTTTTCCTCTGCCTCACTTAGTTTTAATGTGGTTGGTGAAAGAGAAAGGGCAGAGCACTTTGGAAACACTTTGCTGGAGATGGGGGATGCATAGCCCAGGCTGATAGTGACTGTACAAAACCTCTCAAAGCACTCCAGCTCTTGAGGGGGTCATGTAAGAAATCAAAGGGAGAATTTTTCTGTATCTATAGCAGGTTTTGTAAGATGTCCAAATCAGTAAGCATTAGTGAATTAAGGAGAATAAAGGAGACAGTCCAGAACTGCTGACAGAGACACAAACTTCTGCACTTGTAGTATTTCTGGAAGCTTAGAAAAAAATATTCTATATCTAAATTAATCTGAGACACACCTGAGTCTATAAAGTAGAGTGAGCTGAGACTATTGTAAAAAGCAGATTTGTAACATATAGCCAATATGTGCTATGAAACTATTTCCTACTTTATGACTGAAAAATTAGTAAAAAAAGTTGTAGAACTAGGAAAATTGCAGGTTATTGTTTGATTTATTTTTTTTCAGTTTGAAGAAATTTCGCTTAAGTCTGTTTTTTCATTTTGAAAGGAAGGAATGTTACAATCATTATTTACTGTTTTAAAATATTCTCCAGTTTTCTTAATTTGTTAAAGGTTACTGTTATGATAGATGTAAAGTGATTCTGGAAATACTGAGAGAATTGTGGATTTTCCCAGCTATAGATTTGCATCAGTTATGAGATCTTCTCTTTAAAGACAAAGCAGGCACAGGTATACTAACAAAGGTATTAATTTGTCACCACTTTGAGTAAAACCAAAATAAAATTGCGTTAGAAGTATATAAAAGCTTAAAAATCATGCCCTTGTGGGGAAATAGTGAGAGATTGAAATTAATATGTTTTGACCAAGAAAATGTGCCAATTTCCAACGAACTTATTTTTATGTGAGCATAAGAAGCTCCTGGATGAGAAAATTTATAGTGGAAATGTTGGCAGGAATTTACCTAATGCTGCTTAAATAGTACCACTATGTTAAGAAATACGCTGGATACCAGACAGCTTTCTGTGGAAAATAATAAACATATAAGATCTCTGTAGGGGATCTCAGCAGAGCCATTTTTATTATCCAGAATAGTGGGTCTCTTTCTGTGATGTTGTTTTTATGCATGATATATGGGAATAGAGGCAAAACCAATGATTTTTGGCAGTTAATTTTTTTTCAATACATTCTATAGTGTGTATTTACACAGTGCTTACTTAATTGTATTTTATTCAAATAACTGTCTCTGGTACAGACTATTTTATTTTACTTTATTGTATTGTCTCCTTTGAGAATGCATGTGTGATGCAAACTCAGAATTGTGCTGTTGATCACTTGCATGCTGAGCTGCATGCTGGTAATAGGAAGTGCCCTGAATTAAATCTTAGGAATTTAGACTGATTCCCAGTGAAGAAGTAAACAAACAGTATGAAAATTACAGATCAGAAGTTACACCTTCCCACTCTCTCTTTTCAAAACCAGACATGATTTTAAGCCAGAATTTTGCACCTAATCCATTTGGTATTAATTTGCATTGTTTTGCCATGTGAACAATAGTTGTTTTCCATAATAGCAGCAGGAATTAAGTGGATATGTTATTTATAACCACAGATGGAAATATCTAAGTGTTATGTGCCTGGTTTTGTTTCTGAATGCAAACTCTGTACTTCTGATGGACTGTAGACTGCCTTTGGTTTTGTTATTTAATCTGCATCTGCTTTCCTGCAGGGTGAGATCCAGCAGCTGTTGATTATAGCTGATCCCAGAGCTGCGTTTGACTACTGTGAGCATTATAGCCCAGACTGTGACTCCCCAGTGCCCAATGCTGCTCAGGCTCAAGATCCTCGAGCTGATGAGGTGAGTAATCAGTCATGTAGTACTGGATTTATTGCGCTTTAGTGGTTGTGCTGGGGAAAAATCACCCAAGGAACACTTCCAGCTAAATGGCATGCATTGTTCTAGAGGTGAAGGAAGCAGGTTACAGGAGTGCATTCAGTTTTGCTGTCTAGTCATTTATGTTAAGCATTTGAAGGAACCTATCATCCTGGTGGTATTTGAACAAACAGCATTCTCAGTGAAGTTAAACTGCAATTCTTTTAAAAAATTATAGTAGTATGAGTTTGTCTACTCGTGCATATTTGTTCTTCCTGTGTGTTTATAATTTCACTGGTGCTGGGTATCAACAAATGCCATATTTGAAAGACGTGGGAGCTTTGAGTCTTCCACAATTGTAAAAATCTTCTGTTAGAAGAGCCATGTGTTTTAATGAGCTGTGTGCACAAATGCATGTACACACAAAAGTATTTCAGCCAGTTCCACTCATGGGAGGTAAACCAACAAGGACAAAACAGAGTAGGAATTTTTCCCAGAAACATGAAAGACATTTAGAGAAACCGTTAGTCATTGCAGACAGTTCTCACAACCATGAACTGAGTAATTCACCCAGGTCAAGACAGTTCCTCAGATGAGACCTCTGAGCACTTGTATGTATTGCTGTACACATTCTAAATACTTGCATTTAACAGTGTAAAGTGGAAAGCTTTTCCAAAATGTAACAAGTCGTCACTGAACTTGGCTCTGGACAGCTAATATGCACGCCATGTGTGATCTGACTGGTTATTACTACTGATTGCTCAAGAGATCAGCATTAAAACTTGCTGAATAGTTCTTAGATGTGTGCTTTAAGCCTGTTTTGGGACTGAACTTTTCCTAAACACATGGAAGTTTTGTTTGTTGTTACTATTTATTCTATCTGACTGAAAATTATGTCAGCAGGAGAAAAAGGCCCATAGAGTGTAGAACTTCTTTCAGAGGGACTTCCTCCCACATCCATTCCATCTGAGATAGTTCAAGATATGTCAAGTCACCTACACACGGGCAGAGGCCTTTACACTGCCTTAGAGTGTGTGGAGTTCGGTCTTTTCAAGAGGATCCCATAATACATTCTGTCTGTGTGCCTGGATACCTGGATCTCCATATTCCAAACCACACCAGATTGAAAGCATATTGCTGGTAACTTATGCAAAGACCAGAAGAGATAGCAAGATGTAAATTTTTTTTCATTATTAAGTTCCAAAGAAAATTTAAATTTTGCTTTGGAAATCTCCTGGGCTTCGCTGGTGTTTGGTTGCTCTTGGGTTTAGTGGTTTTTAATGTGTTTTTCAAAGGCCTATTTTTCCCCCTTGGTAACACACAGAGTTTGTGGGAGTACCTAAAGAGAAAAAAGTAAAATCGAAGGTCTTAATTTGCAATGTAACGTGTTAAAATAAACTTGAAAACAAATTTAAAAGCACTAAATGATTAATAAAGTGGAGAACTGCCATTTCCTTTTCCTTTTGTTTATTGCTGAGAGTGGTGATTGGATTATTTTGCTTAGCTTTCTGACCTAAGACACAATTTCCTTGTTGTTCTCCATGAGATTTTTGTGCCACTTTGCATAAATATTCCCAGTGAAGTCAATAGATCTCTTTAATGTGTAATAGCAATCTAAAATACTCACATCAGCAATGCTACCAATGGGATAAATATGCAATAGAATAAATGACTGATTGAATTTATAGAATTATAGAATTGTCTGCTGAATAGTAAAAAACCAGCTTGTTAAGGCAGGCTACTTTGTTATCTTGTGAGATGCAGCCTGTCAAATCACGTAGATAATTTATTTTAAGGAAATAAATGGCAAGTTTTATTTAGGTACTGGAAGAAGTTATAGAAGACAGCAATGCTGATTTTTGTAAACTGTAATTGCAAAATTAAATAAGACGTTAAAAGATAAAAATATATTTGCAGCTAGTCTATAATGAAAATGATTATTTTAAAATGCTGGATTACATGTTTTGAGGAGATTACAACTTTGGTTAGTGATATCTGGTATAATTTATAGTCTTAGACCGTTGCAAAGCTTCTGACTTGTCAACATATGTTATTTTAATTTTAAAAAAAGGTATTGTTGTTTGGTAAAGTACCTGACAAAGATTCAAATCTGGATGCCTTATTTCAGAAACTACTATAAACAATAAGCTGTCACTGAATTAAAGTTTTAGTACAGTTTCTTAGTAATTGTGCTAGAAATATAGAAATGTGCATAAAATGGATGGCATTAAAATTTGTCAGAGTCATGATACCACAGAGCAGTGAACTCTGATGGTAACACAACTAAGGGCAATGCTAGACTCATACAAGCCAAAGAAATAACTGCAGGGCAAACATAATGAACTCAGAAGTACACTGCAATAACAGTCTGCTTGCATGTGGTAACAGAAGAACCTTTCATCTGCAGCAGATTGTCCCCATCTGGGGGCTTTGTTGGCTACTGTATCAGTGAAAGCAATTTGAGGGGTACATGGTTTACCAGACTGAGATACTAATCATGCTGAAAGCCAACATGGAAAGATTATTGTTTAGCTTGATTGGTTTCATGGTTTGATCTTCAATGTTTTCACACAACCTCTTTTGGTAGGAAGAGGGAAGAGAGAAAACTGGGCGAAAGGCTAGGCAGGATTGTGTCTTCAGAGTCTGGATTAAACCAGCAGAAGCTGGAAATATTTGTTGGACACTAGCCTCAAAATATTCTGATTATTAAAGAAGGGAAAGATTTTTTCCCAAAATAATACCATTATTGTCTTGGTTTGTAAATGAAGGAGTAAGAATACAGATGCAATATTACCTCTGCATGCTGTCACTTGAAACATATGCACATACGTTGCTCACTTACCATGTCAGAGATCCAGAACAAAAAGAAAGTACTGACTGCAGACAAATGGGGTAGGGGGAGAAGAAAGATAGATAATTTCAGTTAGGAAAATACCTACTGAAACTTTTAGGAAAGAAAGAACAAATTACCAAAATGGTGAATCTCTAGATATCTTCAAGCCGAGAGTAGATACCTTCTGAAAGTTTTGGGAAATGTTATTCATACTTTAATTGACTCAGTTACAGAGTGACTATAGGAAGTTTTGAAGTCTGCAAGTTCACAAGAGTTAGCCAATAGTCCCTTCTGGCCTTACATTTCTGAGCCTTTGAATTATTGGAGACCAGAATAAGAAACTGATACTTGGCTTAAAGGTAAATTATGTGATTTCTGAGCCTATCACTGTGTGTTTCTAGCACTGATTACAAAACCCAAAGGAAGTGGTTGACTTTTCATCAGTAAAATAGAAAATTATGTCTGTGAAGTTGCATTTAGGAAGATGAATAGGATTTCTCTTGAAATTGCATACTTTTGTAGTCTCCTGGCAAGTTCATAGCCTAGGAAGGCATTCACTCTAAAAAGTTAGATTATTTTTAGACCACTAAAGAAGCATCTAGAGAGAAGGATTTAGGTAAAAAGATACTGGTTTAAGGGCATAAGTACTTTGTTGAAGTGAATGTAATCATCGTTGCTCTAGGCAGTGCTTCTTTCTCCAAAGGAGCAAATAATCAAATATCCAGCATTTTAGGTTTGGGGACATTTCTTTCGATAGCAGTGCTGATTTAAATGAGTCATTTTCAGAATTTATTTCCACCCTGTGCCCTCTTTCCAGTTCAGCTGGTGGAATTGTTTATGTGTTTTTTGTGGGAAGAGTCTAAGACTTCATCTAGACTAAAAATAATTGGCAACCAGAAAATGGTGGTGAGTTTCCATTAAATGAGCCAGAGAATGCATGTCACATCACTGCAACATCAGGAATTAAATATTTGCTTTTTAAAATGTTTAAGTTTTTCTCAAGGCCTTAAGACCTTCACTGTGCTCTCATATGTAAATTTATTGGAAACTGGTTTATAATCAAATTGTCTTTACTAATGATATCTTAAGTGCTGTTTTGAGATTTCCTTTTACTTGTTGCATTTTCTTTTTACCATAGTGTCTCATTCAAACTGCAGTTTGGGTGATCCAACAGAGAGGATTTCAATACCTAATTTTTACTTACAGGATCTCTTCATCCCTGAATTAAATGCCAAGTTTACCCTAAACAAAGTTTAGGAAGAATCAAGCATCTCACAATGGGATTCACAAAAATAGCAAGCTGTGAATAAAGACAAAGACCTAGTCAGCCTAGAAAGGGATGACATATCTTAAATTGTACCCTTGTCTGCAGGCTGACTCAGCTGTGCTGTCCTGATCCCCCATGTCATTCTTCTCCCTCAGCAAGGTCAACTCCTGCATCCTCACTTCTCCCTCCCTGTAAGGGATTAGGTACGAGTGACTTGAGGATTTCAAGATACAAGCTTCGGACCTGATTGGGCCTTTATACTTCCATTTTAATTCAGTCAGTCCCTTTCTGGATCCAAGTGACTGTGTTATATGTCTAAACAAGGTTTTTTTAACTGGGCAACCTCTAATTACCTTTTGTGTTGAGGCTCTGCAGAATCTGTTGCCCTTGGCTGCAGGCCAGGGCTGTGGGCTCTGTGTGAGCAGTTCAGGCTGAGCTGTTGGGATAGATGCATGTCAGAACCCTCCCTACAGAGAATGTTTTCCTTCCTCGAGGATTTGTTCATCAGACCTAAGTGTCATTCAGTCTGAAAATGGGAAAGCAGTAGATTAATAGTAATATCCACCCACTTTGTTATTTATTATCATTTATTTCCATCTTCAGGACATGTTTTAATTGAAGTGTGGATCAGTCTTCCTTGTTCTTGCTTGTGAATAGCCAGGTATGAATCTCTGTAGTTTGTCAAGGTCAGAGTGACGACCTCAGCAGTTGGCAGTTCACAAAAAGGTGTTGCCTAGAAGTTCAGGAGTCTTTGGGTTTTTCATATTGAATGTATAACTAGGTTTTGAGGATCCCATATGGGTTTGAAATTATATTTTAAAATTATCAACATTGCTTTTCTTAACAAAGATACACACCTATGCTTTTCTTACAAATACCTTGTGAACAGTCTGGCCTCTGTCTTGTTTTCAAACCCCTTTTTGCTATAAATGGAAATGTATTAAATTCCTTTCCAGTTCAATCACATATGCTTGGCCAGCTCACAGAAATTAGAGCAGTGACAGACCTAGCCAGTCTTCATCATCCTTGATGTTGGCCAGTATATTTTCTGGAGCATCATCTGGTCTAGTTTGCAAAGGAAGCAGCTATCAGGCTTTCAAATCTTCTCTTGGAAGATTATTCTGTAACCCAGTGAATCACACGCTCTGACTTCTGCTGAAGAAATGGCTCCCCAAAGGAACTCGGCTTCATTTATTTTGGATCTATCCCAAACTAATGGATTATTTGAAGACATGAAATGTTTTTCTTTAATGGAATGAATTTCATAAATTAAAAGTGCAAATGGTCTCCAAATATGTTGGCTTGGAGGCTTCAAGTATCCTTTCAGAAGATATTAATTTAGTGTCCTTTTGGGTGTTTGACTGATCAGAAAGACTAGTTTTCTGAAAAATGCAGAAAGATGATTATTTTTATGTTTAATTTTATGTTTATTGTTATCTTTAGAACTGCAGTTAGCTAATTTAGCAGATATTAAAAATAGTGATCTTCCTAACTCTCTTTTTCTTCACATAGATATATAGACTTTTTATATAAAGGAGTAACATAAAAAAGAACCTTAAGGGTCTTATTCTCCTTTTGAGACAGGACGTCTTTGGAAACCAAAGATAATGTTCTTATCTCCTTGCTTGTATCAGTTTTATGAGCAAAATAAAGACTATATGGTAGAAGAGGCCATCCTTTAAAAATTTTAACTTTCCTTCTGTCCTAAGATTGACATTTTCTACTATTTATTTCTATTACTGTAGCTGACTTTTAAACTCCCATTTTGCTTGGCATCTTTTATTTTATTGCATTTGATAAAGTGTTAGTGAGCCTAGAGTATTTCAAAGTCATTTTTGTCTCTTTAGCTTGTACATGATTTAGCATAATCTTTAGGAAATGGAAAAATTGAGCTTGTGACTGTTCTTTGGTTTAGGATTTAGATTATTAATTATTTTAATTTGGAAATGTAAAGCAAAAACTTGCTAAAATTTACATTTTGGAGTGGGAGGTTAGGTTTTTAGAGTATGGATAACAGAAGAATGAGTTTCCAAAGTAAGGTTTCCTTCAGAATATTTAAATTATTTCCCAGTTCAAATAGGCCTTGCATGCTGCTGATCCTCTGCTTCTAAAATTCATCTGATGAAGAAAACAGTTCATCTCTTTAATTGGAATTGCATGATGATCTGGTAGTGTAATATAATCACTCTGGTAAAGAAAGCATGAGGTCATAATGGAAACATTTTGTCCCATCAAAAAGCAGCAGGTTTTATTCTTCCTTTCATTTGTAAGAAAAGAGTCATATGCAATATTCATTACAAGAATGGCTGCTTAGTAACTATTGGTGGTCTTACAAGAGAAGAAAGAAAAGCAAGAGGAAGAAAATTGCATCACATCTGAAGTATGTGTTACCTGATGTCTCTTAGCTGAAATCCCTTGCCAAGTTTTACCTATTATTTATTTTGAAATTCCGGATCTTTTCTCATATATATTCAAGAGTCTACTTATTATCTTTCCTTTGGTTAGTAATGCAACTATGATTGACATCTGTGAACTCCCCAACTTCCGTGAACTAAGAGCAGGGCCTGGGTTTTGCGTATCCAAAATCTAAAGGAATTTTTCTAAACATTTGCTGAGGTCAAACTGAGTGGATCATACCCCTGTCTCTGGTCATCTGATAAAGGTGACCTTTCAGTTGTGTAGCTCCAGAAAAAGAAGGGATATGTGCCACATATTCAGTCTTACCTGTTAATGGCAGGGTAAGTGTGAGCTGCCAGCTTCACAGCAGGTGACTAAAGCCATTAAATCTGTCCCTTGTGTTCGTACATTTAGTCTTCATTTACCTGACTAGTCCTTCACTAGGCTTGTTGTCCCCGATTAAAAACAGGGAACAACTTTCATCAGGTTGAATTATCATTCTGTGAGTAAATCATATTTCTGAAGTGCATCTTTACATCAGTTAGGGGTGTAGAGGTGCATTCCTCCATCTGGATGGATTGTGCCTCGGGAAATACACCTGGAAGATTTTGCATCTATATTTAACTCTTTGCAGCAGGACCCATGGTGTTCAGTAGAAAACATATTCTCTGTTTATTGGCTGGTGTGAAAGATGAGGGTTGCTGGTCTTTCAGAAAGAAATGTTGGGAAAAGAAGGATTGCTAAGAATAAGGTTTGTTTTGTGGAAAGTGTAGGGCTACTCCATATTTTCACTTGTCCTCCTCATCTCAGTGGGACTACAAAGTACTGCGATTTCAAAATTGCTTGAATATGGTTTTGGCACAGTGGTCACATGTCCTAGCTTGTAAGTTCAAGAATTTTCATAATACCCCTCTGATACTGTGCTCTTAAAGTGGAAGGTCTTCACCTGCTTGGCAGTAATCTGAATCCAGCATGGAAACTGTCATTCCCCACTTCTCATGCATCCCTGTTCTTTCTGTGTGCCTGCATATCAGTGCAACCAAAATATACTGTTGTATTTGTGATCACATTTTGCATACAAAGAAAGTTTCACTTTCTTTAACAGAAATGAGTGAAGCACAATACCCAAAAGTATTTTCTGTTTGATTATGCATGATGCAATAGATCTGTCCACATACTTGTGCTTTTTTGTATGTTTTCTAGTTCTCATTCATAAATGTCTGACTTTTTGAACTGAGCCTCTTAGCATAAATATCAGCTTATTCACTCCTTTCTTTTTTGAATATAAACATAATTGGCACAGATATTTTTCTTTCCTTTTTTTTTTTTCCCCAGTCTACATTTCCATTTAGTTTATGGCCTCTGAAAGACCACTTGTAACCCAGTGGTGCAATTTTATTAGACACGTGGTTGGCACAATTCAGCACAGCCATTCAGCTCACCTTATTAAGAGAGAAGCCATATTACTGAGATTTGCAAAATAGTTATAATACTGAGCAACACAGAATGATATTTTAAGTGTCAATTTGTCAAAGTGACTGCTGGAATGAATGCTTCCAGTCTCAGAATAGGTCTACAATGCTTACTAAGAAGGAATAGATGTGTCTGTAAGTTCCTAAAACGAACTCCTAACAGCATACTTAAACTTAAATCTGGCTAATGACATGGTAATTCTCTCAAAAATGTTGCTTCACTTACCTCTAAAGATATTGGATATTATTTGACATAGGTGGTGTCTTTTGCTTGGGTTCCAATAACAATTGCATAGCAGAGTGTTTGATTCATGTTGTTTGGCTGAGGAAGCATTTGGAAGCTTGTAATTGGTTACCACTGTTAGGATGGAATGACTGAATTTAGAGAGGTATATTCCACTGAATACTCTTTTTTTTGTGTAGATAAACCTACTTTGTGTGGACTTCTTGAGAGAAGATAAGCATATCACTTGCAGACATTTTTATAATTTCCAAAGATATACTGCAATTTCAATGCTATTCTGTAACTATTTCAAAAGGTCTGGTTTTATCTACGTGGTTCTTCCTTTACTTCCTTTTTGTGGCTGCTTGTGGTCTCCTAGAAGCTTGTCATTGCGTTTTCTTCTTTGGGTGGCAGTGGCACGTTTCTTTAGAGACAAGTTGTATTGAGTTGCATTTCCAGAACTGCACAGGACAGAAAACATGCTTTTATACATTGACAGGCCTCTAAATATGTCATTGCTGCACGTGAGGCCCTTGAACAATACCAGTTATAGGTCAAACGTTTCATTGACTTCACTGGGGTTAGGACTGAATCTTAATTTGCTGAACAGGGAGAGAATAAGCACATATTACTTACCATGGTTAAGTCTAAAATGCTGCTGGTTTTGAAAAGTATAGAAAGTATCAACTTTTATTGGTAATGCAAAAGATACCACTGATGAAACCAAAGCATTGCTTACATTGTATGAGGCAGATATAAAGTGCCCATATACTTCACAAAGAGGATATTCTCTACCTAAAATAGTATCTTATTATTTAAATGCAGTTTGAAGTGCTCCTATTAATGTTCAATATAGTTTTGAACAAGTATGTTACATCCTTTTAATATATTTATCAAATCTCATGACTAACCAGTTTGTATGTGCATGGGTAGAAATAATCAGACAATTGAGCAAAAAGCATCTGCCTTCTGAAAGAAAATCTGTCTTCTTTTTAAGAAAAGCTGTTGATCATTGTAAGACTCTGAGGAGTGATAGGAGTAAAGAATGGAAATAAAAACCCATGTAAAAGGATTTTTAAGTGATTAAGGGCCTTTCAGCATTAGTCTTGTACTTGCTGAGGAAATCAACTTCTATACATTAAAATCATAAGTAAAAAATTGCATCAAAAAGTATTGCCGGAGGAAACAGTTAAACTGGTGTTTTGATCAGATGGTGGAATATAGCTTGGAATATGGAGATCTATTTTAATCTCATCTGTAATTTTTTCTAAAATGCCCATCTCTTTCTGATAGTGATGACTTCTATGAATCCTCAGACTCATTTGGAAGTGTAATGTACTAATTCTCTCTCTCATCAAGATAATGAAACAAACAGTATTGTCTTCATTTTACAGACGATGATGCTGACTTGTAACAGGAGAGACGAGATTTCAGAAGGGACAGGTTCACATGAGGCACATTAGAATACTTCTTCCTAAAGGGAAAGCAAACCCTCTTCCAGACTCTGGCCACAATTCTGCCTTCTTTTGGTTCCTTGGGCATGTAAAGAGAACTGGTAGCAACCAGGAGATTGCTTTAATTTACCAGACCCACCAGTTCTTGTAGCTTCAAGCATGGTAGGAGCAGAGAGATAGTTTAAAGCTGCCCTTTCTTCTCAGCTGTGATGATTTGTACTTGGTGCACATAATATGGAGACCAGTATCTTCTTGGCACAGCCAAGAGTACAGCTCAGGAGTTCCTGGCTCCCTAGATGGTGCTCAGAACACTACACAAGCCAATTCTATAGCTACTTTCTCTTGTAAAACTTTTGTGTGCCAAATCTTCATTTGATAAAAGTTGTAGAAACAGAGCTATGGAGCAATTTACAGGAGCTGAATCTGAAATGAAATTATAGTGGTGAGGCGTTTGCTCGGGAAATTTATACCATGGAGCCGCCCTGGTTTTCAAACTCAACATCAAACAAGAGGAAGATAGCCATGTTTCCTTGTGAGCTGTGGCCTCTTTCCTGTATCTGAAATTATTTATTCGTGTCAGATATTGGCATCTCTGCTCTTCTGGTCACCTGAAAAAAATACAGGTAAAAGAGGCATTATTTGGAATTTAAAGATTAAGTAAATAAAGGGTTTCACAAAGATCTGTTGGTGCTCCCAGTAATCAGAATTATACTTTATTCTTTTTTGCAGTCCAATAAAAGAGAGACTTTTTCCTGGCATTACTACTTACTTTTTTACTACTTTTGTACTGTGCTTTGAAAGAAATAAGAAATTGTGAGGGTTTTTCCCCAAATGAATAATTACATTGAATTGTTCCTACTGCCTTAATTTTGTTAAATTTTATTTCTAAGTAAAGGTTAAGATACTTTCCAGTGTTGCTAATCTAGTTTGCTACCACTAACATGGGAATGCCTGATATTTTTCCATTTGCAATGTAGTACACACCAGAAGATTTTATCGAATATGACTATGAGTATGGGGATGCAGATTATAAAGAAACTGATTCTGTAACAGAGGGACTCCCACTGTTTGAAGAGACAGTAGCACAAACAGAGGTAACAGAATCTGATCTGTTTGTTGTGTGGTGTCCAGCTGTCCCCTACCACATGGTTTGTCAATTTGTGTCTTCTGTGTATAAGCTGAATGCTTTCCTCTCACTCATTTCTTTACTTTGTAGCTGTGACCCTTGCTTTCAGTTAGAGATGGAAGGTCTCACAGCTGACAGCATTCATCTCACATTTGGTTACCATTCTTTCATTCACCCTTTCTCATATTTCTTTTCATTTTATTTATGTTTTCCCATTCCATCTTTCATAACGTTTGCAGAAAAAGAAAGCCATGGTCAAAAAGAAGAAGAGGACAGTGGCCGCTAGCTCAAAGGACAAACCTCAAAAGGCCACAACAAAAAAATCTGAAAAATATGCATCCAAGAAGAAGAAAAGTTATCAAGCAGCAGCAAAAGGCAAACTAGGGGTAAAGGTAGCCAAGAAATAATCAAGATCTTTCCCAGACCAAGACTGGAAGATCTTTGATAATAAGAAAAAAATTTACCTAACCCCACTAGATGAATACATCTGGTTAATACCATAACCTGAATAACAGCAAAACCTCTTGAATTTTTCATATGGGATTTTTTTTAATAATGTCCTTTTTTTTTTCATACTAGGCCAATGTTATTGATGGATTTCAGGATTATAGCATAGCTGAAAATGACTATGGACCCCAAACAGAAGCTCCCTCCAGAACTACTGAAGCAAATGAGGTAACAAGGACACTCAAGAAAATACTTGTCCCACCAGATGTCAGTCATTAAAAAAGTACAAATGCATTTCAAAAGGATGGATTTCTATGTCAAAGATACAAACTCTACCAGCACTTGATTTGATTTTATGCTTTCTCAGCCAATATCAGAAACTACTATTTTCTTGGGCAGAACTGCCATTAATTCTGTAGAGATCTGCTGAATCTTTGCTCTGCAGAGTGTGTGATTCTGGAAATAATTCAGTAATATATGGTGTGGGAATGTAGTGTTGCTGCTTTCAGTGCAGATGTGAATGGAGCTATGTCTAGCATAAACTAGGTTAGATATTAGATGTAGTCCTCCTGATCTAATAGGAAGTGAAGTGTATTTTTTCCTGTAATTTTTAGGGTGCAGCATAAAAAGAGCCTAACACATGACAAAGAATGGCTCCTGCCATAGCAGCATATGGAAGTTGAGTCAGAAGCCATAGTTTCGTTTTCATAGTTCTTCAGCTACCAAACCCAAAATATTTGATTTTTACTTGTTCTTTTCAAAAGAAACATTATATTTTGAACTGTGAAAAATGATAAAATTATTATTTTGACTTATGTTAGAAAACACATTTCTGGAAAGCCATAATAACAGGTCTAAACATTATTTTGTTAAAATTACTGCACCTAAGTCAGTGTTGATTAATATGTTTGCATATTAATTAATGCTAATGTTAGAAAAATGATGGCAGATTTTAAGAAACGTTGTTCTCATTTTTCTTTTACCTTTTCCTTTCAAAATTAAAATTGTTACTTAAAAGATGTACAAAACTCCCCCCTCCCCTTCCCCTGCATATTTGAAAAAAGAAAAAGAGTCCCCATTTGTTCTATGGTTTTCCTCCTATGTATCTTGGAAGATGAAGGTGAATTAAGGTATGTTTTACTCATTTTGCTTGTAAGCATTCTTGTGTTCAGTCTCATGTTTGCTTCTCACAAGTTGATCAACAGATGTATCTAAATCGTTCAATTTCCTGGGCAATTCTAAGCCGATTGTACAATAGTAGAGTTGTAATGAGGTAGATTCAAAGTGCTAAATGCTCTCCTTGGTGAGAGCACTTCTTCATAAAGTTAAAATTTGGCTTAGAATTGGTTCAGATCTGTGTTTATTCCAGCTGTAAGGCAAAAGTCGTACTCCTGTAACTAATGGAATTTGACAATTGTTAAATCAGAATCTGGCCTTCAATTTTAACTGCAATATATTTCAATATCATTATTAGATCAAGATTTTTTAATTACACTGGGTGTTGATTAGCTTATGAATATTTTCAAGATCATACTACTTCATATTGTCTGATAATTTAGAATATCATTTTATATTAGCAGTAGCTGAACTTCAATTTCTTTCAAAATTATCCTGTCAAAAGACCTCTGTAATAGAATAAAGCAATCCTCCTTTATTTTACAAATGGTTTTGTACATCTCAAATATAGCATTCTTTTAAACTGCTTTAGTGCTTTTAAGTTGTTTGCTTGGTTTGACGGCTTACATACTGTAAGATGAAAGCTTAGATTTCAGAAATATTAAATTAATCTGAATTGTACTGGTGGAAATTTGACTCAGACAAAAAATATGTAAATTACAGTGACACACACAAGTCATAACTTTTACTGATAAATAAACTTCAAAATCATTAACAAGAGAAAAGAAGTTTAGTTCAGCATCGGTATTTATAGATAGAAAATAATGAAAGAGGCTGGGCTTAACTAAAGTGATGCTTGCACCTCCTCCACATTGCTATTGTAAAAAGATCTGAACTTATTCACTGCTCATTGCAAATGTTCATTCATGAATGCTTGTAAGAGTGAAACCAAGCAGCGAAAATCAGCTATATTTGGCACTAAAGTAACATTACGCAAGCAGTACACGTAATACTGGATATATTGAATTCAGTGGTTTTGGAAATAAAAAACCAAAGCATATGAAAACATTACTTCTTTGTACTGCATATACAAAGATCTTTTAATTACTCTGAAAGGCTGAACTTCCATTCCTTCAGACTCTAATTAAAAGACAATATGCTGTAGTTCTACTGTTCTTTCTTCTTTTGACAAGTCATCATGGTGGATCAGCGTATGCTTACATTGCTTTACTAACAATAACCCACATATTCCTCCTATTCCCAAATCTTTGCTACTGATACGAATAGCAAAATCCCGTTGAAGAAGTATTTGCTGAAGAATACATAACTGGAGAGGATTATGATAAAAAAACTGAGGCAACTGAATATGGAAGCAGAGGAGTAGACCTCAGTGAATCTGATCTGCTGGTAGATGGAGATTTAGGAGAATATGATTTTTATGAATATAAAGAATATGAAGAGAAACCAACTGATTCCACTAATGAGGAGTTTGGTCCAGGTGTTCCTGCAGAGACCGATATCACAGAAACGAGCGTAAGTGTACTGGAGGCATAATGCAGATTAATTTAATTTAGCAATTCTTTTGTAATTACACAGTCTCAGAACTGCACAGACCCTGATCCAGAGTTCCTTGTACATATTAGATATATTCTTAGTTCCAATAGCCTTTGGATCAAGGCCATCCTCTTGTTTTAGTAATATTGAACTTTTTATCTTTATTAAATGTAAGATTTTTGTCTCATTTGCTGAAGGGAGTAAGGGAGGGATGAAGATAGGAGGGAAAGGAAAGAGGAGGTGGAATTCAAAAAATAAATTATAAAATGAGCAGTTTTTAAAATCTTTCTAAACTAGAGCTAAAGCTGGAAAGAACATAAGTTCTAATGCAGGTGCAAGTGCTGTAATTAATATTTTTATATGATTACCTTAAGAAGTTGAAATGCATACAAGTGTCTAGAATCCTATGGCTTTTGCTGCTTTCCAAGAAGAAAACTCATGAGTGGGAAGGTTAAGGCCTGAACCCTTTCATGAAAATAACCTTAGTCGATGGTGACGGGTTTATGGTCTTGCCGAAGTGGTTTAACAGCTCGGTGTATATAAAGAAAGATAGGATGACATGGTGGATCCTGTGAATCATGCTCTTCATTCTGAGTTTTATAGCTCTCTTTCCCTCTGACCTAATCATAGACTAAACAGCAAGGCTTTAACTTTCCTTTAGTTGTGCCAAGGTCCTTGTTTACCAGTTTACCAGCTGTGGAAGCCGCAAAGAAAACTAATATGGCTAAGGCTGAAAGGAAAAAATCCCTTTTGGATTTTTTAATTAGGAAGACCCTGAATATAGTAGAAAAAGAGAATTTTGTTTGCACTATTTGCTCAGTCTTATCTTTATTTTCTCCTCACAAAGTCAAAACTTCAGTTTACAAAGGATCCAAGAAATAACAGCAAATGCTGTGAGGTTGCTTTTCTCTGCCAACCTTGAAACCCATCCTTCTGTATTTCTTTTACTGCTCCTTTCTAAACCCTGTTGGGGTCATTGTATTTTTTAATGATCCTTATCTGTGCCATGTGATACAAGTGTACTCTTTTCCTTCTAGCCCGGATGGGGACACTGTGGCAGAATGGCACAGAAAAGGTCAGATTATCCATGAAGCCAAGAGCCCATAAGGCACCATTTGTGCCTGCATTAAGCAAATGACAGTGTACACTCTATCCCCTGGTGTAAATTTCAACTTAAAATGCCTTGATACAAAGCTGAAGGAGTCAGGAATCGTGAATTAGAACACAGGCTCTGGTCTGTGCAAGCCTTATTACAGTTCTCATCTGCCGAACCAGAGATATGTCATTTTCCTTTGACACGTGGATGGATTTAGAATAACTGAAGTTCTACTTATGATAAAAAAGTCAAGATGAAAAGTACTCAGTATCTGGGGACTTTCAAAAAAGGGAAATATTTCCAAAGAAGGAGACCGTGATGTCATTTTTTTACAAGTAATTTATGTTAATCTAATAAAACGTGATTGTCTATTCCTCTTGCTACCTGATTTTTATGAACTACCAATGGGTTTATGAACATCATTACTAGTGAGATATGTGCCTTTATAAATCAATACAAAATGCACAGTCTGTGAATCTAAGTCTCTGTTTCTCCATTCCAAAATATTTCACATTGAAATACTGTAACATTATCCTTACTATTCTTACCAATCCCCAGCTATTTTAGAGTAAATGTTGAATCACTCTACTGAAATAATAAAATAAAGGATTTCAAATTTTAAACTGGTCAGAACTTAATTTCTAGTGGATATGTTAGCAATCAGGAGAGGTATTTCTGAAGAAAAATACATTATCTCACGGTTTGAAAAAAAAAAATCAAATTCTTTTTTTTTTTTGTTTGAAACTTGAATCTGTTTCTTACATTAGTATGGGTTATTGACATGTTGTTTTAGGTACTTCTGTTTTCTTAGTCCTGAACCCAAAACTTCCTGTAGAGCTGGTCCTCAAAGAATTTAGCAGTTGATGCTAATTCATGTAGTGAGGAGGCATAATTGCTTATCCATTATATAATCTGTAGTGTTCACAGTGCCACTTAGCTCCCTTCTCATTTATGCCATGAAATCCCAGACTGTTCTCAGGTTACTTTACATGTTGTGGATGTCCAGTGAATGAAATTAGGAGCTTGTAAGGTACTGTCCATATTGGAACAAGGGATCTTTCTTTCCATCTTACTTTAGGCTGCTAAATTCATAAAGCTGTGAAGAATAATTGTTAATTGCCGAGAATATTTCCAATCAAATAAGGAAAGAAACAATGTTGTGACTTGCACGTGGAAGATTTAGATTCTGATTCCAAAGTCCTAATGTAAAGCATAGGATAGACACTCATGGATTGCACATCTCATTCAAAAAGTACAAATTGACAATATCCAATAATTGAGAAAGTATGCATACAGTTTTTGCATTTTCCATTTCTCATGTATCAAGTATTTTTGATTTATATGGTTTGTACTTATGATGTATTTTTTATAGCACAGGCCAATTCCAGCTTTAGCTTTCAGTTACAGGTTGCTGCAATTCTTTATTGTACCAGGTCCTTAGACCTTATACTTATTTCCTTTTTTGGGGTTGTTTTCACTGGCCAGGTGACAGGACATGGGGCTTATGGAGAAAAAGGCCAAAAGGGAGAACCAGCTGTGATTGAACCTGTAAGTACAGATGTCAGGGAGTTTTTCTGTAGCACTGTATAACATATATACACTGTTAATGCATCATTATCAAACGTTGTTGTTCATGATAGGATAACAGCATCCACATTATCCATGATCTCTGAAACAGTCCCTGTAATGTGGATGGTATAAAGTGGTTACTGACAGTGGCCTGTTCCAGCTACTCCTTCGGTTACACAGAGGACTAACCACATGTTCCTTAAAAAAAAGGAGACTCTTCTTGAGCAGAGGAAAGCAGAGCATTGATCTGATCTTCAGGCCATCTAGTAACTACACCTTGGACAGATCTACCCAGATAACTCTCAGCTTAGGCACAGGTAAAACTGTCACTACAGGCTTCAGCAAGGGCAAGGAAGTCTTCCTCACTTTTAATGCCACACAATGATTCAGATTCTCATTCTAATAACTGTAGAGAGAAGATTCCTGGAAAAGTTTATCAAAACACTAAGAAATGATAACTTTAGTAGTTCTGCTAAAAAGATTTTTAATGTTTTTTTACAAAATAATAAATTTAATGTTGTGTTTCATCCACCCCTAGGGTATGCTCATTGAAGGACCACCAGGACCAAGAGGACCTGCTGTAAGTAGATTAATCACAACTTCATTTATTTCATTTGATTTATCCACTGTGCTTTTCTATTTATGAGTTAACACAATATTGGTCTTATTATAGCTCCCAAATGTATATCAGACATAGCACTTTTAGAAGGGAATAGAAAAGGGTCATCTCTAGCCTTTTCAGTGACAGCATGATACAAGCTGAGGGCACGTGAAAATCTAAGTTTTGAATGTTGAGTATAAACCTTTGTAAGAAAAAACAATATGCTGCCTTATAAATTATTTTATCCAAATATATGTGCATCATAACTTTCCAGAGAAAAAATAGTTCAAAAGTCTGCAAGCATTCAGCATAATTATGTCATTCATTTTCTATAGGGTCTTACAGGTCCCCCAGGTCTACAAGGTCCTGTTGGTCCTCCAGGTGACCCTGGTGAAAGGGTAAGTCAACAAGCAGATTATCCCGTGCATTCATGGGATGTCTTGCTCTAATTGCTAGAAGGGTGAGTTAGATCCTGATCTGAAATAGATCCACATAGGTTAGAAACATCAGTGGAACTGAGGCTGATTCATTCAGCTAAGCAAATCAACTGAGAATCTGGACAAACATTTTCTTAGCAGTAGAAATATGTGCTGTAAATATAGGAAGATGTTTAAGTTCTGATTTGTTTGTATTTTTCTGTTTTGGTGTGTTTTGAAATATACTAAAGTAATAGATACAAACATTTCATATGGATTTGAATGAATTTTGAAAAAATCAGTATGGCTTCAGCTGTAATATGTACAAATATAGAAAGAAATAAGCTTTGCAGAATCAAAACACATGGGAATATTGAAAGTGATGGATAATATTTAGATTATCTTGGAAGAATTTTTTTGCCATATTAAATAATATATGGCTTGAGAAACCTATCCAGTCATGAAACTAGTTAAAATTTAAGCTATTGTTTTAGTCTCCACGTTCTTGTAAGCCTTTTCTTACTGCCACCACCAACACAATTTTAAAACAGCCTAAACGTATTTATTTGAGGAAAATATGCTGCTAAAAGACTTTCCTGTGTTTTGTGAGAGATAATTTACTGATGAATCCAGCATGTTCATGCTGTATTTATATACACATGATGTTGAGAAGATTCTATCACTTCACTGTATAATGAGGTTACTAAAATCCCAACAATGCTTTATTTTGTTAGTAAGTCAGCAGCCACACTTCTTTCATATTTCTGTCATGTAGATTAACTAAATATTCCAGAATTTGAACTTACAAAATGGGGATTTTAACACACAGTAATGGAATAACTACCTATAGTACTTAGTTTTGTAACTGGCTGCTTTCTGAATTCATCGTAAAGAAATTCTTGACTGAGCACGTCATGTCCCTGTCATGGACCAGACACAACCCAAATATATAATTGCAGCAATTAGGCTGGGAGGAGAATGGATTGAGAGCAGCCCTGCAGAGAAGGACTTGGGGGTGTTGGTGGACAAGAAGCTTGACATGACAGTAACATACACTTGCAGCCAACCGTATCCTGGCTGCATGAAAGAAGCGTGACCAGCAAGTCAAGGGACATGGTTCTGCCCCTCTGCCACTCTTGTGTGCCTCTTCTATGAAGGCAGGCTGAGCTGGGGCAGAAGGCTTCTAGAGAGGTGGAGAGAGACTTTTTACAAGGGCCCACAGTGATAGGAAAAGGGGGAAGGTTTTTAAATGGAAAGAGAGCAGGTTTAGATTAGATATTGGGGAGAAATTCCTTATGCTGACAGTGGTGAGGCCCTGTAACAGGCTGCCCAGATGGCTGCATCATCTCTGGAAGTGTTCAAGGCGGGGTTGGATGGGGCTTTGAGCTGCCTGGTCTAGTGAAAGGTGTCCCTGCCCATGGCAGGGAGGTTGAAACTAGATCTTTAAGGTCTTTTCTGAGCCATTCTATGAGTGTAAATTTATGTAAGTGACTCAAAAGGTTTATCTTACATAACTATCTTTTTGTTCTCATATTTTTCTCCAATGTCTTTGTTCTCTTAGGGTCCACCTGGTCGCCCTGGTCTTCCTGGTGCTGATGGTTTAGCAGGGCCCCCAGGCACCATGTTAATGTTGCCGGTAAGTTATGGTTACAGGGTAAGCAGCCTACAAAAAGTGGAAGCGTCTTTCAAGAGATGTATAGGTATTTTCTTTTTTCATCTAATTTTGTCTGTGGAATGAGAGAATGATATAGCATTTATTTTATGGTGTAAGCATTTGAAATTCATATATATGGTGCTTTCTTTTTTCCTCAAAAAAACATATGCTTTAGCTCCTGCATGGCTGCCAGATTGGAACCTACATGAATGAATGAATTACAGACACTGAAAACCACCTTATATTTTTAACAGTAACTATATTTTGCTACTATATGTCCTAAACAACAAGTTTGTTGTTGTACAGAGGGCCTGTACTCCCAACAGGCATGTGTGCTTTCAAGTCTCATTGACATGGAGATTTTTAAGTATTCTGTGCTTAAAACTGGACTTCAGTGTCCTCTTTGAAGAGTCAGTGCATCCTTTGAATAGAAATAAATGCACATAGCCAGCTCTGCTCCCACTGGAGTCAAAGCAAAACACCATCTGTTTTAGCAGGTGGAGGAACAAGCCCAAAGCTGTTAAAGTATCTTGTAGCATTGGGGTATGAAAAGAACTGTGTGCTTGGAATTAATTATTCCTAAGTGTGTGTATGGATGCAAAAGATCCGTGTCAACTCTGGGCATAGGCAAACTGGACAAACTGTCGTGGGCAGTGCAAGATTCATGGCCCTGACACCCAGTGTGCCTATGCCACACCTTTGGAAAGCTGTGCTTCTTGTTGAAGCGAGCATTTCTGCAACATTGCAAAGCTTCTGCCAGCAGTTTCATGAGCAATAACAGTCCAGGAACACAGGAATGAGCACTTAAATTTTTATTCTGTAATTTATTTTGAACTTGTCAGAAATTACAGAAAACTGTTTTATTTTCTATACCAGACATTTTCCAAATTTGCATCTGCCTTAAATTAAATTGCATTTTTAATGTGGGTAACTACCAATGTATAGAGAATTAATTAATTTTGGTACTTATTTTTATTGAAATTTTGCAGGCAATTAAAGTCTATTTTTTGCCTCTTTTTTAAATAAACAAGCAAACAAACAAATGCAAATCAAAATCCTATGAAATCAGGAAAATATTTGCTCATAAGGGATTAAATTTAGACTTCAGTTCTAAACTATCACCAATGACTTAACACTCGTGTTGGATCCAGTGGCCTCCATGCAGCCATCTTCTGAAGTTAGTGGAATGAACTAAAGACTGTGACCTTGTGTCTTTGAAGTGGTTTGCACTGTTGCAGCAAGTAACAAGTATGATTTAGATTTGATAAATTCTAAATCCTTTTCTTGTTTTGGTACTTGCAGTTCCGCTTCGGTGGAGATGGTGAGAAGGGTCCAACAATCTCAGCTCAGGAAGCTCAAGCACAAGCTATTCTTCAGCAAGCTAGGGTGAGCACAAGGAACCAAAACCTAATTTGTTTGGTATTCTGCAGGATGTGAAGTCAAAGATGGGGGGTATTCGCTAACACATTCCAAAACTATGTTAGTATAGAATATGTATGCTGGCTGGCAGCTTTCTCTTGACAGCTGTTGTTCTGTTTGTTTGTTTTCTCAGATTGCTATGAGAGGTCCACCTGGTCCTATGGGACTCACTGGAAGACCAGGTCCTGTGGTATGTAGAAAAAACAGGGGCACAGGTTTAAGAACACGTTAATGTAGCCCATGGATCTCATTCTGGCCCTGCCTACACATCTGTATTTCTACTTATTTTGTATTATTTGAAATTAATACTCTATAATTAAAGCTATAGTTTGTATTCTTATTCAAGGTCTGCAATGCAACCTAAATACTGAATGAGTTTTTGTTGTAGATTTTGTGGTGTTTGGATACAACACAATGGTGGACTTACAAAACTAGTGAATAGTTTAACATAAATAATTAAATATTCCTCTACAGTCAATCATCTCTGTAATACCACTAATACAATTTCTTTTAGTAAATAGGAAACTCTAAAGAAAGAGATTCTAAAGCAAGGATGTGCAGAATCACCTTCGCTCAGTATTTAAGCTGAATCTGAAAAGTTTTTAAGAGACATTCCTATAAGCAATTGAGAGCCACAGTTTTCTAAAAGAATTATACTTTTTTATTTCAGCCCTGAATTTGACTCAACTGCTAACACCAAATGATCTGGAAATGGCCCTGTGGATGTTAAAATATCTTAGTATTTATACGGAGTGTGTACACTTGTATTTTTGAGCAGATCTGTACAAGAGCAATTCTTTTCTAGAACAATTTTTCCAAAGTAAATAGTTGCTACCAAGCAGAGAGTCTGCCTCACAGACTCCTGATTCATCACAATTAGGTATGCAATACTTACAAAGTGTCGGATATATTTGGTCTATTTAACAAACTCACACACTATTTCCAGCAGTGTATTTAATTCAAGCGACCTGCAGGATAACATTCAGTCTGTACAGACAAAACTATGGAACTGCTGGAAGCAAGGAGTACTTTGCAAAGGCTGCTGTGATACTGACAGTGGGTCGCATACCTTTTGCAGAGGTAGAACCTGGCTTTGTACTCATGCTTTTGTGTTTTAAAAGCCTTCATGAATTCCTGTATGCAAAGTTCAACAAATTAATAATATTAATAGTTGTTTTGCTTCTAAACCACCAGGAGGCTCTAGAAATCCAACTCTTTGATCTAGAAACATTTTTTGCATATAGTTCCAAAAGCAAGTTTCTTTGTCTGTAAATTGTTTTCCTATCCAGCTTCTTTTAAGAATGAAAAAGTTTTTACTCTTTATATGAATTTTATTAAATTAATTAGTAGCCAATAAGATACATTTGTAACATATTAGTTACTAAAAATCTTAAACATAGCAGTGTCAAAGCCCCAGTCTAGTATTAGGTGAGTCTGGTGTTCACATGCTTAGTTAACTTAGCATAAAAAATAAATGTCTGCCAACAGATATTAAATGTAATCAATTATATTAATTAAAGCAGAGCTTACATCAGAGAAACCCCAAGAGAGAGTCACCACCTACCAAAACCAATCTTCTCTCCACTGCCAGTACCAGTTTGGGATCTGATTTTCAGTTTGCTTAGGACTTGAATCAATACCTGCAAGGTCAGTGGGGATCTTTCCACTCCAAGATGTGAGACTCAGGACTAAGCCAAGCCACTAGATTACTTCTTTCTTCCAATGTTAACACAGAAGGATTATCAATTTTCAAAGGTCTGCAACATATGTTTCATATTAAATACATACATTGGGTCACAACCTGTTTCAAAGGTCAAAAATGCAACTATTCTTTTGCACATAGTAACAAACTCCTGTACCATCTTTCCCTGGGACTGTATTCTGTGTGCATGCCAAGATTTTTTTGGTTTATTTTTTCTGGTTTTGTGAGATCACTTGCTTACTTTCACTAGTTCTGCCCCTGATTCCATGTACAGAAAGGATGAATATCTGGTTTAAGTCTGTTTAGGATTAAAATTTACTCTTAAAATCTATACCTTCATTTCATAATAATAAAGAGATGTAGTTATATAGATTTTCCACTTCTTCAGGGCCAGATGCACAAAGGACTTAATTAAAACATCACTGAGGTTCATTACAAGATTAGACAGGGTATTTTTCATTGACTACAGTGATCTTTGGATTGAACTCTGAGACTATTATTTTCTGTACAACACAGAAATAACGGTAGAAAAAGGTGGCCTTCATCCCTCTCTTATCCCCTACAATGGATGCACTTCTGATTGCATTACTTATGTTCTTACTGTGCTCATACTTAGCTCTCAAATACTAATATAGAACAAAGAGTCACATTTTCCATCCAAACTCATGGGAGTTTTCTTTGGTAAGAGGAGCATTTCTGCCCAGTGTTTAGACAATGATATATCAAGGTATATCTGTAGATACAAATGGTGATTTTGCACCACCTGATGAAAGAGGATTATTTGTTATTCCTCCCTGTAATTCATGTATGGAAATAGAAAGTATCTTATTAATTTAAGGAGTCTTTTGTATACTTAAACAATATATGTTGATTTTTTTTCATCAAGGGTGGACCTGGAGCAGCAGGTGCTAAGGGTGAAAGTGGTGAACCAGGTCCCCAGGTACAATAATATTCCCTGTTATGTCTGAGCATGTTTTATCTTTAAGAAAATGTATTCATATCAATTAGAAGAAATCAATCAATTATATGCTTCCTGCATGCAATTCAAGAAAAATATCCTTCATGATACTATCATATAAATTCAATTGCTTGATCATTATTAAAATCATAGTTAAAATCAACAGCTTGATTGTTCATTCTGAAATATGAAAGTAAAAATCCTTGTACAAAAAAGAGCAGTTATCACATTTAGAGTGTCATCACTTGAAACCTGTTTTAATATTGTCACTTCAGGCTCTTTTCTCTGTGCAATAATCATATGTTAGTCTGCAACTGGATGACCTTGGGCTCTGAACTTATCAGATCTCATAAGGTGAGGGAGGTTGAATTTAGCTGGTATTTAAACAAGCTATTTTCAAGAAAGATGGGACATAGCAGGAATGAGTCTTTAAGAATCACTGCATGTTTTGCTTCTCAGCTTACTACTATATAAACTTCTCTGCAGTGATGTCAAAGAGTACTGAAACACATGGAAATCTTTCAGCCTAAACCTAAAAGCAATAAGGAGATTGTGAAAGACATCATGAAGGCATCCAGAACAATGATTTTGCCAGATCTCAAGTAGTACCATGGATTTGATACATGACTAAGTGCCTGTCTTAAAACTGCACGTGGATGCTTGCCGTAGAAAAATAAAACAATAAAGAAAGAAAAGAAAAAAGCATTCTGAACAGCTGGTCAGTCTTTCAGTTTGCTTACTTACATTTTTAGTGGTTTTTTCTTTTCCTACACAATGTTTTTGGATGGCTTGTCCTTACCGTTGCTTTTTTTCACCTGAAAATGCATTCGGATGGGGGATGAGAAAATTTCCACAATCACGCCCATACAATCACCAGTGAAAGTTACATATGTTTGGAAACTGGAATGTTTTTTCAGTCTGGGGTAATTTGGTCTCTCTCTAGTTAAATCCATGTTGTGTGAAGCTGAGAGAGCAAGTGAGCTCTTTACTAGCACTCTTTAGTCATGTTTGTATTTAAGTTAGGGATCTGAAATAAGCACTCTTTAGTTTTCCTTAAATAATTATAATGGGACTAAAATAATTTTGGCATGAGAGGAAGAAGGTTTTTCAAACTACAGGACTGAGATCTTTAAAGCCATGAAAAGAATGTAAGAAAATTACATGTTAAAAGGATGACTTAAGCCGTGTATAGTGCCATCTCATAAAAACTGGTGTTAAAATTGGTAGTGCTAAGACCAGTTTGGATGCCCATGCACTTTTAAAACTAATGGGAATCTGGGAACCAGAATCCATCTCCTAGGGAAAAAAAGGCAGCTTTGTGTAGAAAAACGTCTTATCTTGTTCTTGAGTTAAGGTGTTAACTCAAGAACTCAAGGTGTTTTGCTGACATTAATATGATTCTAAGAATTACCCTCTTTAAATTCAGGGTCCTCGTGGTGTCCAAGGTGCCCCCGGTCCAAGTGGAAAAGCTGGCAAAAGGGTAGGTAGCATATAGATCAGTTCTGCTCTGGGTAAATAGTTTTTATTTAAATGTATTTAAATATTGACTGTTTCCATGGCATTTTCAAATGTTTGCCCCTTTGGGTTTTTGCAGGGACGTCCTGGAGCTGACGGTGCCAGAGGAATGCCAGGAGAACCTGGTGCAAAGGTAAATAATAGTGAGACCTGAGGCTTTATTTCAGTCTTGGAATGGGCTAGGCAGATTTAATGTAGGTACCACAGTTTCATCCAGGCCAACCCAAAATTCTTCTCTCAAGTGAAAATACTGAGGTTTCAGATAGCTGGGTCAGATGCAAGAGCTGAGAATGAATCATCCATTTTAAATATGCTAATTAATGGTAATTCCTAGTAGTCTGACCTTGAAGAAACTTGGTTCTTGGGACATGATTTCCCTCTCTCTGAGTCAGTTTCTAGTTACAGAGTGTCAGTAATAGTAAAATCAGTTTTGCAACTGCAAAATGCAGCTAGAGTCAAGCTTTTCATTTCAATGTGAAAACTCTTTTTATAAATACTGTAATTACAGCACAGTGAAAAAGCTGTGGCATCTCCTCTTGCTACAATTTATAGAAGCAAATTTTGTGAGTTTCATCTATATGCTCACCCCCATGTTGTTTCATTCAGTAACAAAAGTGTACATATAACCAAGGGTAGAAATTAACTTTTAGAGGGAGGACACAATTTATTCAGACAATGTAACACTCATTTACTAAAGCTGTGATTTCTTTCCTAGGGTGACAGAGGATTTGATGGTCTTCCTGGCCTCCCTGGTGACAAAGGTAACAGGGTAAGAAGAAAAATATGTACATTTATACAACACCAAACTCATACTGTCTCAGAAATAATACATTATTCATTAGGAATGGCACTAAGGACTGAGGGGAAAGTTAAAACAGAATATCAGCTTTTCACACTACAAATAATATGTGTACTATCAGGCAATATATTCCTTGTAAAAATTTTAAGCAATATCAATCAATAGACAAGAAATATACATATTTATAATTTAAATATATTTGCAGAATTTAGATCACATCTTCAGCTAGGTTTTGCTCTTATTTTTCTTAGTTCAGGAATTTGCCTGTTGGACTTTAAGTCATTGCTCTGAAGGAAAGAGTAATAGGGAAAGGGAATTAGGATGAAGTTTCTGTATCAGGAGCATGCCAGATTTTAACTTCCTTAGAAGCTCGCTAAAAAAATGGATATGAGTATTTCAGTTGCAAACTGAATTGTTTAGTGGGGCTTATTCCAACAACTGCAGCTAAAGACAGGTCGCAGTCAAGTCAGATAAGTTAGGAAAATTTTTAGTAATATTTGAAATGACTAAAGTACTTGTTCCTTTTGTCATACAAATCTATGGAATGAGACTTCACTTTTCCCTACAAAGTGCAGAAATAATCACAGCCAGGGATTTCTGCTTCAGACTATACCCCTGAAGTAGGTGCTAGCAACCTGCTGAATGTCCCTCCTTTACTGTTGTCTCGGTAAGTGCAGTGCACCATAAAAGAAACAGTGAAAGGGAATGTCAGCAAAACCATCTCCATATTTGCTAAAGCTCAATGACCAAGGACCTCACCCTCACCCTTCAGTGGGTAAGCAGAGTTGTACTTCCTAGAAAAGCCCAACTCTGTTGGCTACTGGACCCTAATGTAGTTCTTTTAAACAATATCTAAGGATACTCTTTTGTGTTCTGTTTGCAACGGGGAAAGAACTTCTGCTGTCATAAAGAATTTTGTTACTCCTCTTTCATCATCCCCTTTTAGGTAAAGAGTGAAAAGCAGTCAGTGCATCCCATAATGGCAGCCCAGTGTGCTCAGCAGGCCAACAGCAGAGGGGGCTCGGCATTAAGCACTTGCCACCTGAACTTGGAGGGCTGAGCAGAAATTTGGTCTAAGTCAGGCAGTGTGTGTCTGCTTTCCAGCCTGGAATACTAGACTTGTCTGTGGCACCTTCCAAGTCATAAAGAAATAAATCCTTGTTTTTCAAATATTCAATTTGTTCCATATTTCCCCCCCCCCCCCCCCCCCAAAAAAAAAAAAAAAAAAAAAAAAAAAAAAAAAAAAAAAAAAAAAAAAAAAAAAAAAAAAAAAAAAAAAAAAAAAAAAAAAAAAAAAAAAAAAAAAAAAAAAAAAAAAAAAAAAAAAAAAAAAAAAAAAAAAAAAAAAAAAAAAAAAAAAAAAAAAAAAAAAAAAAAAAAAAAAAAAAAAAAAAAAAAAAAAAAAAAAAAAAAAAAAAAAAAAAAAAAAAAAAAAAAAAAAAAAAAAAAAAAAAAAAAAAAAAAAAAAAAAAAAAAAAAAAAAAAAAAAAAAAAAAAAAAAAAAAAAAAAAAAAAAAAAAAAAAAAAAAAAAAAAAAAAAAAAAAAAAAAAAAAAAAAAAAAAAAAAAAAAAAAAAAAAAAAAAAAAAAAAAAAAAAAAAAAAAAAAAAAAAAAAAAAAAAAAAAAAAAAAAAAAAAAAAAAAAAAAAAAAAAAAAAAAAAAAAAAAAAAAAAAAAAAAAAAAAAAAAAAAAAAAAAAAAAAAAAAAAAAAAAAAAAAAAAAAAAAAAAAAAAAAAAAAAAAAAAAAAAAAAAAAAAAAAAAAAAAAAAAAAAAAAAAAAAAAAAAAAAAAAAAAAAAAAAAAAAAAAAAAAAAGTAACACACACCTCCTCTCCCTACCCCAAAAAACAGAAAAATAAGTTTGGGTTTAAATTTGCAAAATAGTAATGAAAATAATGACTTATTTTCATAATTTCTTTCATCACACTATTTAAAAATCACTACTTTCTTGTGTTTCTATGGAAATCTTCTGTAAAAAGTATGCACTGTGGTCCTTGCGAAAGCAGCTCAAAGACAGATAAGATGGTTATAGCTCTTGGAGCCTTGCAAATGTTCAGTTCTCTTTGGCTTGCAACAATAAACACAGCAAGACAAGTGAAATACTTCTGTTGAAGTTATATTTCAGCTGTAAAAGAATCAGTGTTGAAAATCCATAACTTTAGAGTATAAGTTTCAGGACTCATTTTAGAATTAGTCTTATTGGACATATGAGTTGCAAACTGAATGTCTCTCTAGGGTTATGTCTCTGTCAAACACAAGTTTTCAGACGGGAGTTACTGAATGAGATTCTCGGACTTCCAGTGTAGAGCAGATCACATCACATGATGTCATATTTCTTTTAACCTCATTATCTGTGACTTTGAACTTTTCTTACTTAGATTTACTAGATGCACAACTCTTCTTCAGTATAAAAGCAAGACACTATATACTTTTAAAATAGGTCCAAGGAAAAAGAAATTCAGGCTTTAAGCAAACACTTGAAGGGAAGAAATAGAAAACTGAAAAACTTAGAATGCTGATGATGATAGGAAGTTTTTTTCTTACTGAATGGCAATACCAGGACACTGAATGCAGACTCCTAATCTATATCTAAGTATCATGTGACTGCAAGGACAGAAAAGTAACCCTTAGGGGGCTGAACTATTTCAGTATTTGAAAGCCTAAGTCAGTCTTCACCTGGATATTAATTGGAAGCCAGAGGTCAGATCGTGCATCTCCTGTGTCATCTTTCAGAAGTGTCATTTGGCACGTAGAAAAACACATTCTCTACCTGCAGAAAATGTTGAATAGTTGCAGAACCTAGCAAAATACATGAAACTGCTGTATTAATTCATCTTGAAGGTATTAGAGAGCAGTTCATAAAATTTCTCTTCCATGCTGGGGGAGGACAGAAAGGCAGTAGAATAAAATCCTAACATCCCTAGTACTGGGAGATGTGCTCTGAGTATATGAGGGTTACCTGAAATTCCCTAGGAAAGTTTGGAAGTGTAAAGAACAGAGCCACTGAACAGTGACTCCATATATCTCTACCAGCATCCACAGCAGTGGTCAGGCTCCTTGGAGGCACTGATAAAATTAAGGCAAACAGCATGAATACTTGGGTGTTGTCCAATGCCAGAAGGAAGTCACAGTCTCAAAGCCTGCTGCCCAGAAGGAGGTCAGTCAGTGGTGTTTGAGCTCTGTAGCACACTAGTTCTCTTTAGGAACTGGGAAAGAAAAATAAATCCTAAAAAGTATGGTCCAGAATCTACTGAGGCTCTGCATATATAGACTTGAAAAGCCCTAGCCTCTGAGGGGAAGTGTGGAAGTCTGGCTGCCTTCCAAAGCCTCAGACAAACCAGTCCCAAGGCTCTCAGTAGCTGGTGCCAGGCTGCATGGTTCTGAAAGGTGGTTAGTAAATCTCTGTATATTCCTGGGCCCTGCCAGTAGTTTCTTAACTTCTGCCCCACGTACACATGTCTTACTTTACTGGCAGTACTCTAGAGGAGAGGGAAGGCGGTGATGAGACAAAGGAAAATGTGGGTAACACTACCTTTTGTAGCAGGAGTTTGTGTATGTTCTGGGGCCAAAAATCACAGAATCAGAGAATCACAGAATATTCTGAATTGGAAGGGACCCACAAGGATCACCAAGTCCAACTCTTGTTACAGAGTGAAATTGTACAAACACAAATTATTCATTATTTCAAAAATGCTCATCTGCTCTTATACTAAGGTAATGAAAGATTTTACTGAGTACTATAACTTACAGATTTGTATCACTGTGTGAAGACATGTTTTGACACATCAGATGTCAGCTAACATATTTGTTTTCACCTCCGTTCTCATCCATTATTGTTTCCAGCAGCAGAAAGTTTCCAGCAGTTATTTTAATGACTTTCCTTATCCTACAGGGAGACCGTGGCCCACAGGGACCTCCTGGCTTACCTGGTGAAGATGGATCAAGAGTAAGTTGCTGTTCACACTGGAAAATCTAGAGTGAATCCTCATGTAATGGGAATAAGGTCATGATAAATGTTTTTTCTAAAACTTGTTTTCCTTTTGCACAAAAACAGGGAGAAGATGGAGAAGTTGGACCAAGAGGTCTCCCAGGTGAAGCTGTAAGCAATTCTTTCTTATTCTTCTGTTTCTGTTACAAACAAAAGTCATGTTCAGATATTTTTCCATTCTATTGAACTGTTCTGAATTCCAGGTATAAGAATTATTGCATGTGTTTGTACATAGAGAATACTGTTTCTGGCTGAAAAGCAAACAAATGGACAGTTTTGTTAGGGCTGAAACACCACTTACAGGATTAGAATTAGGTCAAGGATATATCCAGCTAAGTATATATGACTTCCAGAATAAACAGATGCTGTTTCTTATCCTATTGTGTAAAATCAGTCATGGCTGTCCTTGATACATCAGAATACAACCAAGCCCCTGTTGCTTTTAAAGTGTTATCTAAACATCTATTTTTTAGAAAATAAGGCCTGGGTTCTCATCTTTTTTCACACTACTGTGCTTCATTGTGTATTTTACACTTGTTTCACATACAGAACTTCCACTCCTGTCAGTTGGAATTCTGCAAGTGCTGTCACTGCAGAACAGAGTTCTGCATTGCAGGCAAGAAATCAAGCCTCAGAAAGGGGAATTTTACCCTAAATGTCTGATCTACTGCTGCCTGCTTACAAAGTACAAAGAAGTCACTACAGTCACTACAGTCAGTGTCAGTGATTTGTGACTATATCATACATAAGGAGACTGGAGACTCAGTTCTGCCTGCTTTAGCAGCATGACATGAATGATGACACAGTGATGATAACTAGTACTCATTCACATAGTATAAAACCAAAAGATTATGTTACAGACCAAAATCTTGTTCACCTTTTTTATGAGAATAGCCTTTCATGAAAGTTTTTAGGGATAAGAGGAAGAAATCTGATTTTTGTTTCCAGGATGTCTTGTATTTATTGTAATAAAATTACTAGCAATTTTTAATTACTTATTGGATCCTTACTCCAGGTAAAAGCACTATTTTGCACTTAGAATAGCAATGTAGAGTATATCATGTTTTCAAAAGACAGGTATATAAAAATGTATGTTACTGTTCAGGTCAGACCTTCAGGCCAAGACACAGCTGAAATTCCAGCGGAAGATGCTGTGCCAGTGTTCTGCACCAGGAAATATAAATAGCAATCTCCCTCCTTTCTCTGAAGTGACCATACAGAGGCTAAATCAAAGCTTGCCCTTCCACTGACATCCTGTTCAGACATATAGTGTCCTTGAGGAAAATCTGTTATCAGTGAATTTTTCTCTTTCTTCCTTTCTTTCTTCCTAAACACCCATGCTGCCTTCCCTTCCTCCTTCCTATTCCTTATTCCATTCCTTGGCCAGACCTGCTCACAGGCATTTCTGTTCAGAAAAAATCGTGCAGGTGTCAATAAGGGTTTCTTCTCTTACAGGGTCCACGGGGATTACTGGGCCCCAGAGGAACACCTGGGCCCCCTGGACAACCTGTACGTATGACCTGTCCTGTATTTGCAGTTTCCAGAAGAAAAAATGGAAGTCCACTGAAGATTGCTCTTGTTATATTGTTTGTTGTAGGGCATTGCAGGTATTGATGGACCTTCAGGCCCAAAGGGAAACATGGTGAGTAAGTAAACTGGGAATTAGAAAGATTCTAAGAATACTTTTCACATTCTCTCATCCCTGCCACTATGCCATCCCTTCCATTTAATTAAACTTTTCTGTCAGACTATTTGGATTCATTCTGATTTTATATGGAAAAGACAAGGCTTCTGTTTCTTAGTTTTCAGCCAAAAGGCCTTACCATGCTTTCTCTCAGACTCCTTGAGCACCATGGACTCCAGTGCTCAGGTCCTATGTGTGGGCTGTTATTCTCTATTAAAGAAAAGGTCATGATATTCATTAGCATGAAAAATTTCATACTGGAGAGAAAGTTGCTAGTAGCCTTTAAAGAGGGAGGAACAAAGATGAGTTTGTACTCTTTTTAGTCCTGACAATGAAGATTTGTAGTGCAGAAATGCAAACCTAATGCCCTACTATTTTTTTGCGTGGTAGGGTCCTCAAGGGGAACCAGGACCTCCTGGTCAGCAAGGAATTCCAGGCCCACAAGTAAGTGTAAAATAACTCTCAAGAAATACAATGTAATGTGCAACAAATGTTTAATAAATGGAAATTACTAAAAGGTTAGCTTTTCATGTACAAAATCGATAAAGCTTCAAGGATTTTATAAATAATGCTGCAAATGTGCCGAGGGCAGTGGGAGCAGAGTTTTCAAGTAAGTTTTCAGAGGGATTTTTCATTCAGGAGAAAAATGACTCATTCAGTGTTCCTGGAATGCAGCAGGAATGGCCACACCTGGAGGAGGGTTCTGAATAGGATCTTGTTACAGACCTACTGCCAGAATAGTAGCTTGTGCAAAAGGCTCACACAAAACTCCTGATCTAACTTGTAAGGGAAAAAAAAAGCCACTTACATTTGCCGGTGTGTTTAAACAGATTAATGAGGGACCTTTAGTAGGGTGAATGTATGTACATTGTTCTCCCTGGGTTCTCACACTGGTTTCTTTCTAACAGGGGCTTCCTGGTCCTCAAGGTCCTATTGGGCCTCCTGGTGAAAAAGTAAGTTACAGCATTATTTTGTTATTTCACAGTCAGTTCTGTGCAACAACCTTGTTTATGAGCTTGAGGGCTTTGCTATCTTTTATGGAATAGTAACCTAAATTTAAATACTAGTTCTTCCTGAAATCATCAAGTAAATTAATAACCAGTGAATAACCAATGGCTTTCCTCTCATATACACTTTTTCACAAGCATAATTTCCTCCCTTTATTTTCGATTAATTTTCTGTTATTAGCTTCAGAATCCCATATACAATATTAAATAAAGTGTACTTGTATGTTACTTAATTTCACAGCAAGCTGCAAAAACTGTTTTTATTAATCTCTTTTTTATAACAAAGTTTTACCTATTCAAGTCTGATTCTGTTCTTTTCTCAAGGATTATATTATGAAATAACTCTGCAGTGTAACTGGCATACTGTAGTGTCCTTTGGTGGCTTTTTCCTCATCTGTTTGCACATGTTCTTGCGGCTTGAAACGTCTTCTATTCATTTAAAAAATGTCACTATTGAATTTTATGCTAATTTTACTTTCCTCCTCTTTTTGCTGGATTCCTGCTCAATTCATTCTTTGATTTTTCTCCTCCTCACTGTTTACTATATTCTTTTGGAGAAATTAATACTTTTTACCTGTCAGTGTGCTTAAGTATTATTCTAGAAAAATGGACAAGTTCCACAATATCTGCGTTTCCTAGGCTCTCACAAAGGCATACCACGCCTTTCAGCTATGAGCACTGGAGTTTTGTACCCTGCACTCTTTGCCTCTTGAACTTGATAACTTTCACTGGTAAATCCTTTTATTCCTGAAATTCTAAATAATATTTAATTTTGTGCACTGGAGAACTCTTCCCCACTTTGTGTTATGTGTGTGCATGTTCATAATTTAGTAATTCCTGAGGCCTGTTCTCAGGCAAGCATCTCATTGAAAATTATGGATCATTTTTGTAAGCTAAAGATTGTAAGAACTGGCCTTGCACTCATATATGGTATGAAAGTGTCATTCTGGCTTTAGTTTTATTTTTGGTTCATCTCTGATATACATATCAAGGGATTTAGGTATGACTGCATCTTATATCCTTAGCTCTTAGGGTCACGTGTTTTGGACATGTTTGCTATTGTTTTTAAGATGTGTGTCTGTTACTGCATTTAGGGACCGCAAGGCAAGCCTGGCCTTCCTGGCCTTCCTGGTTCTGATGGGCCTCCTGTAAGTGAACAAATACTTAATCCTTTAATGTTTAATGAATGTTTAACTACTTTTACCGAGTGATAAATACTTCTCGATACCTGTGTTACAAAAACAAAATGGAGGGGAAAAGCAATGGTAGTCCTAGTTGGCAACAGCATTATAAAATCCGTCTAAAACCCATGTATCGTTTCAGCTGTTAAAACTAAGAGAATTACATTTTTGAAGCCGCTGCTAAAAACATCTGTGGGCTTTTAAAAAGTGGTCCCAGATGATGAAATGCATCTGCAGCATCTTCAGGGATGCGTAAATAACCTACCAACACACAAAGGGCCAGATTCTGTTCCACTGTATCCTACTGTGTCAGTCGGGCAGAGCAAATCACCTGTAAAAATGCTCACTGCTTCTTCTCTCAGGAAACATGGACTAGATTACATCTTCCTCAGCTTCCTGTCCTAAGGTGCATATTATGTGTTTGGGATGCTTCTTGCATTGTCTAGACTGGGACACACCTAAGCCACACTTTGTGATTGTCAATGAATTCAGCTTCACTCTGAGGCTGCAATCACCCATGTGAACAGAGAGTGTAACCACCTGAGCAGAACAGCTTAGGCATTCAGCTTGAATGGAATCACTGGCCATAATGGCAAGCCCATGTGGCATAGCCACTTGTTTTCTTGCAGCAAAAACATAATTTTTTTATACCACTAAGAGCCATTAGACAATGCTGTTTCTGAGACCTTATCCATCCTCCCCACGCAATTGTCCCTTACAATTTTTCTTCTGGGTGAAATCTGCATTTCAGCAAGGTTTAACAAGTTCACTGCAAATATCTTGCAAATACAGAACTGTTCCCAGGGCTCTCACAATCTACCCTTTTACCAGCCAAAGTACCATTTTATTGGAGAATGTCAAGTGTGCGATGATAGTCCAGCTGAGTGTCTGTATCTTGAATCGTTGTCTAAACATTTGGATGTTTCCCCTTATCCTTCCCTGTATACTGGAAACAGTGTTAATTTCCAAACATAAGCTTTATTTATCCATCTGCATCTTATTAAACTGTAAAAGCAGGGGGAAAATGCTGTAAGAGATAATCAGGTGTTAGCACAGGTCTGTACCTGATACTCACCCCTGCTGTGGTGGGTTGATCCCAGTCAGCAGCCAAGCACCCACCTCATCACTGGCTCACTCCTCCCACAGCAGGGCAGGGGAGAGAATCACAAGGTCAAAAGCAAGAAAACTCAAGGGTTGAGGTAACAACAGCTTAATAAGTGGAACAAAACTATGCACACAAGCAAAGTAAAATAAGGGATTCATTCACTACTTCCATCTGCAGGCAGATGGCCAGCCACTTGCTGGGAAGTTGGTTATGAATGTCCTCCTTCCTCCTCCTTTCCCTGAGCTTTTATTACTGAGTGTGACATCATATGGCATGGAATATTCCCCTGGTCAATTTGGAACAGTGTCCCAGCTGTGTCCCCTCACAGCTCCTTGACCTCCCTCAGCCTAGTCACAATTATCTGTTAATCTTTACTTTCGTTAAATTGCCTTTAAATTTTGCAACATTTTAGGGCAAATTTTGTGAGAAAGGAAAACAATGGATTGGTAAATGCTTTGAGTGCTGTAGTATTAACGCCAGTGATAGAGAGCACATTTGTTTTGTTTAAAAAGCAAGTCACCGTTTAGAACAAAGACATAGAATGTTGAAACTAAATCAGCCTTCTATTGAATCTTTTGATAAATTCTGTAATTTTAAAAATATTTTTAAGAATGTCTACATGCTGCAATATAAATCACCCTTGTTTCAAAGTCAAAGTTGAGTGTCTCTTGCATTAAAAGCCTTTTACTGATGAAACATTAACTAAACAGAAGGACTGGTCAGCATAGTCCTGAAAATATTGACATGAATGTAACTATTGTCCAGTTTTTCCTTTGTTATGTAAATTAAATTGGTATTGAATGTAAAACCTTTCCTCGAAATTTTGTGTGTCTATTCTAATACAGAAGAAATGTGATTAATGACCTGAAATTCAAATGTTTAAACAATTGTATTTTTATAATAAAATGTCACTTGTAAAAATTATTGCTTTTCAAATCAGTTCTATTTCTCTTAAATCAGGGTCATCCTGGCAAAGAGGGTCAGTCTGGAGATAAAGGTGCATTGGTGAGTTTAAAAATTTTTCCATTTATTTACATAGATTTCAAGAAAACTTTTGTTTTTCATCTTTATGACACATTTGTTGCTATAAGAACTATTTAAGAAGATAACAGAAAACCTGTGAAACATTCAAAGCATCTTTTTGCAGACAAACATATATATTCAAAATATTAGAGACTGTAAATAATATAAAGATTACTCTTTTAAATTAAACCTCATCTTGAAGGTGGCAGAGTGGCAATGAGAAGTTGCATTCATTTCATACAAATAACTTGCAGATATTTTGGGTTTTCAATTCTATTGTATGGAGTACCCACAAAAGTTCTTCAGAACCTGCTATTTTGAAGGTACAAAAATGCAGAAAGATGGTTGTAGTCAGGTGGGGGTTGGCCTCTTTTTCCAGGCAACAGCTGGCAGAAGAAGAGGACACAGTCTTAAGCTGTGCCAAGGAAAATATAGGTTGGATATTAGAAAAAAATTTTTACAGAAAGAATGATAAAATATTGGAATGGTCTACACAGGGAGGTGGTGGAATCACCATCCCTGGATGTGTTTAAAAAGAGATTGGATGTGGTGCTCAGTGCCATGGATTAGTTTAGTTGAGGTGTTGGGGCATGGGTTGGACTCGATGATCTTGAAGATCTCTTCCAGCCTGGTGATTCTGTGATTCTGTGTGATTCTGCGACCTTGCATTTTTTAGGTCATCTTCAACTCCGTGGCAGTGTAAAGTATTTTTTTTTACCTTATGAAGCCCTGAAGGGCCTTGGAGCTCCTTAAAGTGTTCTGCTTATTCAGCACTGACCCTTATTTATCCAGAATAGCACCCTTTATAGCACCTGAATTCAGTTTCAGTTTTCAGGGGCAATACTAAAAGGTTGTGTTCTGGATGACTGGATGAGTGAGTTAATAGGACATTTCAAAAAGTACAGCACCACTGACATCAGCATACTATATTTTTCAAAAGCATTATTATCTGCAAAAGACTTGTAAATTTTATCCTGCTTTCTTAAGAAAATAAAGCTTACACACAGCATTAATGTTTTAAAAGTCCGGGCGTGTGGCCATATGTCAGTTTGTTCTTATGTCTTTTGAATTTACTGATCAATTTCAGCCAAATTTGATAGAAAGTTCAGTTTCTCAGAGATGTTAACACTCCAAAGGTTTTGTGAAAAGACACAATGGAGAGGGGGAAAAGATCCTATCAATGTCCCCATTAGTAAAAGATTTTATTATCTGTCGGTCTCAGACAGGAGAATCAACACAGCAGCTCAGCCTCAGACAGAGGTATCATGTTTCCAGGCTTCCTTGCTTCCACCCTTCACAGAACTCAGTTTCTTTAGGCCCTGACATCAGATTTCATAGTATCCAAGTTGAGCATCTTTAAAATACTCAGCAAAATGTAACTAAAAGAATCCAGGCACCAGTCAGTATTGATAGCACCATGAGCCTTTTAGCTTCCAGGCTCGGGATGTCTTTTTTGTTCGTTTTTTTTAAGACCATGATTTTTATTATTCCCATTATTTTGGTCTTTTTTTTTGACGTGTATCATCATCATAATTAGCATATAAATTTTCTCCAGTAAAATACCACTGGTTTCTAATTGGCATATTTTTGTTTGTTTCTGATTGTTTGTTCCTTTTTTACAATTACCGTTGTTTCAGATAATTTATATTATGGATAGATGCTTCCCAAATATACAAATTAGATCCAAGTTCACAATTTTATTAATAGTTTATAGTGACATTGAATGGTGCTTTGTAATGCCTTAACTTTTCTTAGTGGCAGGCAGCCCAGTGTTATTTTGCTGTCTCATACATTATAGTGAAAGAATAAGGATTAGATTCTGAAGAGAACTGCTTACTAACCAAAAACTGTACAAACAAAGGTTCTTTGCTTCAATATATTTTAGGGGCCTCCAGGTCCTCAGGGTCCAATTGGATATCCAGGTCCTCGTGGTGTAAAGGTAAGATTTAATTATTGGATTCCTCCTCTCACCCCTTTTGAATATAGGCGTGTGGGTAATTCTTTATATTCTTCCTTTAGGGTGCTGATGGTGTACGTGGACTCAAGGGATCCAAAGGTGAAAAGGTAAATCTGGCTGCAGTTAATTCTTTTCCCTTTTTACGTTGCAACATCTTCTGTCTCCTTCACTGCAGTGTGCTTTATTTCACAGTGAGTTTATTTTTGCCTTTCCCTAAGGACATACCAAGCCCATTTCCTAAATCAGTGACCTCCATGGTTATTTACACTGGTACAAAGTGAATATCAAACCTACAGTTATTAGAATGGTTTTCAATCCTCTTTTCACCAGTTTAAGTAACTTCTCTCTAAAGCGGCCTTAGGCAGAGAGTTAGACATCCCCTCTCTTGTTAGTAGGTACTATAGTGGTTAATGAGAAGCTTGTGCAGCAGAGAGATTTGTGGTGCCAATACTGGTTTTTATCTGTTTTGATAGAGCCATCAGATAGAGCTGTATTTTTTCTGTACATTGTGCAATGGCTTTCTAGGCTCAAGCCCAGATCTTTGGCTTTGCCAAAGTGATGGACAGCCCCAATCAGATCCATATATATGAATGTGAAGAAAGCTCTTATTTCTCCTGACACCATTAACTCTGTGTGTAGAGCTCTTACTGGAGCAAACACCACCCACTGTGATCTGTGCTGACTCCTGAGGGTCTGCAGTGGCTGAAACTGCAGCCAGGGCTGGTTTAATTTCACACTTCCTTCAGCACTCAAAATGAGAGACACACAGACACCATCAGTCATACCTCCTGACCACAAAGGCAAATTCACTGCTGTGGCTCTGCTGGCTAAGATATATATATAGAGATAGATAGATAGATAGATATAGGTATATAGAAATATAGATATTTATAACTATTTCTAAAGCAGAAGGCTCAGTCTTGCCAAAAAGCCTTGATTCAGAACTTGGCTCAGGTGCCAAGAGCTGCTGTACATTTTCAAGCCTTCCTAAACCACAGTTTGTCCAGTCTGCATGCTCATTTTAGAGTTGCTCATTAAATCTAAGCTGAAAATGAGTGTGTTTAACAGCCATGGAGACTGGACAGTTCAAAAACCCAGCTTTTTCTGTGCCTTATTGGATGATTAATATCCTGCTTGGACAAAATACAGGACTTGTATATAAATACATTTAATATAGGTGTATATATATATCTGTGTATATCGATGAATACTGATTAGCACAATGTCCACAATACTTCTGTGTTCCTAAAATTGGTCTCACAGCTGCCATAAGACAGTGAATTCTACTGAATACCTTCAAAGGTCACACAAAGATATTTCATAGTTTGTTCTCTTAGTGCTTTAAGGGCATGCTGACAGGCCTATTTTTACTGAAATTATGCAGCTGCCATAATAATGTGGGAAAGCACTGCAAGAGAACAAAGTAAATAAACTTATCATTTAGGAAAGCCTCCATGGATCTGGAATGGTCCATTTTGTGTCGTGCACTGGTATATTTTCTATAAAGCAGTAGTGGCCAGATTAGATTTTCTGGTGTCTAAAGTTCCCACTTTATCTGTGCAGGTTATTTTAATCTGTAGTGAATTTATTTTCTTATCCTTTTTGCAGGAAAAAAGAAGTTCTTCTATATTACCAAGTCTTTACATACATTTCTGCCTTTTTTAGGGTGAAGATGGTTTTCCGGGATTTAAAGGTGACATGGGGCTTAAAGGTGACCGGGTAAGCATTTATTCATAGCCCGTATGTTGTTAAAAGTTTAAATGTTATTCTTTTGAAAGGATCACTGAAGTGAACAAATATATTTAAGCCAAAAATAAAATAAAGGATGGTATTTTAAATTATTTCTATTCCCCGTGCATGCACAAATCTGAGCCAGAGATATGGTTCTTGTGAATCAACAGTGACACAGTTACAAAGAAGAAGAATATGTCAGTCTTGAACATCCTTTTCACTGAGCTTCTTCTTAGGGAATCTCCTTTTCCGCATTCCAAGATCTCCAGTATTTGCCTGAGGAAAAGTTATGTGTCTAGGATAAAGATGTTTCCATTCCAACCCAGCATCTTGCAAATCTCTGCCAAAATGTTGTTTATTTAGCCCAATGGGCAATTACTTCCTTTCATAGGAAGTGTAAGCTTCTCACAGGAGGCTCCTGGCCTGTACATAAATAACTGTGAAGATGGTATCCACATAAGTACTTAGATAAAGACAATTTTCTTTCTATCGACTGCCAGGGTGTCTTCTCAAAAATTTAGGAAAGAGAAAATAAGAATACAGTTTCCAACTGCATCTGTCTTCAAGCAAGAAAACTAGGCTCTAACAATCTGAAAGTAACACTCAGTGCCTAATTTATATATATTTGCATTTATATAATGAACATAAGTAGTGATATTTTCCTACTAGGAAATTGGATAGGGCTTACAGCAACCTGGTCTATTTGGAGATGTCCCTATGCACTGCAGGAAGCCTGGATGACCTTTAAATGTTCCTTCTAACCCAAACTGTTCTATCATTCTGTTCTCTATTTAGATTTACTGAAAACTTATTTTCAAGTAATTGTAGTTAATCTTTCCAATATATGCATGAAGGCAATTGTTCCATATTTATAAAGTGATGTATTTTAGGGAGAAATTGGTCAGCCAGGTCCACGAGGAGAAGATGGCCCAGAAGGTCCAAAAGGTCGAGCAGGTCCATCTGGGGACCCAGGTGCTGCTGGTCCAGCTGGGGAAAAGGTCAGTAGCCAGAAATCAACGTAAACATGCCATTGCCTCATAACATAGATGGAACCCATAATCTCCATCACTACAAACAAGCCTTCATGTCTGCAAAATCTTTAGCTACTTAACAGTAGCTTTTGTGACACTACTGCAGCAGGCCACTGGATTTCCCATTTGATCAAGGATTGGGAATCCTTATCTTGTAAGTATAAAAAGAGGCATTATAGTGCTTCACTGGTACTTAAAGCAACTGCATTCTTATCCCAAATTACATACAGTGCATGCCAGCTGTGGAAAACACAACGCAAAGAAAATAGTTGGGCACAAAGAAGGGTAAAGGCACTGCTGAAGAGTGAATTAATATTTAGTCACATTTCAACAAACAGGGACATGGAAATTGTTTTAAATGGAAAACATGTCCTGAATAAAAATCAAAAATAGGGCTGGCAAAAGGGAAAGGGGTTGTTAAGAGGGAGGACTGAAAAAAGAATGGTGAAAAAAGAGAGATCAAGCACAAAGTACAAATCTCTGTAGAATCCTGGTTTCAACAAAAAAGTTTGGTATAAAGGATGGAAAGGAGGCTGAGAAATGTGTGTGGGTATGGTATTTCACTGTGTGCCAGAATCAGAAAGGAAAGGTGATTTCAACAGTGGTAATTTCAGTAACTGTAGAAGTATGATAATATAAAATAAAAATGATGGTTTAAAAATATATATGCTATAAATCACTAAAGTGAGAAGATGCTGATGAAAATATTTCCCTTTAAATTTTTTGGTGAACTATAGCTTCAATTCTAGTTCTGTCTTGAAAAAATAGGACAGAGGATACATAAACCAAATCAAAACAAACCAAACCTTTTTTTGTGTAGTTGGTATTTTTTAAATACAAATTTGAGTTATTTTTAGTTCTTCTTATTTAAATTACTCACTATGAATATAGGTTTTCAAGCATTTCTTCTTCACTGTGGCATATTTGGAGGTCTCACAGTATCACAAGTCCAGAATCCGAAGCCCTAATTGTTAGAAGACATTTGAAAAAATTCTGGGTGTTGATAACACTATTAGCTGGCCTTGGAATTTTAGACCCAGAGTTTTCCCTTTCCTATGAATATTTACAGCTTTTCTTGCCCACTGGAAGGCACACATTTTCTGTGGATAATCTATGGATACTTGGCCAGAATGGAATAGGTCAGAGAGGAATTCTTTGGTGTTGGTCCTGTGATATTTATTTCAGTGTAAAAACTGGAATAGTCACTGTGAACTTTTAGATCTTCCCACAATATTTGGAAAATCTGTAAGAGCAGATATAAGTGTCTTGTTCCCTTGTCATTCTTATGATGTATTTCATGCAAAGGTACTATTCTTGTAAGGAAAGTAATGACATTACTGCAGTAGTCTCTTATTCTCTATGGTCATCTGATTCCATGATAAGAAAACTATTTCCCAAGTAGGTCTGAATGGATTTGCTTAGTTAATGAAATCTCAAGTAGGGTGCCAAAAAAAAAGAGGAACATACGAGAAAAGGGCTTATAATTAAAAAAAAAAACTGTATTCACACACAACCTAGGCAACTGGGCTTGCTTACTTGTAAAATCAGGGACAAAACTTTCACTGAATTTGGCAAGAGTTTGATGTGCTGTCATGCTGCAAAACATTTATATCATTGCAATGCATGTGGCTTTTTCGGGGTGGCAAATAACAGGCAGCATTAGAATTAGTTTCATAAATCTAAAAATTGTTCTTCAATAATGTCTCACCAGACACATGCACTTACATGACTATGATAATATACAATGTATTTATTTATGTGCTGTATTTTTTACCAACAGACATTTTTGGGAAAATTTCCTTCCCCATACAAGTCTCTCCTTCGTATTTTATGTTATCTATGGTTACTGCAGAGTACCATATGATACTTTATAGTCATCTTTTCCATTGAGATCTTCTCCAAAACTTGATATTCTAGAACATAGAGAAATTCTTCCCCAGAGTTCCCACCTTTCAAAGTCTGAAACTGCTTTCCCTTGCCTTTGAAAGAGGCAAACCATCACTCATCCTCTAGAGGTCTAAAGAGACCAACTCAATGGAGTAGGGTGCTGCATTTCCTTTCTGAGAATGGCTGATGTCAGTGCTGATCAGTCTTTTCTGAACATAGCAAGTTAGTAATGTTTGTTGACAAATCCATTGTCAGCAAGCAATCAGTGGGGTATAACTCATTATAGTCTTGGTTTAGAACTATGCAAGAAAAAAAATTGATTCTTCAAATGCCTATTCATGAAAAGTCAGCCATAACACAGTATAAATTAAAAGTAATTTCTTCTCACTTAAACCTTTTAACGCCCTGATTTCTTAGAGAATATTAGTTGCTTAATGATCTCAACCACACTGCACTGCACAGCATATCATGGGAGAAAAAACCTTTGAGGTATTGGTTTCTCTGGATTCATTCATTGGAGTGGGATTATTTAAGTTTGGGGCACTAAGCCCACTGGTGATTAATTATAAAAATGAGAAATTGATTTAATTTAATATTATATTTTATGGAGTATCATTACTCTATGTTGTGGAAAAATTATTTTATATAGAAGCTTGCTGAGCCACCAAGGAGGATACAGTAAAATTTATCACTGCCTTCTCATTGCAGGGAAAGCTTGGTGTACCTGGATTGCCAGGATATCCAGGAAGACAAGGCCCAAAGGTGAGCTGTAAATGAGCTGTATATTGAGTGTTTTGACACTGGTCACAGTGGCAGTTATTTCATTTCTGTGCTAGGGAAGCAGGGTGTGAACATCAAAGAAAGGGCCATTTTTCTCGTTTTCTTTCTTGACAATCATATAAATAAAACCCTTAATAATGTGACATTCCCTATGTCAGGCTCTTTATGGAGCACTATCTTTCCTTTTAATATTCTACCCTTTAACATGTTCTCATGAGTTGTATTGTGCCAGCATCAGACTGGCATGCACTAAACAATTGGAAAAGGAAGGAATTGCTGATATGCTTGGAAGAGAATAGGCACTAAATTGGCCACTAAATGGATGCTGATTGTGATGGGAATTTTCAGTGTGGTACAAGGATTCTATTTGTGTCATTACTGCTTCTTCCATGGAATAAACCATATTTCTTTGAAACATAATTTACAATTTTCCTCATGTTTTTCTTTGGTTTCTTTTAAGTCAAATATGGCAAAACACAATCCTTAGTTAATTTATGTGCCTGTATCTATCCTTCAGCCATCTTATATATTTGGATTGCAATAGAAAATCTCACAGGGGGCTTCTGGTTTAAAATATTTTTATGAAACATACTTCTATCAATTTCATCCTAACACATCTTTAGGAAATGGGCATGCTAAATTAATTGCAAGATCTCTTTTCTGAGCTTAGAAAGAAAAAAGATGGAATAAAAGCATAGTTCTCCAGACATTTCACTGTGTAGAGGAGACTATAAGGGAGACACTGTAGTTCCAGACCCTCTCAAAGACCCATCTAGGTAAATATCACAAGTAAAAGAATCCCTTATCCCTCCTACACATCTGAACAATCAAGCTGCAGTAAATCCTCTATTCTGCTCTACTTTGGATCTACTTTTATTTCCAAATTTGAAACTATGGGGGGGTTTGGATGAAATAAAACTTCCTGACTGGCAAAGCAAAGTGTTTTTCTGACTCTGCCCTATACTGTGACCCTTTTCTGTCAAGTCAGTGGACTAATTGAAGAATGCTTATTCCCTGAACACTACATCAGTGAAAAATACTGAAACTATCTATGGAAAGTATTCATGAAAACTATTCACCTTGAAAGATACAGGGGTTTTTGCTTCAGTTTCTTAACTCAAAATGTCTGAGATTTCAGTCTCATTGTTCTCCTTTAGAATTGTCTTTTGAAAAATCTGGGATAAAAGAGTTTTACATTGTTCACTTCCAAGAACAAAAATGATGTAACATTTCAAATAAAAGTTGATTGATTCTTTTTTCAACAAAGACTTGATCAATAATTTCCTTGCATTACATTTTTATCACATTGAAATTGTAAATAGTTTTCAAGCTGCGTTCACTGTTTGCTCTTCTAATTTGTTGCTTAAATTTCCAAGAAAGACTAATGACACCTACAATATCTTACTCACTAGAGATTTCTTTGGAAACTGAGTCACAGGCCAGCTCAAATTAACATAAGGGAGTGAGAAAAAAAAGCAGCAGAAAGATATATTAGCTATGTAAAACACATAGGAAATCTTGTCCTAGTATTCTCAAGAAAGTTGATATCATTCTTTTTGTTGATACTTACTTTCTTTCCATTAATTTTTTTCCTAAGAATTAGTTCTTAGAGTACTGCCATTATCTGGTAATTTTCTTTATGCTTTTTTTTTCTCCAATCCAGTCCGTCTTGATTAGCACAGCTGCAAAAAGTACTGTATATGTAAGATATTTACAACCAAGTCATGACTATTAGTGCCCCATCATTTGGTCTGGTTTTTTCCAGCCTTTTAATTTTAAAGAACATGCTTGGGCTTCACAGACTAGAAGTTTCAGTTTTATTCTTATATAAAGCTATAACTAGTGAAGAATTAAGAAGTAAGAAAGAAAATGAAAGGAAAAAGAATATAAAAGGAAAGGGAAGGAAGAAAAATATTACTTTTCTCCCACCAGTCAATATCAGTAAGGGTTTCATTAGAACCTGTGTTAGTGAAGTTGTATTTCCCCTAAGTCTCTTATGGATAATTGGAATGATTATGTAAAACAAGATTCATTAGAGGAAAAACAGGAGTAAGGACAAGAGAAACAAAAAAAAAAGAAAAATAATTACTAAAACTTCAAAGAAGAGTACCAAGAAATTATATTTTAGGTTTTTGTTATATACATTTTATTTGCCACTAAAATGCTAATAGCAAGCTGCACAGACACAGATGCATTATGACAGCAGGGAGTCTGGCTAGTAAATTTTAGTGGCTGACAAACCAAACGCTCTCTTCATTTTCATCCCCAATCAGTTAAAAGTATATTTTACCATGTCTATCACCTCTTTGATCCCAAGTTCCTTATGAAAAATGAACACCCTGGCAGGTAAAAAGTCTTCTCTCCCACCAAACCTGTATGCCAGAAGCAAAGAAGAAAATAGTACTGCTTCCATTAGACTGGGCAGTCAGCAGAAGGAAAGGGAAGGGAAAAAGAAGGAGGAGTGGAGCTGGGAGAAGTTTCAAGTCAGATAATCTCATAAATTCTGCTTATGTATGAGTTGCATGTCTCAATTAAATGAAACTGTCCAGTGGTTGGTTTACAGTGAATAAAGAAGTTGAAGTGATTAATTTACAGCTCATTAAAGTGAATAGAGGATGTGGCAAAACCTTACCACTTTTTGGAATTATTTTTTTAAATAATTGTTTTACTGTGAGGCAACAAGGCCTTTTTTGTTTGTCTTCATTATGATACAGTTATGTCTAGTGGGCTGTTACTAATCCAACTTTCCTGCTTTAAAAAAAGGTGCAGATTTAATGAATATTTTATTGTCTAATAAGATGACAAATAATGTCCATTCTACACATTGATTTTTTTAAAATGCTTTCTGGACTTGAGGCATTATGGTAAGTTTATTTACAGATTTCATAAGTTTCTGTACAGCTGTCATACTTGCAAGTTTGACATGTGCAATGTACATGGCTTTGGAGTTGTGCTTTATGTGGCAGATGTTGGCTCCACTATTGTTTTGCTACTGATATCCTCTGACATTTGCATTGATCTCTTACATAGGGCTCAACTGGTTTCCCAGGATTTCCAGGTGCCAATGGAGAGAAAGGTGCAAGGGTATGATAATTCATTCTTGCATAACACTTAATTAACGTTTAAAATTCAGTGCTGGGGGAAGTCACCAAAAGCCAGGGATACAAATTACTATCTAAAGAACTATAAAAACAGGCTTTTCACATCCAAAAGGGACCTCTGTTTTTCTGTAAAACAGGACATGCTGAGGCACTATTTACCATTCTTTAAGGTACTAATCTAAATATACGAAACTTGGACACTTTCTTGCTGCACATACTGCCAAAATTATATAATTTGAAAAAGAGAGAAAAAATCACCTTTGCTGAAGGGTTTGGGGTTTTTTTTGGACAGTATAGCTGAGTGAGTTGGCAAGAACTATTTTCCTGTATCCCATGAATTATCCTGCTACCATGCAATTTACCCTCAAGGAAATTCAACTTGTATTTCATAAATATTCTGACTTGACACAAGGGGGTTTTTTTTAGGCTTAGCTTCAAAAAGGCAAAATATACCAGGCAAGATGAGGAACATGTACTATTGCATATATTAAAAAAATTTAAAACTACATCTTTTGTTGCTTTGTTTGCTTGAAGAAGGTGAGGGGAAATGTGTTATGCATGTTCTTCTAACTACAACAATTAAAAATAGATTAGAAAGAAGATCACTGAGCTGTTGTCTCTAAAGCTCACTTGAACATAGCAGGGTATTTTAGAAAGATGGTGAAATTAGGAGATTAGTCAGAATCCACAGCTGATAGCAACATCAAGTCAAACAGGTAACATATATTATTATTCTTAAAAGCAGAAATTCATTATTTTAAGATGAAATATATGAAATCCAATAGCATTTGCATTACTTATGTATGGTTTAAATTGTTCTTGTATTATTTTAGCTAAGATAAAGATATGTTGTTATGTACAGGCACAAGGAAACAAAGCAATGCTCAGTTCATCCGTGTTGTGAGAAAAATTAAACAACTGCTAATAAAGTCAGCAGATTTTTAAAAAGCAAAATGATAGAATCAAACAGAAGGCCTAAAATTATGAAAATCTTACTATATTGATCTGTTTTCAGGCCTTCATAAAGCTTTAAGTTCAGCTAGGGTATTAACCACATAATTAATACCATCAAACTGCTGCTATACTGAAGTATTATGCTGATCATCAATGAGCCCATAACTGCAGGTTTTGTAATGAGAATCAGCTATTATTGTTAATCTTGCCTAAAGGGTTATCATGGTGTTTTATGCTACCATGCATACAGCTTCTAGGAAAGACGGTCCCTGTCCTTGAGAACATCACAGGCTGTGTTGCACTTCAAAAACAACACATAATTTTTATTCTGATAAGTGAAATAAAACCAACTGTAAAAAAAAAAAAGGGGGGGGGGGGGGGGGGGAAAGCCCTGTCAAGAAAACAGGTGTATGCATTTAATTGGTTTCCAATAAAGGGAAGCTTTGTGCTAAAACATCTCTGATGATTATTTTATTGCTGGTTTGTTTATCTCAGAGATTAGAAAGTACCAGTCATCAGGTTCCTTTCTCTACCTAAAGAATACTCTCTTGAATTTTAAGATTCATTACAATGCACAGCAATTCCAGTGTAGAGCCTTAAGAAAAAATCCCTTTGAGCATGATTAGAAGATAATATTAAAGCAAAAAATCAAAGGCTGGCATTCTGGCAAGTTCTGTATCTCTGTCAAGTGTGCATAATTTTGGTAGGTATTACAGTGCCCATTTCTGTTATGAATGAAGAGAGGCTTGCCCTTTCTTTATTAACCTGTGGAGCTGTCCACGGGAAGTTGGAAACTTTTTTTTTAAGGCTGTTCATGATGCCAAGTCCTTTAGACTACTGCAGAGGGACTCTGCTTGTTGTGTGCCACCTTCAATACCATTTTAATGTAGTTTAAAATGTTCTAATGCCTCTGACAGAATCTGACTCTCAGGCAAATTTAGTGCATTTAGCTACAAGTCCCAGTGAACTCAGAAAGATAACCAATTTTATCAAGGACCATGAGTCTGTAAATTGAAATGCAACGTAGATAGTTAAAGGTAAAATAATATTTAAACTTAAGGGAGTTGCTCTCTGCCTCCACTTCAGTAAAAAAACTTTATCTCACAAATAGAGTGCCTGCTAAGATGATTTCTGTGAACTTCTCTTTCCAGGGATTGCACGGCAAACCAGGCCCCAGAGGACAGCGAGGACCAACAGTAAGTTCTTTTGATGTGCAATTTAGAAGCTTTCCTGTATAAATTGCCTCCACTATACTGTGAAGAATTATTCTTATTAGATGATAGTATCCAATATTTATCATCGAGTGTATCTGTGTTAATTTGACAGGGTCCAAGAGGCTCAAGAGGTCCCAGAGGTCCCACTGGTAAACCAGGTCCAAAGGTAATTGTCAAGCACATTGTATAGATTGGCTACAGGCTGTTTCTTTTAAATAAATGTAAATCCTTGAACATATTGTCTTTCCTTTCCAGGGCACTTCAGGCAATGATGGTCCTCCTGGCCCACCAGGCGAAAGGGTTTGTGAAAGCTATCTTTGTGCATGTTGGTTTTCCCACTGTATAGGAGTGTGATTTGAGGCTGGGTTGTTTTATTTTCAGTTCTCCCTCTCATATCTCTGTGCTACTTTGACCAGAGTAACCAGAACTAACAAAACCTTAGTTCCTATGATGCTTTTCACCAAGTTTTGCATGTGGTGGCTGAAGTTTGCTGAAAGCTTCTTCCCTCTGTACCTCAGTGTTGTACATTTATGACACAGAGAGTACAATACACACTTTGTGTTACATCCATGCACTTTGTATATATCCATGTGAATTACAGGTGTACTCACCAACTTAGGCTCTTCAGAATTCCTCATTTCCAGCAGTTTACTGCCTGTTTATTGGGTTAGCAATCACTCAAGCCACGTCCAGAAGATACTTTTTGTTGAAGCAACTGAGTTTTTTTGCTCTGATCAGCTAATTCCCTTCAGCCTATTTTCTGCATGCTTCAGAAATACTATTGTTCTCTCTAAAACAAAATTTTCTGCTTGCTATTGTATTACCAATCAATACACAAATCCAGTACACAGTTAGCTCGTTGCACAGCAGTATACAGAAAAACAGTACTAATAAATCATATTTCTAATGGCAGCACTTGAAAACCAAGTCAGTTTAAGTGGATGAGCTTTCTGCCAAAGTATTTTTGCAAAGCTTAAACTTTTATTTTGTAGTCATATTTCATTAAGCTGCCAGCCTTTTTCATATAGGAAGCCTGAAGATCTCCCAGTATCCACCCCAAGGTCCCAGTGTTCTCTAGGAGTCTTACACTTCAGGAGGGAGTTCCTTGTACATTTTCCCTAGCTCCATAATGTCACTTTTTTTGACATTAGCTAGGATGTGGGATGGAGAGAACTAGGCATAGACCAAGAAAGGAAATGTAGGTTGCTTTACACTGAGGAGGATCAGAGGCAGACTACCAGAAGGGGAATAGCAGATCCTTCTGAAAGAGGAGTTTGCTGACAGCTCCAAGAGTTTGCAAAGAAGAGAAGTTGTAGGGGTACTAAAACAATGAGCAGATCATTCCAAGATGATGGCATCCCTGGAGAGAAACTGATAAAAACAAAGAGATGAAGAATCATAGAACACCATGTCTCTCATCACTTGTGTAATATAAGTGTGAGGTATCTATTTGCTTCCCAACAGGGGTGAGTGTCAGCCAAAAAATAAAACTGTCATTTCTACTCCTCTGAGACTATTTCACCTACCAAACATGAAAATAACAAATAATCTATTCTGTGTAGCTACTGTTAAAATTAAATTTAATAACAAAAATGAAAATGTAGTTTTGATAACATGCTGTTAGTACTCTAGTGCTTTTTCTCAAATAATACATCAGTCCACTGACTTGAAACCTGCAAGCCATATTGTGAATGAAAAGAAAAATGTAAAGTTTTTTCCTTACAAAGCCTCAAAGTGTGAGAACAGAAGAAATATATGAGAAAGAAGGTTCATTTAAATGTAACACTTTGAGTTGTGTTCCTATAACCCAGTTACTGAGAGTGACCAGTTTCTTTCAGATATTTTGTAGAGTAGCTGAGTCAATTTTATTAGTTTTCTTCTATAAAGCTCCTCCTTTTTTTTAAGCTTTATGTTATACCCAGAAACAAATGAGGAAAGTTCATTTGTTCACAGACATGGCATATTGAAAAAAACCCAAACCCTCATATGGAGCATATTCATGTGTTATGAAGTTTCAGATACAGACTTACACCCCTTTTAGAAAAAAAAAACAACAAACAATGGATAGGGCAATAGGATCACAGAGATTTCTCCTTTTGCCTAGCATTTCTTAATTGATTCAGATTTAATATTTCAGTATAATAAATGTCTGCCCTAGAATAAGATTCATTCAAGGTCAAATTCTCCCAGGCTGGGCACAAGGGATCCTCTCCCCCAGCTACATTTGTGCTCTGCTTTGCCCACTACAGGAGGCAGCTGTGCTCTGCAAGTGAGCCTGGGCTCTAAGGGAAGAGGCTTGTGGAACTCTGAGGAGCAAAAGGGTAGAATAATTTGGGAGATGTGGCCTCGTGCTTCAAGTCTTCTGCATCAAACCAACATTCCTAACACATTTGGACAGCTGATGTCATAGAAAACCCACACATCAAATACCAAATAGAACAGGATAAAGTCTTGCATTATATGACATGGGCACAAAACTCAGCTGTGGAACCATGTAAAATGAATGACTGTTAAGATTTCACTTAGTGCACTAAAAACTAAAGAGCAGAAATTATTTTCGTAAAAATAAAATGTTCATATATCATGGGATTTTCTGACTATTTTTCATAATAGCAAAAATGCTGTATTTAATCCCTGGTAATGCTGAAAAGTTTATTCTATTTGGAATTTTCTGCTGTTGTACTGGTTTGAAATATAATCAGACTTTATGAATTGCTAAAGATGAATGTTTGACTGAAAGTTAAAAAGATGACCAAACTATTAACTAAATCCCCTGGTTTATGCAACATAGAACAGTGCTTCTGACTCACAGTTGGTTCCTACTTTATTATGCACAGTTTTAGGGGTAAGATGCAAACATAGTTGATGTAAGTAGTTTTCCTTATTATTTTACTGCATTCCTACACAAGCTCTATTGCTTTCAGGAAATCCCTCCAGTGTCTATGCATGTGAATTGTTGCTACCAATATTTATGTCAGTGTAGCTGAGGCTTTATGCTTAAATCCAGACATTATCTGAAGAGTTTCTATATTTTAAAATTGAAACAAACTTTTCAATCCAGTGTTAAGGCAGCTTGAGTAAAACTTTACTTGTTTGGTTGCCTTTAATCCAGGGACCGCAAGGGCCTCAGGGACCTGTTGGATTCCCCGGACCAAAGGGACCTCCAGTAAGTATCTCTTTTTTTAAGGATGTGGAACAACAGGAATGGCCATTTTTGTAGAGTGCCTCTGAAGTGAATACTTGGAAATTTATGTCAGGGATGGTTTATGTGTAGATTACAGATGTTCTTGTTGAGCCTTAGGGGTATGGAGTCACATACTCAAAGCAGTCATTGGTGCAGCTCTTACAACATTCAGAGTACTGCACCAAAGTGCAGGTCTGGTGTGTCCTGCCAGTGACCAGGTGACACACTGGGTTAAGGCAAAACACTGCTTTGCTGCTTTGCTCCTGTACATTTTCTTTCAATGATTGATTCACTGAGGAAAAATGAAGAGGAAGGAGGCATTCATTAGTAGCAGAAATGTATAGAAGTAATGGCATATTTGAGCTGCCCCCTGAACTTGTTTTACTGCTCTTCTGGTGTGCCTCTGCTCCTGTGCAGTACAAAAGCAACAAACTGCCTGTGATTTTTCTTCTCTCTTCCATTTGTTGCTTTTATTTCCAATTCCAAAACCTGAAATGTCATCAAGTACTTCTGTAATGCTTAGATTTGTGTTAATTGAGTCATTAACCAAAGAAAAATGGAAGTGAAGTATAGGAACTTTCCATGATTTCCAAATTTACAGAACTCTGTTTTGAACATGTTTACATTTCACAACAGTCATTCTCCAGGCAATTGTTAAGACACATCAGAGAGGACACAAGGAAAAAATATTATTAAAATCCTAGCTAGCTAATACAGGAGCAGTAAAGATCTACCAAAGAGTAGTCTAGAAATAAACAGAGAGCGGAGATTCTTACAGCTGAATGCACACTTTTTGAGGATGGCTAAGAAATGGTTTGATTTATGTATTTTATAATTTCAGGGTCCACCTGGAAAAGATGGCTTGCCTGGGCACCCAGGGCAGCGGGGGGAGACTGTAAGTAAATGTACTCTACTGTGTTAGTGTTACCCTAAAGGTCATGATTATGTGATCAAAACCAAAGACACAGAGGGAAAAGGGAAAGAGGCTGGCACCATGAGGTTATATAACTGTACTTTTCTTGTAGATTGGGCATGAGAAAGCTTTATTTTGCTCCCATGATACATGTGTGAGGTTATTCTTTGATGTGTCCAGTTTGTAACATCACAATGAGATTAAATAGTCAATAGAAGTAAAAGAGATTAATACCCAGATCTCAATTTAAATTAATTTTGTCTGGTAATTTTCAGACAATTACCATAAAGTGCTTTTCTCACTGAATGCCATGTACCATAAATAGTAACATTTAAAAGGTCTTATTAATGATAAGCAGCTAGAAAACTGAAAACCCAAGACCTTTGAAAAGTAGGATCAGGAATGATTTAACATATTAAAATAAAATTAAATTTTTAAACTATGTAACTCCTCTAAGAATCACAATTAATAAATTCTGGAATCAAAATGAAAAAGAAATACTATGTAATACTTTTAATTGAACTATGTTTAAAAAACACACTATTTCTGTAGTACCAAAACCTTACTCATATTCCACTATAAAATAAAATTAAAATTCTCGCTTGGATTTTCCAGAGCTAGAGAAAGTCATAAATTAATTTAGAGAGAAATTTTCTCAGCATGTAGAATGTGTTTTAGGCTCCAGATTCACTGGAAATCTGTTAGTGACTGCTGAGTCACTTCCACTGTGGGAAGGAGGAGCACAGAGCTTGGAGTAACACATCCCTCTGAAAATCTCTAATTTCTTCTGCTAGTACTGTAGCATTGTGACATTGTAATGCTTTACAATGATAGTGGCTTTTTGTGTGTGAAACATTATTGACTCCTTCTTCGTTCTTTTCCTTTGCAATGATGCGAAGACTGGTGGTGTAAGAATCAATTGTAATCATTGTTTACAATGCAGGGAGCTCAAACCTGTTCTTTAGCCTGCTATTAGAAAGTTACTATTTTCCCTTTAGTTTTACTGATCTGAACATGAGCCAGTAATGTGCCAGTACAGCAAAGAAAGCAGAGAGCATCCTGTGCTGCAGCAGAGGGATCTTTTCCTTCTGTTCAGCCCTGCTGAGGCCAGGAGCACCGTGTCCAGTTCTGGGCTCCTCGGGACAAGAGAGAGCTACTGGAGAGTGACCAGGAAAGGGTCACTAAGATGAGTAAGGGACTGGAGCATCTCTGCTGTGAATAAAGACTGATGGAGCCAGGGCTGCTCAGCCTAGAGAAGACTCAGGTCTTACCCAAGCACAGAAATACCTGAAGGGAGCTGTCAAGAAGATGGAGCCAGGCTCTTTTCCATGGTGCCCAGTGACAAGAGGCAATGGGCATAAACTGAAACGCAGGAGGTTCCATCTGAACATCAAGAAATGCTTTCTCCATGTGAGGGTGACCAAGCACTGTCACAGAGTACCCAGAGAGGCTGCAGGGTCTCCATCTGAGGTATTCAAAAGCCATCTGGACATATTCCTGAGCAACCAGCTCTCAGCAGCCCTGCTTCAGCAGAGCAGTTGGGCAAAATTACTCCTGAGGCCCCTTCCAACCTCAGCCACTCTGATTATATGATTTCTTGATTTCAGTCATGACTAGAAACAAAATATTCAAAATACAATGAAAATATGGACTCTGCTATTTTGTGAAATTTGAATGAGGTCCCTCAGGATTCAGTCAGTGCTATGGATCTCAAATTTTGTATCACTTTGGGTTTACTAGGGTTAGACTGATAAAAAAACCTTGAGTAACTTAGGAGCCAATGCAGCCTTTAATTAGCATTGTTTTCTGCCCTGAGTGTTTGTAAACTTGGGCCAAAATGATGTCTAAAGTATTTTTCCCCCATGGGTTCTCATATATGTGTTTTTGTAGAAAACCAGATGGTTTTAAATCAGTCAGTAGGCTTGTTGACTTTCTTTTTCTGATGAACATATCCTCTTCAGGTTTTTAAAAAATGCATAAATCAGAAAACATTCATTGCACTCACTGGTAGATCAGGATATTAAGAATTCTGTTTCTTATTTAGACATACATCTTGTTAAAGTTCATTGGTGCATATGGGCATTTCAGCAATTAGGGAATTAGGATAAGAGACATAGCCAAACTTAACAAATTAGGGAGTCAGGTTCCCAGGCTGCACTTGGCAACTTGTTTATGTAATAACAACCATATGTTGACAGCAGCTGAGGTAACTACTAGTGGAGAAGAGACTGCAACTTTTTCCCCCAGTAAGACATATACACTTTGAAGAACTGACATCGTTTGTTGAAACTGTAGGCATAGGAACAGTAATATCATGATGAATAATTTGGAATATAAATGTAGGAATAAGCTATATCCTGAAAACCAATATTATGCCAGTTTGTCCTTAGAAGTGCTTCTAAATTTCAGTGATGTCAATCACAGTTTGGCAGGAGCCATTGACAGTGAACATTGCTAGATTGTCTGCTGTTAAGGAAGAATTTAATGTTTCATGCTTGCAGAAAGATAAAATAGAAATATACTAGCTGTGTCATCTATTAGAATTAATTGAGGACCTTCTTCTTGTTCCAGTAAGTCCAGTTTGATTAAATTGTCTTTCACAGAAAATAACAAAAAAATAGAGGCTACTTAGGCTCTTCAAAACACACACATGAGACATTAGTGTAATTTTTTATTGCTAAATATTTTAGATGAAGCTATGGAAGGTTCAGATCTTCTTGAGTAGTTGCTGCTGAAATCTCCTTTTCTTATTGCATCTTCTAAAAGTCTGGATCTGTAGGAATAGATAACCCTGTAACAGAAGACAGAAAGCAGGGTAGTAAACCCCTCATTAGCATCAAGAAACAAAGTATCAATGCAGTCTCCAAAGTCTGAATAGCGGGTCTTCTCACGGTGCTTTCAGTAAGTGGGTGATGTTCAATATTCTTTGTCTTAGAACAGGCTTACAGAGGAGGCTTTGATTGTGTAAAGGAAGGGACACAGGAATGATTCCATCTGGAGCAGTTCTGATTTTCTGTCATTAGAACAAAGGGGTGCTTTTTTGGTTTTTTTCTTCTTTTTTTTTTTTTTAATCTGGATCATTTCAGAGGTCTGAGTGCTGAAGTTATGGGCCAAACTGAACTGTGGTAACATCTGGCTGGCAGACAAAATAGAATCAGATTGAGGAAGGTAGAAAAGCTTGAACTGGAACTGATGGAATAGGGCAGCTATCAGTCATAGTGTGTCCAGAGGAAAGCTGAGCAGGGTTTCAAATATTTTTCAATATTTGAAAAAAACTGGTGCCAGATGAGCCCTTTGTTTTCACACAGGTGAGCAGAGTAGGAGGCAGACACAGGCTGTTCAGCAGGCAATATTGTGTAGGACCCTAATGTGATATAGCAGGAATGCACTAACACTCTTCCAGTATTTGAAAGAAATAATTTAGCATAATTCAAAGATGCATTAAATAGTGCTATTGTAAAGTGATGTTGTCATTCAGTTTATTGACTAATTTTGGCCTGAAGTCTGGGGCAACTGATCAGAAAATGAGAGTTCTGTAAAATTTTACCATGTTCTAAAAAACTCTCTCAAAAATATTTCCTTTGTATTCTGTTTTTGACATCACATTGATTTCTCATTAGCTTCATTCTTTTTGTGGCACTCAGGTTGCCTTTTTTACCATTTCTATATAACCTTCATCTTCCCTGGATCTTTATTTTTTTTCATTTTCTTTTTGTCTCACCTCCACTTTATCTTTATCTCCCTTCCAACTTAATCCTCCATCTGTGTCTTTCTTTAAAAAGCATTTTTATGTCGGGCTTTATGATTCATAATATACATATGTAAAAATGTATTTTCAACTGTCTTTTAGCTGCATCACTTATGCATTCAAACTCATCTAATCAAGTTCTCCTAGAGAGATCTGTAAAACTGACAGCAATTTTTACTGCTGTACTACCTCAGAGCAATTGGAACTGAGAGATGGAAGAGACATTAATCAGCATTTCATTTCTAAGCATACACAGGCAGAAAGGGTTTCTTTTATTTATTTCCTGAAGAGAAGGAATGTGTGATATGGAATTTCTCATTCATCTCTTCAGCACAGATATGAATTTTGCTATAACTTGTCCAGGGTAATGTAATATTCTCTAATTATTTCACAGGGTTTTCAAGGAAAAACTGGTCCTCCTGGTCCTGGTGGTGTTGTTGGCCCTCAGGTACATAATTTCATTTCATGGTTAACTTTATTAAGACCAACATTTAATGGTTAAATTATGGATAAGGCAGTTGCTTTCGTTGTATTAAAAGGACCATATCAATGGTTATATTAACTTTTGCAACAAAACTTGCATAACAATATTAGAAAGCTATACTTAGTAGTCATCAGTGATTCCACAAAAAACTTGAAAATATTTGGGCTACCTTTCCACTTCATTTTATGTTTTGGCTTGGTTTTTTGTTGGTTTGTTGTTGTTGTTTCAGAGGGTTTTTATGTGATTATGAAACTGGTGGTTTACAGAAGTCAAGAAGATAGATTTTTCTACCACTAAACATTTTAGAAAGAACAATGCAACACGTGAATTTCTTGCCAGAGAAAAAGTTTCAGTAACCTTTAGATTGTGGAGAGATAAATGATCAAAATTTCATTTGATTTAACCTTACTAATTTGCAACTTAATCAAGCATTTGGAGCTCTTTTAGCTAATTCCCTCAGTGGAACTTTTCTGCTAGTGAATCTGCAGAGAGATCTTTCAACTCTCCTACCTTACAATTCCTATTATTCAGAAAAACAACAGTACAGGAGTGTTTCAAGACAAGAATAGTATATGGATTTCTCTCCCGTGTCCTTTTTGTAACTTTCTCCCGTCCGCGCCGTGTTTTAAAGCTTCAGTGCTTAAAGAACAAGGTCAGGATTTCACTCTTTGGAAGCTGCACAGACGTGTCTGCAGGCAAAATGCAATGCAAGATTTATTTTATAGGACAAAGATATTTGTAAGTCAGCTTTGCCTGGAGGGAAGGTGAGGAATGTATGCTAACCAATGGTAATGCTGTTTGGTAACATAACAACTGGATATTGAGAATCTGCTCCTCTGCACTTCCTCCCACACCCTGCAAGACATTAAATAACTTCAGGTGACTAAAGTTTTACTTTTGTGCTTAGGGTCCTACTGGTGAGACGGGGCCAATTGGTGAAAGAGGTCATCCAGGTCCCCCTGGTCCCCCAGGTGAACAAGGCCTCCCAGGTGCGGCAGGAAAAGAAGGTGCTAAGGTATGATGTGGCTTTGGGGAACAAATTGGAAGGGACAGATAAACTGCTGCCAGTGTGACATTTCAAATCATCATGTAGACATGCACAATAAAATCAGAACACACAGTGCAAAATCATGATTGGCAGGTTTCACCCAGAAGGACTTGGAAGACTGGAAGATTCCAATTTTAGAGCTGTGTCTGCTTCCACTGAAATAATGAGAATCCTCTTGAGCCAATAATTAATATTTTTGTAATAAAAACTGAAAAAAAAATTTAAAATTTGCATATACTGTGCATTCAATATGGAAATATTTAGTAATGACATATTCACACCAAGGTGGAAAATTGCACATTGGCATTTAAAGTCAGAAAACTACATTGGCAGTAGTGAATAAAGGGTAAAATTTCACTGAATAAATTTAACTGCTTGCTTACTTTTTGGCTACCATTGAGGAACAAGAAAAATATTACTTATCTAGTTACTATGTAATGCTATTCAATTTTTGATTATAAATGGATATCAAAAATTTTTATTGAATGTATCTTTAAACATATTTTTCTGGCTTGTTGTGTTTTTCACTATGTGCACTCCGTAACTTGTACTGTATTTTGTCAAAGTTCATTATAAATTTAACCACAGACTATTGTACTGATAATCTGAAAAGAATTAGTGGATGAATAGCTAGAGGCACAATCTTTGTTTTCATTACTATAACTAGGATCTGGTAGTTCGTTTTCATCTCTCATTGTACAACTAATTTTTAAACATCTTTTTTACTCAAAAAGTAATGTGTTTCCCAGGGTGACCCAGGCCCTCAAGGCATTCCTGGGAAAGATGGACCAGCAGGTCTTCGTGGTTTCCCTGGAGAGAGAGGCCTTCCAGGTGCTCAGGTATGATATAAAAGCTAGAGCAATTGGCATGATATTTCTAAATAAAAGAAACAAAGTATTAACTCCTTTATTTCATGAAGTCTTCTACTGTGCTTAAAATAAATGCAATAAGAGAACAGACATCAAGCATCCAGCATTGTCAAATATCATTGGCTATGTAAGAAGAAAGGAATTTATTCGGGTTTGTTTCTTTGGATCTTTACATGTTTCCTATTATATATGTTGAATATTACTCTTGAATTTTCCAGTTTAGTAGACAAGCATTCTTTTTCCTTTTCGTTTTCTAGGGTCCAGCTGGTCTGAAAGGAGGGGAAGGCCCACAGGGTCCACCTGGCCCAATGGTAAGTAAACATCATAATTTAATGGAAATATAAACAATATTACCTAATAACCTTTTTTCTTCTTTAGATGCTGTGGTGTTTTGATTAACACAGTCTGTAAACAGCAGACAGATCAGACTTGTACAAAGTATCCATACTAATAAACATGCAAGGATTGTGAAGGTTGAGAATGTCTGAAGCCTTCTGCCACCAGGGTTAGTTCTGGCATTTACTTGCTCCTCAATACTTACATGAATTGGTTTTGAGATGAGGGACATTTTTCACAGTGGAAAAATCCATGGATAGTGACTGGTGGACTCATGCTGTTGTGGTGGGCTTGCCTTGGCTGGGTGGCAGGTGCCCACCAAACTGCTTTGTCACTGCCCTCCTCAGCTGGACAGGAGAACACAAAATACACTGAAAGGCTTGAGAGTCAAGGACAGGTAGATCAGCCACCAGGTACCATTGTAGGCAAAACAGACTGAGAAAATGAGTTTAATTTATTTTCAATCAAATCAGAGTAGGATAGATAAGGAGAAAAAAAAACAAAGTCTGAAAACACCTTCCCGCACCCTCCCTTCTTCCCAGGCTGAACTTCACTCCTGATTTTTGCTTTATCCTGCCCCTAAGCAGTGCAGGAGGATGGAGAATGGGGGTTGCCCTCAGTTCATCACACATTGCCACTCCTTCCTCCTCATGGGGAGGATTCCTCACACTCTTCCCCTGCTCCAGTGTGGGGTCCCTCAGATGTGAGACAGTCCTCCATGGACTTCTCCAACAGGAGTCCTTTGTGCAGGCTGCAGTTCTTCATGCACTGCTCCAGCCTGGGTCCCCCCCAGGGTGCAGTCCTTCAGGAGCAGGCTGCTCCAGCGTGGGTCCCCCATGGGGTCACAAGTCCTGGCAGCAAACCTGCTCCAGTGTGGGCTCCTCTCCCACAGAGCCACAGGTCCTACCCAGATCCTGTGCCAGTGCAGGCTCTGCACGGGGTCACAGTCTCCTTTGGGCATCGACCTGCTCCATGGGGTCCTCCATGGGCTGCAGGTGGATCTCTGCTCCCCTCTGTTGTGCATTTTTCCCCTCCTTCTTAAATACGTTATCCAGGAGGTTCTACCCATGTCACTGATGGGCTCGGCCACGGCCAGCGCTAGGTCCATCTTGGAGCTGGCTGGCGTGGGCTCCATTGGACATAGGGGAAACTGGTGTCTTCTCACAAAGTCACACCTGTAGTCCCCTGCTACCAAAACCTTGCCATGCAAACCCAGCACTCCTGTGTTCCCTTTGTACAACTGTGTAAAATCATGTCACGCAGGAATTTTCCTTCTTGGCATTTTAAGCTCAATAGCAGAGTGTGCTTCAAGTTACCTATTCTCTGTTGTCATGCTTTATGCAAAGAAGTTCTACAAGGATACGCTGGTATTCAAAACATGGGAGAGTTATTCCCAAATGTGAAATATGTAGATTTTGACAGTCATCTTGTCAACTTATTTCTTTCATTCAGTGCAATTGAAGTTAAAAAAGAAAAGAATCAATCATCACAGCTATTCTTGTTAGAAAAAAAAGTAATGGAGGAGATGAATGTCTATGTATTTCAACAAAGAAGCTCTCTTATGTCCTTGCAATTCATATTCAGATTAGAATGCATTAAAAGAGGATAAAAAGCCTCACATAATACAGTACAAGTAATACATGGGACTTGAATTCTTAAAATTATTTTTGAATTCTTAATGCCTTTAAGCATCTGCTCTTTAAAACAATAACTTGAATTTATGGTTCTTAACACTGTGTGTATATACATTCCTAAAAGGCACCAAAACAAAGTAGCTTGGAATGGAATGGAATGGAATGGAATGGAATGGAATGGAATGGAATGGAATGGAATGGAATGGAAGCTAGTGGGGAGAGTCAAAAGGGGTATCATCTTACCCATCTGAAGAACCTGAAATGTTAAAGGGTGAATCAAAATCAAGAAAGCACAGATCAGAACAGTCTCTTCAATCTAAAGGTCATGTCTTGATTTTTTGTTGAAGGAGCCCCTAAGGCTGGACTGAACTCTCACGCAGAAAGTTCAGGTGCAGTGAACCAGAGCCCTTTTGAGCATGCACAGACCAGCCGGCACAAGCAAACACGACCTGTGACACAGCCCACTTTGCCAGACAGCACTGCCCACACAGGAGCTGTGCCACTCCTGTCATGGCTCCTGAGAAAGTCATATCACACAAGATGTGAGGCGAAAGTACACACCTTATTTAGTGATAGTTGTCTATATTCTGAAATACATATGTTTTAATTTAAATTCAGATGATCCATGTTTTTCTAATTCTTATAGAGTGTGTATAAGTTAGTGTTTTAGTTGAAAACATCAGAGCTTTTTTGAGGAGGATGTCTCAGTTATCCCCATTTACCATCCTTTGGTTCAAATCATGGAGCTCTCTCAGAGCTCATGAATACTATTCCTTTCATGTGAAACTAAATTGATAGAGAAAATCCAGGAACACTATTAATGCTCCCCAGCTAATGGGAGTTCAGTGCCAGACTGAAATCATCATTAATTATAGTCCAGAAATACACGGAGTATGGGTGTCAGGAGCACACTGGCAAGGATTTCAGTCCATAAATCCATTCCTCCTGGGGCCACCCTTCTTGCTAAGGTAAACAGCCATAGAAAGAAACACTGAGATTTTTTGCATATCGCTTTTCCAGTCTTTAAGAAATAGATGTAGAGGTCGCAGGAGTCGAAAGAGAGTTTGAAGGGCAAAATTTTTAATATTTTTAAATATATTTTGACCACTTGAGGTACAAACAGGACCAAGTTACCCTTGAAGTATTCCAAGAGTCCTCAGTGGGATTTTTATCTCTTTCATCTTTAATTACTAACTTGTCATCTTGAAACAGTTTTCAGTGAAAAAAAGGTGTATAGGTGCTCTTAATACTGGGTTTCTGTGTGCCTTCAAGCACCACAATTAAACCACAATTGCTTGGTTTTTTCCACAGAAGCTCACAGCAGTCCATGAGCATCAAATAGTCCTAAAATATTTTCCCATCTATTTTTAGCCAGCAATGGGTACACACAGAAATGTGATTGTAGGGGAGTCTTCATTTGCCATTTGTCATAGGAAGAAAATTCATGCCACTGGATGACTTTCCTGCCATTCCCTGCCAATACCAATTGCTTCCAACCAGCATATATAGTCAATTAGAAGCTTTATTTGGCTGCTGCATACATCTGCAAGCATACCAAACAAATGACTGCTCCAAATACTGTGCATGCCAATTACTCTGTTTCGAGGGATTTGGACAAAAGAAAGAGATGCATGAATGCACATCAGAGCAACGGGGGTTCTGCAGGATTGGGGGGGGGTTGGTATTTTCATGGTGTGAGGGGTTTTTTGGAGGTGGTTATGGAGTTTTTTTTGTTGTTGTGGGGTTGTTTTCTTTTAACAGTTCTCTTTTACGTGCTTTGTTGCTTCTGTTTGTTTTCTTCCCTTCCTCTACTACTGTGCAGAATGCTGAATGCTGATGAGAGAAAGCTCTTTGGAATGTCAAGCAGTCATTTTTCATTTGCTCATTTAGGAATAGGATGCTCAAATCAGACTCAGAATAAGCCAGCTGTAGGCTACCCAATTATCAGTACTGAGCTATCTAGAGCTATCTTCATCTATCTGATAACATTTTACAGTCATGGGGACCTTCACTTGTTGAGCATTTTGTTAAACAACAGTAGAAAGTATTGCTACTACTATGCAGTATATACAATAGCTATAATTACATATCCCCTCACAGGAAGTGAGATAAAACCAAGGTTGCTAACGAGTTTATAGTCTGTATAATGGCAATACAAGACAAAACATGACACTTCCATTCTGTAGAAAAGTTTTTTTAAAAAACCCCAAACATATTAATAAAAAGATTCCAGGATGTGAGTGCCACAAGACCACAGGTTAACAAGTGGTTTTGTAACATAAGGAGATTGTTTCATGGTGGGACAGAGCAACTAGAAAAGATAACAAACATAGAAAGAGAGAACAGACTTAAGAAGCTGCTTAAAATGCTTTCCTGAGTTGTGACTAGAATTTAATGTGTTCTGCTTCGCTCAGAGGCCATTCTCTCAGAGAAAGGAGCGGTTCCATGAAAACAAAAGGTGTAGTCCCTCTTCATAACTCATGTGAAATGCAAAGATAAATGTGAAAAGTTGGCTGATTAAAAAGAGCTACTGGAAATGATGGCCTCTTGTAGTGTCTGCTGTCTGGCACAGGAAAGATCTGTGAGTTATTTGGGTTTTTTCCTCTCTATTCTTACATCCTCTTGATGAGATGACCTAAAATTGTTTAGCTTATGAGAGCTGACAAGATCAGAGACCATGGTAGTATGGCTGCAGGGTAATGACTTTTTCTTGTTGAATTCATTGAAGCCTTAGGAACTAAAATAACAGAAATAGGACAGAAACTTAGGCAGCCACCCAGACTTAAAAAAACCCCAACATCTGGAAGGATAAGGTCATCTATGATTTCCATACAAATACTTTGTTTGAGCACTCATGCAAATTCAGATCTTACTGAAATAACTTGCTGAAATATTTTGAGAAACCATTCAGCACTCTTTTCTGCCACATTTATCTGGAGGGAAAAGCACCTTATTATGGAATTAGTACTGATTATGCTAATGAGGTCAGTCTGGGAAAAGTATGTGATGAGTAAAAGCAAAAAGTAGGGACCTCATAGGTGAAAGCATCTTAAAATTCTGATGTCTAACAGACAGCAAATTTGATCTTGCTTAAACATGAAAAAAAGGCTATTTAGAGTCTCAGGCTACACCACCATATTACTTTTTTATTCCATGATGTGTCATTCCACTTCTAGTATATCAACTGGAAAAGCAAAATTACCAATCGTAACTTTGAAGTGTTGCAAACTATCTTGAAGGTATAGAGCTGAAAAGTTGGGGAAATATTGTTGTACAGCAAACAAACCTTTAACAGTACTCTATTAATGCAAAAATTGTAAATTATTTAAAAGACAGGAAACAAAGATGCAGTTTTAGTGGTTTTCAATACATAGTGCCTGTCTTTTCACCTTTAATTTGTAATATTAGGTTTTTAACATTTTCTATGCTTATCTAAAGATGCCTGTACATAAAAACCTCCTCTGTAGAACACACTAGATTAGTCAATATACTTGAATGGGTTTTTACAGAGGCGAATTGAAATGCAGCAATGTGATCATCACAGCAATGAACAGCACAAAACTTTACTGAAAATTTTGGTTGTGGTGTGGTTTAGTTCCGTATTCTGATATGGTGAATATTCTTTCATCAAAGTTGTATGTTAATGTATTTTGAAAACATAGAGGGAAATAAGTTCTTGAAAACAGGCTGGTTTTATTCCCATTCTTATTATGATGAACAAATACATGAAGTGGTATTTACAAAAAAAAAAATTAGTGTTGTATGACCTGCATTGAGTATGAATTCAAGTTAGTCCTTTCAGCCTTTTTCCTTTCCTTGCACACGTGATGGAAGCGTAACCTTCAACCAGCCGAACTCGCGTTGATAACCAGCTTCTCTGCTGACTTGCCTCATGCAAGCCACCAACAGTTTCCAGGGCTCTCTCAGAATTCCCTTTTCCTTTGTGTCTTTCTCCAGGGCTCGCCAGGAGAGCGTGGAGCCGCGGGCACTGCTGGCCCCATTGGTCTGCCAGGCCGTCCTGGCCCCCAGGGGCCTCCGGGCCCCGCAGGAGAGAAGGGGGCTCCTGTAAGTAATGGCAGTCCCACAAAACTATCCCAGCAAAGACTTTGCATTCCAGAACGCTGCTTGTTCCCACTCTGGTATTTGCCTATTCAATACATGTTCTCAGGATACCCAACATACTTATTTTAGATTTACAAAAAAAGTACATAATAAAACATTTATTATCGTGCTCTTGAGGACCAGGAAGGGTTAAACCTGTTATTATCACTGCATGGAGTGAATATAAATCAGTCTTTCATTAAAACATTGTACCCAGACACTCTGCATTAGAGTACAAATGTATTTGACATCAACTTCCATTATTACTTCATATAATTCTCTTATATATTCTCTTCCCTTCATTATTTCCTTTGTGTTGTGGGATTTTCTGTTTTTGGGGGGTTTTTTTGGAGGGAGTTGGGTTTTTTAATTTTGTATTGGTAATGTGACTCCCTGTACTGAAATTTTCATTACTCTCCTGTGATAATGTAGATTGCTTTATTTTCTTCAAAACCAGGGTGAAAAAGGTCCCCAAGGTCCAGCTGGACGTGATGGAATACAGGGTCCTGTAGGACTTCCTGGTCCTGCTGGTCCTAGTGGTTCTCCTGGAGAAGATGGTGACAAGGTGAATCATTATTATTAGTATTAGTGCATCTGGGAGAAGATCTGTCAGTACAGTTCTGTTTGTAGCTTTCCTCACAATAAATAGGGTGACAAAGCAACAAATCTTTTCCCTGCCTCCCCCAGATTCCCTCTGCCTACTGCAAAAAAGCCCTAAAAACCTCTTCTATAACCAAATGTCTGAGGGACAGATGCCATGGGACATTGGGATTTGTGTTAAAGAACTAGTAGAATAACATTTATCCTGGCAAAGAAACAAGGACGAAAGTGTGGCAAAATAAATCAAGGCAAATGATGCCAAAATTGATTTTTGCCTATTTTAGAAACTGGGTCTGCTGAACAAGTAAGATGAAATGTTTTCAGTAATATACAGGGATTCAGAACCACTGTTGAGAGGTTGAGGGTGTGAAAATAATTATGTTCCTAGCAGAGATGTTCTGTTGACTTCTGGCAGAATTTAGGCACCTTTCAGGATCATCTGGTGTATTTGCTTGATCCAGCACTTCCCTGTTAGTTAGCATAGGGTAAAGGTAATGATTTTGACATTCATTTTTGTGATGTGTGTTATTTATCCCTCAGAGAGTATTTTCTGTGGTTTAATTTAATTGTCTTGTATTATTGTATAAAGAAAACATTGTTTTCCAACATGGTTTCTTGATGATTTGAATAATTTTGAAGTTTTGAAATACTGTACACTCCAGTGAGAAGCAGTTGTTCAGTCATATACAGTTACATGAGTCTGTAAATCAGGGTACTTTCATTATAAGTTCATATTGAAGGTGACATGAGGAACACAATTCCCTTTATTTAGAGCTCAGTTGCACTATATTTCAAAGCCAGGTCTTATTGCCCTTTTCAATTCAGCAATCAATATCTGGATTAATATGACATACTATTGATCACTGCACAATTGCTCCCTTTAGGCTTTCACACTTGAAGCAGCAGTATAAAACACAGAATAATCATATCAAAGGGCACATTTAAGAGATACCGTGCTATTGACTTCAGCTAAGTGTGGAGACCATTTTAAACAAGTTTAACTTTTAACTTTCAATTACAGGGTGAAATTGGTGAACCGGGTCAGAAAGGTAGTAAAGGTGACAAAGGAGAAAACGTGAGTAGCAAAATCCTTTGTGCATTACATCTATTCTTCATAAATAAAAGGTATTCATGCATGAAGTATTGCAGGTAGCCTTGGTACATAAATGAGCAGAAACGGAGACACACTCCTAAAATGTTCTTTCAAAATAATGTTCTTTTAATGCAACACTAGAGGTTTGTACTTACAGATCCAGGCATGTATTTAATACTTCTCATATTCCTAGAACTTACAGAATCATTACAAAATGGAAAGGTAAACTACATTCTTAAGCAGCCTTCCTGTATCATTGAAATCCCTCCATTCTGCATTTGAACCAGGAGAGACCAAGAATTCACCTACGTTCTCTTACTGTGCTGAACTTCACTGACTGCACTGTGTGAGCACACGCAGCTTTGGCTTCTTAGCCATGAGGATGAAAACGATGGAGACTCAGTAGAGGAATCTACTAATATAGTTTTAAAATTTTTAAAGGATATCTAATTCTTGGGGAGCACAATTAACTGATGGCAGCATTTCAAATCCATAAAGACCTCAGATGAAATGGCTTATACAAGTTTTCATATATTATCAGTAGGCCTATTAGTGAACCTAGGACTAATCAGGTTTCTACTGTTTTAATTTGATCTTTTTCTGTCTTCAGAAATTAATTTTAAAGCTTTTCCTCTTTTTATTTAGGCCAGAAATATAAAATTAAGCTTTTTCCACTGGGAAATTCGAAGCTAGAAAGATTGAAACTAGCATTTATTTATTTATTTCTGTTTGACTGTGGTTTCCTTCCTAAAAATTCAAAATGGTGTGTTTTCACTTCTGTTCAATTTCAAGATAAACTGGTACTTTATTTGAATACTTTTCCTTAAGAAAAAAATTGAGACTTAATGGCAGAAAGATCCCTTTTATTACTATATTTCAACAATATTCACAGTTAGCAAAGCTCCAAACTCAACACAGGGGTATTCATGGGTAAGTATATTTATTCTGAAAACACTGTGTGATTTTTGACATTAACAAGTTACAGAACAGTATATTATTTTTTAAAATTACACCAAATTTATGGCTTACATATTATCAGATGACATTTATGGGAGGATATGTACAAACTCAAGCAAATCACAGGTCACAGAATTATAGAATCACAGAATGGCTTGAGTTGGAAATTAACTCGAGGATCAGCTACTTCCAACTTCTGATCCAGTTCTACTTCAGGCTTTGTATGTGATCACAGGCACATCCTGTTTTCCCCTTTGACATGCCTCTTCATTAGAGATGCTTTGCATCAGAGAAATTCAGGAAAAAACACACGCTGCACTCTTCTGTTTCAGATAATTTTAGCATAGCTAGTTATGCTGAGCATTAGACTGTGACCACAGTTCCCATAGTGAGTACTAATGCATTTGGGCCTGTTCCAGCAGACCTGCTTTACAAACAAAGTGTCTGCAGCATTATCATTTGAGAATGTACCCTGGACTCTCAGTCTCAAGATTTACTGCATTTGAGAATATTACACATTTCCCTTGAAATACAGGATTCAGTGTTCAGGCCTTAGCTGAAGTGATTGTAACTCCAGTTGAAGTCATGTGTCTTGAATCTATTTGCCCTCCACTGCAGTCATTCAACCCTGACAATTTCAGAATGTGTTAATTTTAAATCTGCTTTCCTTTCAACATGCTGACAGACGCCTATTGGGGCAGGGAGAAAGGGCTTGTTGGTCACCTCTGAAAGGTTCTGAAGAGGAAGTACCCAGATCTGAAATCACAGGACATAAAGAATAGATATTTACAATCTCCAACCACCCACAAAAGGCCTTGGTGGGCATTTAGAGCCTGATCACAGCAAGGATCCTGATCAAAGAACTGATTCATCTTTCCTGTTTAAGAAGAGTTGGAAAAATCTCCAATTCCCCATTGAAACCAACAGATTTATTTTTGTGGGTTTGAAAATACTGTGCCTAACTGTTGGCATATTCTAGCTAAGACAGCACAATTTTGTTGTTGATGTGCTGTCCTCTCTTGAACTTCAAAACCTGCACAGTTATCACAGCTGCCTTTATTAACTGAAGATTCTCTCATGATTCTGATCAGTCTTTCTCCATTTGCCCTCCAGAGCAATGGAAAAAAAGAATCTGGCCATGTGTCCGAATAACTCCTCATTAATCAATTGCAGAGTATGTTCCAACAGTGCTTTATATCAAAATGGGTTTTTTAATGAGTATAAAAATGTGTAGGCCTCATTCCAGAGCCTATAAAAGGAAGGAGCACTACATTGCAGTGTAGAAAAATCCATGCATGCCAAATCCCTTTCTCATGGTAACACTTCCCAGTCAGCTGGAGCATTCCTCAGAGCCCTTTCATTTAGATATGTCACCACAGAGGCTAGAAAGCTTTGTTTCATGTATTGCCATCAGGTATGGGACAAAAATAAAATTGTAAAATAGAAGAAATGCACAGCCTGACACTTCAAACTCTCTAGAAAATAAGATGCTCTAAAATATACATAAAAGCCACAGAAAGAAATAGACTACAAGACTTAAGAAGTCCCTTTATTTAATTCCCCCTATAAATGACACAATTATCTAATTTTAGCACTAGCAAAGTCTGTAAATTCCAGCATTATTCTGCTCTAAACTAGAATTTGAAGCCTAGAAGTTGCAGGCAAGTTGGCATCCGAAATAGACTAGAATTAGCCAAGGCCAGGTGTTAAGTTTTGTACTTTCTTAGTTTCACTCTTTATCAGTCTAGTTCCTCTAGTGTTGCAAAAACAAGATTCAAACTACCACATAATTTAAACCCCATCATAAAGTAGTATTTTGCACTCCCATACTCTGATAGCTTCATTACATCACATCTGCATGACTGACTTCTAAATTATGTGCAATATAATTTAGTTATTATTCTGCAGGGAGAATGAAAAAAAGAAGTTCCTCTCAGAGACTGGATTTTTTGCCATTCTGTTGAAAAGAGGCTTAATATCAAAGAGAATGTGATTCCCAGTGCTCAGCAAGAACTTGCACTTTTTCATGTCTCCTTGAGGTCAAAATAAGCTTTATGCCATTGCAAAAATAATTAGCAATTTCATAAAAACTACTCCAAAAAATAAGCATTCAAATTAAAGATAGATTTTTTAGATGATGCTTTAAAGGTTGAGGGATATTTTGCATAAATCTCATTGAAAGTTTTGATATTTTTATTTGTAAAAAAAATTTTCATTTTGATTCATGTTCGCATGGAAATCTGTTCTGAAATATTAAAAATGAGCTTCCAACAAATGCCAGTATTGTCTATTATAGAAGTGAAAATCTGAGGTTTTGAGAGATAAATAGTTTGTACTGAATGGAAAGGACTTGTGAATGATGCTACATCCTCTATGGAGAAACGTGGAAGTGCTGAATAGATTGTGATTGTGCAAGTTGGGTTTTCTCCCTTGTCTATATTTGCTTTTACTCTCATTGCAGATGTCATCATCACTGACTTGTCCTTTTGGATGTGTGTTTGTTGCAGGGTCCTCCAGGTCCACCAGGTCTGCAGGGTCCTGTTGGTGCCCCGGGTATAGCTGTAAGTAGCTCGTTCAGAGCCAACCCCAGCCTTGCCCAGCTCAGCTGATAATGAGTTCTTTGAACTGTTTGCTCCTTACTCAGGAATATATTTCAAAGCTCCACTAACAGTTCTGTCTCTGTCCACTTAAATAAAGTTCTTTATTGTAAACAAGCCTGCATGGGTGGGACTGAATGGCAGATTTACAGCAGGGCAATAATTTGACTAAATTATTCAAAATGAAATACTGTAAATAGGGAATTGGAGCCATCGTGTCAGTGATCTTGCTTGGTGGTGTATACGGCAGCTCAGGGCAGATGCAGTTTAAAGAGTGTCTCTTCTTAAAATCCACCTGATACCAAGTCAATTAATTCTTATTTTTATTTAGAAGGCTCTGAATTCTTTTACCCTGAATATTGGTAGAACTGTATGTTACTCATATTTACATAGGGATTCAACAGCTACAATGTTTATGCAGATGTGAAAGAGAAGGGGAATTCAGGGACAATTTTTGTGAGACATGCAGCACTAATTGACCTATGTTAGACCAGAGCATGGGCTGGTATTCTGTTTTGTAACAGATTTCGTGCAGCCAAGATGGTGAATATGCATTTGTAAAGGCACTTGGTGTGATTCTGAGCCCTTTTGTAGTTGTTTTCCAGCTGTTTCCATGGAGCTTTTCCTGTTGGTATTACCAGACCTGTGACAGTTTTGCTCTTCGTTGTTTCCAAACAGGGAGGTGATGGAGAGCCAGGCCCAAGAGGTCAGCAAGGGATGTTTGGGCAAAAAGGTGATGAAGGTCCTCGAGGCTTCCCTGGTCCTCCGGGCCCTATTGGCTTACAGGTAAATTCCTTCATTGTTTTACCTTCCATCTGGAAGAACACTGATTGCTGTGTCAGAAACTGAATGGCTACTGTCTTCTATGATAGCATCAGTTAATTAGAACTGAAGGATCCCATTCTGATAGGGTTCATGCTTAAACAGCAGTTTTAATGCAGCAGGAAGTTAGTGGGATGCACTGAAACTGAACTGCTGGCTAACACAGGCTTTGGAATTTCATTCACTAATTCTTTAATGTCAGCCCATTTCTTCCGTAACAAGAGCACTCCTTTACACTGGAGACGCACACATTAAAGAAAAGATTCAACCAGGAGATGTATTTAACATGTCCTTGTCATTTACAGGATTTTCACACTAGGTTTTGGGCACGTAGGGTATATCTCAGTGATGCCATCACAGACACTACTTGCAGCCTGAGAGATTAGCAGAACCCCATAATGCTTACATACTGCAGCCATCAGGCAGGTTCCTAAAGTTTCACATTTCTTCCTCTTAAAATTGGTTTTCATGAGTCAAAAAACACAAAGCAAGCATACAGTAAAATGTAAGCTTCTCACTGCTGCATCCATAGAATTACAGTTGAAAAATCTGTTTTTTCAAAAAATTAATTTGCTTAAATATAATAAAACAAAGAATAAGATATTTAGGACCTTGATTCATTTCCACGTAATTAACATTAGAGCACAGAACAATTAATATTTCTAATCCATGCATTAAGCTGTAACATGAATCTTTAAAAAATTTATAATAATGTTTGAATATATTCAACAGTATTTTCCTTTCTATCCACCATGTGTGAACTGACTCAACTCTTTCACTAAGCTGAACCTTAACCAGTACCTATATCTTTTTAAATTTTTAATCTATTATATAATGCAGTTCACAAAACTTATAGTATATAAAATTTATAAAATATTGCAAACCACCATGGAAGATAAACTGTTCATTTCTGCACCAACATATTTATCTTGTGTAGGTTTATATTGCCTTTGACATGGAAAATTTCTTTATTTTCAGAAATAATTACTCAGAAAAAAATTCCAGCATACAGCTTTGACCTTTCGTTTAGGAATGCCCACCTTAGTGGTGATAGTGCTTCCAGCTAGATATCAGTTATTAGACAGACTTGGGTACTCTGCTTCTAAGGGAATGTTTGTGTGATGCAATGCAACACCTGCCAGCAGGGTTTGTCACCTCCAAGGGACACCTAATTAAAGCAGTTACACACCTTCCAGTACTCAGGTACCTTGGACATCTTTGCATTCCACTTCACTGTGCTGCACTGACCATGTTCGGTCAAATTTTTTGTGTCACCTAATTTAAGCATCCTGGGACTACCTATACATTTACTGTAATATGAAAAATTCCCTTTCCTTTCTTCCCATTTTAATGCGAATAGGTCTTTTATCTTATTCCACCATCCTGCCCCCTCCCAAGTTCACAAGTTTGAAGTGTAGATCTGATTTATATTGTTTCATATTGATTTATAACTAATCATTCCAGGGACCCTACTAATAGTATTCTCCTCTGTGTTTTTTAGGGTCTGCCTGGCCCACCAGGTGAAAAAGGTGAAAATGGTGATGTGGGCCCAATGGTAAGACTTATTCCCTATTGGTCACTCTGAAGGACATAAATATTCTCCACATATTGTTGTCTTTTCTCTATAGCTCACCATTTGATAAGATACTCCTGAAATTGGTGAGCGAGTATGAAACATTTTGTGTAACACAAAAAAATCTCTCTGGGATTTACTTTGCTTTCCCACATCTATCATTAATCTCAAGATTTATGTAACATGAGAAGATACTGAAAAATAGATAGCAAAGCAGATGCTCTGTGTGTCTGAGACAGGACAGGGACAATCAGGTTCAGAAAAGAAAGAAGAAAAGTAGATACCACTGCACCAGAGAGTCTGGAGCTGCTTTCCTAAGTTCAGACCACTGTTATTAACATACAGCTTCAGGTACTTGCAGGCCAGAAGATGGTAAACATTGCTTGGCTCTGTTTACTTTCCCTGGGTGATGCATTTTCCAGCTGTTTCTCCTGCTGACAGAATGCCTTGTGAGCTGTTCCTGACTGCCAGGCAAGCTCTCTACTCTATACATTTGCCTCCAGCACCTTGTGCCAAGTCTGGAAGCTTCACTCCTGCCCTTCTGTAGGCACCATGGTGCAGTTCTGCCACAGGGCTGTCACAGACACTTGAGCTGGTCCAGGGTCTCTGCACAGTGGGATGGGCAGGCGGGGAACCTGTAGGGAAAGAACCAATCCTCAGGGGGTCCTAAGCATCAGCTCATTTCCAGCTCAGGTACTGTGTAACATAGGCTGATCTCCTGTCACCTTGTGGACTCATCCAGTGGGCAGCACTCTGGCCCTGCTTTTCCTGTTGCACAGCAAAAATTAAAAGCCCTCTACAGATTGAGTATATTATTTTTCACTGCTCAGAAATCCCTACCAGACTTATTGTTTATGATTGTAACTATGACATATCTGTTCTATGGTTCTGTGATATCACATTGTCTCTTTGATACAGGGTCCACCTGGCCCACCAGGTCCAAGAGGTCCCCAGGGTCCTAACGGAGCTGATGTAAGCATCAACCTATTTTTTTTGTCTTGCTAATTGAGTAATATGCACTCTACTTTGGATAACTATATTTGGGATAACAAATATCTTTTATCACTGTAGGGTCCCCAAGGCCCCCCAGGCTCAATCGGCTCTGTTGGAGGTGTTGGTGAAAAGGTGAGTGTGGATGAAAACCCCCTAGAAAGGGAAAACGCTGGAATAGGAATGCTGTATGACATTCGTTCATTAAAATTATTTTCATTGCTATTTTCAGTTCTCTACTCAGAAAATTTTCTGCAAGGGTATGGAGTGAGCTTGTTTGGGGTTTTTTATTTTTGTATTTTACCCAAGGAACATGCCAAATGTATCTTCCTTTTTCTTAAAGGAAAGATGATGTATGCATGGATGTAAGGGCTTTTTTTCTGTGATTTGAAGCAACAGAGTAAACTATCGCATAGTGCTGAGCTAGCAAAAATTTGAAAAGAGATGCTTGTTTATGTTTATTTTATCAAGCTACATGACCTCGACCACATTACCTATGTAAGCCTAAAAGCCTTTTGCTGTAATGTTACAGATTTAACATTAATTTTTTCCTGAATTTTGGAATGGGAAAGAAGATTCTCGGTGGAGCGTAAGATGGAGGAAACAAAATAGAAATATATTCCAGGCCACTGTATAAATAGCTTATTGAGAAACTATGTAGATTGCTCTTGAGTATTTAATTATTTGCCAGAGTATCACATATATTCAAAGAAACACTGATGTCAGTGAATCCTAGAAAAGACATCTCTAGGAATGTCAGTATTGGCAGTTTTCCAGAAAGCTTTCCATATTGTTAACTTTTCAGAACATGAACCAAGATTTCCCTTTTTCTAACTAAAACAGTCTTTTAAAAGAATCTTTAGGTGTTTCATGATTGTTTTCTGTTACATGCCCATCAACTAAATCACTTGCCAGTGCTCTGGGATGTGGCTAAGAGCGTACTAGAATAATACAATATACTATTTGGTTTGATGGAAAAATATCCTCCTTTGTCTCCCTTTTTGTCTTTTGAGACCAGAGGTACTGAGCCCAAATAGATGTCATTGTGTCAAGCTGACAGTGCTTCACTGCAGTTTTTCTTTCTTAGGATGTGGCTCTGAGCATCAGCTCACCTCTTGGGAGCAGCATCATTCTGGTGTTCTCCATCTTTTTTCCCCAAAATTGCACAAGACACACAAAACACAATGCCCTTCTGCTTGACTGCATTATTAATAAGGATATTCCTTCTAATGTCCCAAGTTCATGACATTGTTCATCCAGCCTACTTTAAAAAAGATCTTAGCCTCATGAAGAGCTGCAGGATTTGGTTTTTTTCTGTCTAGGAAGAGTACCAAAAACATGACACAATCTAAGAGCTGAGAGAAATAAAAGGTTACTGGGAAAAGAGAGTCTGTATGTCAGTGGAATACAGAAAATTATGGGCACCATGGGAAGAAAAAAATTTCCTGTGACCACTAGGGTACTGAGAAAAATGTTAATTATGAGAACATCTAGGGTGGCACCCAATTATATTCAGTGCTTTAAAAAATCCACCTTGTATAATATTGTGGTCCATTGAACTTGATAGCAATTTTGCCATTGGTTTCAGTCACCTCTTTAATTTTCAGTGTTTCACGATCAAATTATATTCCAGTCATTTTGTAAAAACATTGGCTTATATTGAACTCCTTACTCCTTTGTTTCTCCCTGCAACTCATCTGTGTGATTTAGAATCACTATTTGTGATGATTAGGCCATGAAATTTAATTCAAGAACATGAAATGCAGACTGTTTATCACTTGGTTGTCATTTCTTATTTCCTCTAGCTTATTTCCCATACTCTCTGCATTCACAAAGAGAAGCTTCCAAGTGCATTATTTTGGAAGTTTTTATTTATTCTAATTACTTTCCTCCCTCCTCCTCAAGTTTCAGTACATGCCAGGGTTTTTTCCTTGTTAGGATATTTTCCTTCTTAATTTCAGTTCTGTTTAATGAGATTTCAGGCTTAGATATCATCAGGAGTTGTTTTGTCAGGGGGAGTTGCTGCAGTGGGAGGACAGTTCATGCTTTTAAACAAAACATGCATTTTTTCTTTTCCTTTTCTTCCCACACATTTTTTCCCCAATGTTTTTCTTATTATGTCAGCATGCTTTGGCCTCTGCACCCCGTTCAGGAAAGACATACCATACTACAGATCATTCAATGCAGTGGGTGTAGAACATGGAAAAACATTTTGGCGTCATCCCTATCACTGCTGAGGGGAGAAATAGGTTTGGTCACTTTTGTATTTGAATGGTTCAACCAGAAGGTATTTTTTCATTAATACAGGGGTTTCAAAGCCCCCTTATCTTCTGGCAGAGATAAACAATTTTTGTCACACTTAGTGGCATGCATTTTTAACTAGCTTGTTGTTTCCCCTGCTCTACACACAAGGGCCTGAATGTTCAAAGGCATCAGCACTCAAATGTTCCTGTAGCCCTGCATTATTAATGCCATAACCTCCACCGAGGGCCTGGCAGTCTTACACTCAATAGAACCACTTAAATCCAGCTGCCACACCAAGAGCAGTCGCTTTCTTGTGCTTTTAATTAAGAAAAATGGAAACCCGAAATGTACCAACACATGCTTATCTCTAATTTGATATCAAAGGTCTAACATGCAGATATTCTAAATAGCCAGGAAGTTGCTCATGACTTCTCCAACCTGTGCCTTAGAATGTACATGTGAATTTACAACAGAGAGAAACAGATCAAGTAATGTTAAGCCCACACTTCCACACAACCTAATTAAATAAATTTTCCATTCTCATTTTGATTAATTTGTGATAACTGCACTGAGTACTGTGCTGTTCTTCTACCCTTTCTCCCTTCCACAGCACCTTATAAACCATCAGAGTTTAGAGAGCAATGCAAATCCGATGTCTGCAGAACCTAAGCATTTGTTCTGTAGCCTCTCAGAATTCAGACTTGGTTTACTGCATGAAAAAGTCTGGTGTTAGAAAACCACTATACTCATCTGGGTTTACATTCCTTCCAATTATATTGTTCTAAAACACTTTTCAAGGTAATACACTAATAAGGAGTCAAACACAGTAAACAAGTGAAATCAATAGTTCTCATGCTTAATCACTGATTTATATTGCAGATAGAAGTGAGAGGAAAAACTCAATTGAGTATCCTGGCTCTAAGTTTAGAAAGATGTTTAATGAGTTTTCACAGACAATTTTATGTGTGCAGATCATTTTTCCACGTATGTGCAGACACTGCTAAGGTACCTAATCAAGATGTGCCTGTGACAGTTTAGGCTGCTGGAATATCCATCCTAAAAAATTACTTTTAATAACTTTACATGACCTACTGACTGTGATTGCTTCTCATCCTTCTCCATCTCTCCAACTTGCTTGTAAACATAAGCCCTCCCAGAAAACACAGCCTTTAGAATTTCTGTCAATTAAATTTCGTTCTCCACAGAGCCATTATATAGAACACATATGCAGAAATATGCACATATGCAAAAAGGATTCTATTCTAGGGTTACAATTTCTCTCTTTTTTTTGTTTTGTGAGAATGGCAAAAATGAGGAAAACTGTAACTTTTCATAACCCAGTCAGTTGCAAACTTGCCTCTCATTGTTATAAAATGAAACACCATGTCCCAGAATTTAACCAAAAGGTGGCAGCCTTCCATCCACTATCTCTGTGCTTTGTATGGACAGTTCTCTAGAACTGGTCATAAGGAAAACAACATTTTTTTAACTTTAAAACCTTTTTTAAATGTTTTTTAAATTTTAACCTTTAAACTACTTTGCCTAGCTTGGTAGAAACCATTCTGCTTGCTTAATCCAAGGAGGTTTTCAGAATTAAGCATGTCTGCAAAATGACATGACGCTTTGTAGTTTAAGATGTCTGTCTTTGCTTGTTGAAATTCTGTCAGAGGAAGGCTTTGCCTAAGAAAGACCACACTAACTTTTAAAAGATCTGAGCTTCTAACAAAAGAGAGAAAAATCTCCAGAGGTGGAATAAATCTATTATTAGGTCATAAAATCTGTTTCCCAGCAGAACATGAAATATTTCCCATGGAGAAGGTACATCAGATTCTGAATTAATGCCATTGTTACTAAAAATGGAAAGAAAGACAAGGGCAAACAATAGCTTTAGATTACAGATTTTAGTAGCTACAAATATGTGTTCTGGAAAAATATATATCAGCTGCAATCTTCTCTATCAAAACACTGTTTAACTCCCTTAACAGTTATCTAAGCCAAATACAGCATCTCCTAGTACCTAATACTTGGAATATAAAAATCACTGTCAGATAAAACAAGGACTGCATACATGGAAGAGGCACATTTTTTAGCAGAGCAATGGTATACAAATATTAATGGGAGATGAAACTTTAACTGATCTCATCTTTCACAGATGCCCTTTAAGGGGAACATCTTGACATTTTCTAGCCCTTCCAGTTTCTCAGTTTTCCACACTGCTGCTTGCTGGGGAGCTGCTGTGCACAGAGCTCATCTGTGCTGCTGCTCCAGCCAATGTCACTGTATGTGCTGGAGCAGGTACCCGCGGCGCTCCCCTGGTGCTCCCAAGGGTAGGTCAGAGGAAACCCAGTGTGCATGATGGAATGAAGATGTTTGTCAACAACAAGGGGAAGAATTGTGTTATAAATCAAAGTGGATCAAGATAAATTACAACCTCATTTGGCAGAAAGGCAGAAAAAGAACTCGCTCTCTGAGAAGCTGGCAAGGGGATTACACTGCATGAGTGCTCGTCAGGAAAGACTGGGCACAGTTAGTGCTCTTATGTCACTCCTTCAGTTTGTCCTGCAATGGGCTCACCTTTAGAAAGGGTCTGTACAGTGCACTCTGTAGATGCACTATGGCTACTGACTTGAATAACGTCTGTTTGCTGATTCCAGACTTCATTCTCTGTTGCTACAAAAATCTCATTTGATTGATAGTAGGCATGGACAAAACCACAATGCTAATGATGCTACAGACTCAGTAAATGCTGTGCAGAGAATGAGGAAATGAAGATTATGAATTTTCCTGGAGAACATACTTAACACTTATTGGCCTGAAGCATCCACTATGGTTTTTGTTTTGTTTTAAAATGAATGCTGTTTCACAGAAGTAAATTAATATTAAGCACTAAACGAGATCATTAATTTTTGAGATTACTACAAATTTAAGTATATCTAATAAAAAATACCAGAGCTTCTAAAGGCACATTCCCCCTTTAATAGTGCCCCTTTTAAAGGGCATTTTAATATTGCTCCTAAAATATTGGTTATCTGCTAATTATCCAGTCTGGAATTCAGTTGAGAGGTACTGAAATCTTTTTCCTTTAATCTAATGAAATATTTGCATTGGGATAAGTTCTGGTCCCAGTGAGGTTATCATGCTGCTCTGAGATTCTCTAAAAAAAAGTTCAGTAACTATGCCCTAAGATTTGTTTTAAAATTTTATTTTATGATTTATAGTTTTATACGGACCATGTGAAAATGACAGAAATGCATGATGTAGTAACTGAATTGTCATAAAATGAAGAGGGGCACGCAGGTCGCACAGGTTAGGAAGGAATTCCAGTTCTCTGAATTCAGTAGATGATTGGGTTTTCAGCACTGAACTACTCTTGTTCATAAATGTAATTATTGGCAATGTTCATTTGGTTTGGAAAAAGAATATATTTGGGGGGAAAAATTCTCCCCATTAGCAGTTGGACTGAAAAATCCTTTGGGATAAGAGTACATAGTTCTTATCTAAGCACTCCATGACAATCACAAAGCATATTCTGCTATCCTTCCACTATTTGTGTCTCTGCAATGCTAATAACTAAATATTCTACTAACAGAAGAGTTTTCTATAAAAGTTTATGTATCAGACCACTGAGCTAGAAAATAATTGGTCATAACCAAACTTTAAAATGAAGAGTTGAAAAGACAGTCTTTGAGATAATACTGTGTATTAGCTCAGAAGGAGACTGAATTATCTTAAATGTTCACTTAATCGTGCACAATCTTTGACTTGCACAGATTTTCTTTCCCTACAGTATCATTCTGAAAGCCGCCTGCTTTACTAAATAAATTCCATCACTGGTAAATACATAACACACACCTCTGTAGCCTGTGGAAAAAGTTTTTCTATCTGATGCTGTTATTTCATCCTTAGGTTTTTCTGTATATAATTTTCTCTTATTCTAACAGTAGCTATAGCAATAATCACAAACAGGAAATTTGCAGTATATGGGATAATAAAGGGGAAGATCTTCCAAAGCCCAAAGGGAAGTTTAGTCTCCCTGGCTCAACAAAATATTAGTTTGATGTATTATCTCTCAAATTTCAGACTCCAGTTCTGCAAAACCATATACATAACCCCTCTAGGCAGACCAAATAAAAACCAGTTCATTATAAGCTGTTCAAATAAATAAGCTTGGGAAGAATATGTAATAACAGAAGTAAATTCATAGAAATATTCTCCCTAATGATTCATAAATTTATTCTTATGCATCTACAGGGTGAGCCTGGAGAAGCTGGTAACCCTGGACCTCCTGGAGAATCTGGAACATCTGTGAGTATTTTGTTGTTGTCTTTATCATTAGGATTTATTATGGTGAACTAAGATATCTGGCACTGCTTGTTTTTGGAAAGGATTTCCTCAGATCACTTGTGTACTTGTGTATGCTTTCTTTGAATTTTCAGTGAAGAACCTATACCCTTAAAATGCAATTTGTTTCCATGTAATCATAGCCACATCTTGTACTAACAGAGGATGAAGATGGAGACTTCCTAAAAGAATACCTTTTTCCTTTCTTAAGTAGTAACTTTGGCTTGCATGTTTTTCTTTCCGAAAACAGTTCACTGATGCAAACTGCGTGCAGAATTTGGCACTTGACCTGAGAGGTGCTAATTTCCCACTCACATGCCAGTATTTATTGGGGAGTGACATGGCCCTTGTCTGAAAAATGAGTTTGCCGTTGTGATCCTTTTTTTGGCCATTCAATTTCCAGATGGCATTTTTGTGTTCATGTGTTTTTTACAGGGTCCAAAAGGTGAAAGGGGAGAAAAAGGTGAAGCTGGTCCACCTGGAGCAGCCGGACCACCAGGTGCTAAAGGACCTCCAGGTGATGATGGGCCTAAGGGTAACCCAGTAAGTGAGCTTCATCATTCTAACCCAAACCACTGTGAAGCATTGCTGAAGTTGTGTTGCTTACAGAACCATAGCATTTTCTACAACTGCACTCCATTCATTATATGCTTCATAAAAGATTTGTGATGAGTGCTACCTGCTTGTCAATGGATGACACGTTCTTTGTTTTTTTCCTGATATACCTAGGGCCCAGTTGGTTTTCCTGGAGATCCTGGTCCCCCTGGGGAACCTGGTCCAGCTGTAAGTAAACCTTAAAAACAGTTTTAGGTCCTAGTCTTAGTTTACACTTAATTCTAGTTGACCCTGTCTCTTTCTTGTCTGGGGATGAGCTCTTGCCTGTAAGATCCATTGCTTTTCTGTTCACATATTTCATAAGGCTTAAAAATGTTTTAAAATATTTTAGAAGTTTTGAAAACTAATGTTCTTGGGAAAATGCTCTGTAGAAAAATAGTGCTCTTACATTTATATGTGAAACTTAGTGACTTAAATTAGCAGAATTTTTATTTTTGTTTATTTTCCTTGAATTCTGTAGGGTCAGGATGGTGTTGGTGGAGAGAAGGGTGAAGATGGTGATCCTGGTCAACCTGTAAGATTTTTCTCTCGTTTTATTTCATTTGCATGCTCTCTCTGATGATAAGAAAGAATCTTTTGCCAAATCAGTAGTTTCTATACAGTCAACCTCTTAAAAATATTTTCAAAGTGGATGCTTTTTCTATTATACTGAAAAATAACTATTTATTTCCTTGCAGATGCAGAACTGCCCATATTACAGAAAGACAATTGAGCAAGAGCTCAATTTCTTTTAGAAGTAGTGATGTCTTAAAGGATTTGTGCTGGAACTGCTGAGGAGCACTAAAAATAGAGCAGCTCTGAGCATAAGAAAGAAATGCTGCAGCCAAATAATCTTCATTAGCTGAACTGATGAAATTAAGCCAAGATCTTAAGCAGTATCTGAGCCATATTGAGCATCAAAGTTCTTCTATTTCTTCTATTTCTTCTATTTCTGTAGATTCTGTCCATTGGAAGTGGCTAACACATGGCAGATGTCCATGGTATTTAATGAAGATGAGAACTTCATCCTTTATTAGTGCTGAGTTTATAATTTTCTGTTGCAGGGTCCACCAGGTCCTTCAGGTGAAGCTGGCCCACCTGGTCCTCCTGGGAAAAGAGTAAGGAATTTCTCATGTTCTCTTGTACACTTCTCTTTCTGAGATGCCATGTCCTAGAGAATTTCAGCTACTTGTTCCATGCTGTGACACTCATACATGACATTTGTCATTTCTTTTAAGCAATGTAATGAGAGAAATGAAAAAATAGAAACAGCAGAGAAAGCTTTTTGACATGGCTAACATGGAATATAAGAACAAAAATACATAGGGAAGAATGTATTGCTTATCCATAAAGGTGCTTTTTCTTCTCACTCAAGAATTCAGTGTCTACTGAATTAGTCTGCTAACAGGAGTGAGTTGTTATGACTGTAATAGCAGACATCATCTTTAGGCACATGACTGCTATCAGGGAGCAGGAAGAATGTGTCTGTTTTGGTGTCTTTAGTCTTGGAAATAAAATAATTTCAATGCAGTTATTGTGCAAAACTATGTCATCCCCTCTGCATACAAAATTATCAGGCAGACATTTCTGTAACTTATAAAGCTATTTCCATTATTTCTAAAGTCTTTGAAGGTTCACAGGCTTTACAAATATAGCTAATCAAACCCAGTAAATAATGTTGCACTCACAGAACTGTAGTAGATGCATCAACCCATAGGTCTGCTTCAGAGAGCAATTACATGCAGTTTTTACACTTTTAAAAACAGGAGAAGTGTCATTATTAAATGTAAGCTGAGAATTATTTAGCCAAATATGTTAAATTGCTTTATTTAATGGGCTTGAGTGAGCTGACATGCCTAATTAGCTTTATTTATTTTAGACAGTAATCTATTTGCTCCATCAACACACAAAGTATTTATAATATTGTAAATGATTATGGTAGCATTAGCAACCTTATCACTAGAACTGAAATATGGCTTGATTGAATATTAGCAATTAGTATGTTTGCTTGACATCAAATTAAAACTTCCTGCTTTATTTTACAGAAAGGCAATAGCTCACCCCTCACAGATGGGCTATATTCTATCTGATTGTACCTAGACAAAAAACCCTAATTTTGAAGCACTAATTCTATGTTACCTGTGGTTTGACACGTTAACAATTTAGGGAGAATGTATGGCTAACTATTGCAATGTAGTCCCATTTCTGAATTTTGAAGAAAACATTTTGTAGAATCAGATTCTACATTACTTGAGCACCAGAATGTTTCCAGCTTGTAGGGAATCTGTATTATATTGATGTTACACTAGAAAGAAACAGTGAAAGACTGAAAGCTTCATACTTAGCTGGAAAAAAATGCTTTTCATCAGTTTTCATCCCTTGTATGGTAGAATCAATTTCAAGAAAATGCCCTAACAAGAGTCTTTTCATTTGGCTTGAGAAGGACACACCATTTCAGTAGTAATATTGCTGTCTGGGAGGTGCAGCTCTGGCTATACCACTAGAAAGCAATATTCCACCCCATTTTTTGTTTTTCTGTCTCTGAAATAACGAGCTGGCAGAGCTCAGAATTCATACTTTTAATTAAAGTCTCTTGAAATCCTCAACAGCAGTCTCCTTATTTATTTTGTTATGCATTTTCATTCCCCTCTTCCATTCTATTTTGGAACTGACCTGAACTCAGTTTTACTGCCCGGTGTTCTGAAATCATGTTTATTACCAGGCGTCAGAGTTGGTAGCAATCTCTGTTTAGTTACAAAGTTACAAAGTTTCCCCAGCTCTCCCTGGGAAGCAAATTCTAGTGAAAGACATGCACATAAATCGCTTTTCCATTGTATCTAAGAAATTTATAAGCCAAAACCATAATCTACAAAGGGTGACCTTTGTGGCATAGTAATTGATAAAGTCTTTTAAAGTGATTTATTTTAATTGTCATTAAATCATTATTATTTTACATAGTATGGGTTCTTAAATGATCTGTGCATGTACCAGATCAGAAAAATGCATGCTCAGAAGGCTTTATACATCAATGTAATTAAGGTGCAAGTAATTGCAGTAATTGTGCCTGCTTATACAGAAACAGAGATACGGACAGAAGCACTCTACAGTTATGTTGTTACTATTATTTGTACAAAACTTAATCCCTTGCCCTTACTTTTGGGACTTTTTGGTTTGCCATACAGCACTATGTACATACAGTACACCTCTAGTTTGAATTCATTGGTTTCGATGTGACAAATGTTAAAAACAGCATGAGGAAAAGACACCATCAGAGAACGTTTGTCCTGAACATCAATATGCAATCAATAGAAATCAGCACAAACACTCCTTGCCAGTGTGCCAGGCTCTTGAGCTTTGGGATCTGCTGCTGGGCTGCTTTCTCTGGGAGTGACAATTAGATGTCCACATCACATACACATAAAGCTCCATATACCAACCAAAAACTATTTGAATTTAAAGTGTAAGACTAAGATAGATTTTTGTTCTCAACTGGAGGCCATAATGTCTGCTTCCATTAAAAGAAGAGATGTCAATACTTAAGTAAAGCCAGTTCTCATAATTTTGAGAAGAAGTTTATTGGGTTTGTTGCCTTTAAATACAATGTTTGAGTAACTTGGGAAAAAATGAAGTGTTTCTATGAAGGAGATTTCTTTCCATTTTGGCTACAGGATGATGCTGCCTCAGCAGGGTGCACTCACCACTTAAAAATTAAGCTGATTTTCTCTTGATTGCAAATGCACAGAACACCTAACAACATGCCAAGTTCCTATCTCAACAGGATGATGAAATGTGGTAATGGTTTTCTGTGTTGGAAATCATGTTTTAAGTCGGCTGACAGACAACTATAAACAACAATTTAAATTATTTTAATGAAATGTGGAAGAGCAGAGAAAAATATTCAGTAGGTTCACATAACAAAAATTGAGAATGAGGTTTTTTCTGCATAACTTCTTTTGTCTTCTTGGTTCATAAAATGTATCAGGCAATATGTCCAAAATTAGAGTACAGTGATCATAAAAATCAGCATGGTAGCTGCAGTGCTGAGGGGGAGAATCGTGCATTAATGTAAAATTACTGTTACTGAGATCCTTTCTGTCAGTTAAAATTTCCCAGCCACTCCAAGAAGGGCAGTGCAGGAAGGTAAGATAAATAATGATAATTAGCAGTTTGCAGAAGCCCCGGCCGTGCCAGGCCAGCAGTCACCGCCTGTGCGAAGGAGCAGCTCCTCCAGCAGCTCCGTGCCTGGGGCAGCCTTGGCACTGTTTGATAATGAACTCCCCCTCTGGTTAGCACTCGTCACTCATTGTATTTGTATTTTAGCCATCACAGGGGGTTTAGCCCTGCTAATTAATTCATGGTGCAGCGGCATTTCTAGATTATGCAGAGACCATATTACTCAAATATAAACTGGCACATTCAACCCTTTTTTAGTTTCTTAGGGTGGGTTATAATCCATATGGGAACTTCAGTGCAAGGAATTTTCAAGCAGTAAAGACAATGGGCATGTAAATTAATTCATGTAAGAAAACAAAGTCACATTTCTAAAATTTTTCTGAATTTATTTATGTACCTGTTGATTTTTCTTGCTATCGCTGCAGACTGTGATCCACCTAACAAATAACAACGTCCACAAAGGGGTACATGCATCCAACATTAGTAATTATTATTGAAACAGCAGGGATTTAAATTATTCTACCTGTTTTCAAGCGTCAGCATTTGTCCCAGGGCTTTTAAGCTTCTCTGTATTTTGAAGAAATAAAACTAAGTTCTTTACCTCTTACAGCTCTTAAAAATACCGAAGAAAAAACCTGTTGATACCCACAACAAATGGTCAAAGTCCACTGTGGGTCCATTTGGAGAACAAAAATCCATTTGGCATTATCTTTGATGTAAAGTCTGAACTATCTCTGTTGGCCAAAAGGTTCACACAGTGCTGCCGATGTTCATTGTCACCCTGGAGAAAGCTTAATTTCAGAAGCAAATTAATGGTCTTAATATACTTCTATGTAAATAGTTATAAAATGAATATAAATTTCCAGGAATTAAAACTGGCGGAGTTTCTCAAGGTATATGCCAGTAGCAGTGCATAGTGAAATATATGAGGCTATAAAAATTTTGAGTTTAATTCAGCTCTAGTATAAAAAATGGCTTTAGATTAAACACTGATCCAAAGCCCTGAGCTCACAAAGCAAACAGGCAGATGCTTGACTGAAGTACAGTTCTCACCTGTAAAATTAAAACTGTGTTCTGGTGCTTTACATTTAGGGAGCCTGCATTGTTTTTCTATACATTGTTAAGAAGTAAAAAGCAGTAAATAAATGGAAGTGACTGAATTTTTCTAGTTGCTGGTCTTTGGAACCTTTTTTTTTTTAAATTTCTACATAACAATCTGCTTGTTGCATTAATGAACAGATGAGTCTTATATAGATTCAAAAAATGACAGCATTTGATCATGATCACTTTTCTTTCATTTTCCTTTAAGCTGCTCATTGGTTGGCAAGAAATAGCTACTTGTAATAAAGACATTTCCCAGGCTAAAAATTAACCTTGTAGGAGAACAGTTGGTCCATTATCTTGAGTGCATCTTTTCTAAACTAAGCATATAAGAGAACCATTTTCAGAAGAGTACATTAGATTCTAGACACTGCTTCTGTTCATAACTGAAGCTATGAATATTAATTACCCAACCTAAAAATCAGCCCTTGATGTTTCAGAGGAGAAAAATGTCTTTTTATTTTTCACTTTCATATTTAGTGGATAATACGTCAATTTTTGGCTGTCCAAATGTAATCAGGCCCCTTACTGAGCCTATCCCTGACTCAGAGAATAAAGAAGTATTTGCCACTCTGTGCACTGTAGAAAGACAGGCCTTTTTGGAATCAGTGGATAAACTACAGTGAATAGATAGAAGTCAATGCAAAGCAAGTTTAAAATTAATTGTTATTGTACATATAAATTAGTATTGCCCTTTTCCTTTTATATCCTGTTTTGTTTTTTTTTTTCAAGCTAATTCTTTGGTTTGAACCTCATCATGTCAGATGTGTTAGGCAGTGCATATTCTTTTAGATATTCTAAAAACCCAGAAAATTTTATAGGGGAAAAAGAGCTGATATGACAGATTGGTATTTTTTATCCTGTGAATAAAATGTCAAAAAAGAAATTTAATGTTATTTTAAAAGCATTTGCTACTTATTAATATGGTGGAAATTGCACTTTCAGAATTCTTTTCACTGGTTATATTTGTAAAACTTGAGATTATGAGCTCAGTGTCCATATTTTACAGGGACCTCCTGGAGCAACAGGTGCTGAAGGCAGACAAGGGGAAAAAGGTGCAAAGGTAATAGGCTGAGATTTTTTTTGAAACATAGAAATAGAAACTATTTATAAATTAAAAATAAGTTGCTTATGATGCACTGAGTGTGCAACTTTTCAAAGTAATAATAGATAAACTGTAAAATCCAGATTGAGACCCAGAATTAGTAGCAATATGTAATGGAGGGGGCCCAGCAGTGCAGGCCCAACACAGCTGAGCTGGGACAGGCAAGGTGCCTGCTCTGCTGGCACCACATCTCTCTATGAAGCCAGAGACATTTCACTCAGGAGATCGTCCTGTGCAGACCTCTGGCTTTTAAAAAACACTTTGCCTCTTGTACATCCCTCCAGTGCCAAGCTCAGCCAGCTCCCCCTCTCTGACCTGGTCTATTCCTTCTAGGGTGAACCTGGTGCAGAAGGGGCTCCTGGAAAAACAGGGCCAGTTGGTCCACAGGGACCTGCAGGAAAACCTGGCCCAGAGGGCCTCCGGGGCATTCCTGGCCCTGTGGTAAGTAAGAGAGCACATAATAATATTTTAAATGTTGCATTTCTTGTATATACTTTGGTAAAGCAAGCTTTTTTGGTTTTTCTAGGGAGAACAAGGTATGCCTGGAGCACCAGGTCAGGATGGCCCTCCTGGACCTCTGGTGAGCATCCTTTTCCCACATGTCAGTCATAGAAGCCTCCAAATACATCACCAATAGATCTCTCTTCTAACATTTGAGAGCTTAAATATTCAGTTCAAATCTGAAGCTGACAATATTAATGACCTATATGCTCTCAAATGCACAGACTTTCTGTCAGCTCAACAGGAACCTTTCAATACATTGCTGCAACTTAATTTTGGATTTTAAGAAAGTAAAGTTGATATGTAAAAGTTGCTGAGGTTAGGTTTCCCTCCTTCCCCTCCCATCATCCACAGGAGATTGCTATCAGGAGACTATGAAACCTGATTTGCAGCAGAGCACAACACACTGCAGGTGAAAAGCCTGATTCTGCATTCCAAAAGCTTAAAAAATTCACATTTCAATCATGAATTATGTATTTGCCTGAGCTTTTGCATCTAGTGATATCCTGAAGTGGAGATGGAAAGCATGAGCACTGAATAATATTTTGTACCTGAAATGTTATGGCACTTTTGTGTATGTGCCAGGTGGAAAAGGTCTGTTATCACTGCTATCCACATCAGAACCTGTCCACTGCCACCAGAGCAGTAGTGAGGAGACACAGACTCAGTGTAGCAGCTCCACACCTGATGTATACATGTGCAGTGTGAGATTAACAGCCTCTGAAAAATTTGTGTCTTTTGCATAGGCACTGCATGGTCTGCATTTTTCACCTCATTCTATACAAATTACACAAAACCAGCATTGCCATTCGTATAAAATCTAAAGATTTCTCAAATCAAGAATTTATTTGACCCTCTGCTTCACAGATTTCTATTCATGCAACCCTTTATAGACTTCTAATTATAAAGTAATTTAAATACCACTGTAGCATCATTATGACTTTTTAAACATGTATTTCAACTTCATCTTGGGCTCTAATCATGTCATCAATCACAACTATTAACTACTGAATTTGTACTTTGATTTGCACTGCCTTTAATAACATTTCAAGAAAACATGATCTCAGCAGGATGTTAAAACTTATTTTAACATTACTTCCCTTGACTTATATAGGGCCCACCGGGCTTGCCTGGACTGAAAGGAGATCCAGGTTCCAAAGGAGAAAAGGTATGCTTTGCTAATTGGTTGTGTCTTTGTAGCTTTGGCCCAATCTAAAAGTCTGTATAAAATTAGCAGAAAGAAGCAGTAGGGTTTGTCTCAGCAAGGCATCATACTGTGTCTATCAAACAGCTTCCCACAGCCTTGACAGTAATCATGAAGTTTTAAACCATATCTGATACCCTGGAAATACCTAGAAAGAAAAAGATTACTGCCTGTGTGGTAATCTATTGACCACGTGATCCTGGCAATGAAAAGCCCAAAGATATTGATGGAAAGGAAACTGTCAGATTTACAGAACAAAGCAAGTAGAAATAAGGAGTATTGGAGATTTTTATTTTAAAAGAACAAAATATAAATATTTAACAGCTATAATACTTTCTTTTGAAATAAAGGATTGAGACATCTGGGATAGCATTTTCCTATGGAGTCCCAACAATATATTGATTGCTTGTGTATCAGAGAAAAGCTGTAGAGAAAGGGACATGAATATGACTGTATCTTGTGAACTGCAGGCTTTATTTTTGTGCTTGGATCAGCTGGTTACAAAGCCATATCACACGTGGAACTCTGTGAGATGCTGACAGCATCTAAACGTGAAGACTGGTATGAAATTTGTACCCAGGGGTACTGAGATTTCTGTATCAGTTTCAGTAAGGACTACCTTGAATTTAAGTATTTCACTGAATAAGCAGCCACAACTTGTAAATAATCTTAAAGTTTAAAAGACTGCCTAACAACAACAAATATGCTTTTAGAATAATTCGTTTTCAGGTTGATTGTTGACAAGCAACAGTGGTAACATGTCAAAGGTCTAATTTATGTATTTGCAAAACACATGTACTTTAATGTATACTGAGTTTTAACTATATTTTCTTAAATCTTGTTTAGGGACATCCTGGTTTGATTGGCCTGATTGGACCTCCAGGAGAACAGGGTGAAAAGGGTGACAGGGGTCTTCCTGGCCCACAGGGATCTCCTGGAGCCAAGGGTGATGCAGTGAGTACAACATATTTGTGTTTCCATTCAAGTTCCACACAAGCAAGGAGTACATATTCCAGGCTTTCTCTTGAAAGACATAAAGTTTTTATAAACATTTAACACCCAGAGTCTCCTGCAAGAAGTTAAAACTTTCATAGGCATTGCACAAACACAGCAAAATTAAACATCTTAAAATGAGATTATAGAGTGTTTGAGAAAATGAAGGAAACACATACACCCTAACATGCACACATAACACAAGTGAGCAACAAGATAAAAGTAGCAGCAGCAATCTCATCACGTTTACTGATTGTATTACCCATGGTAGCTCCCTCTCTTCTAGTTACTAAGCCATCTTTTTAGGGCACTATGTAAAATGTGAGGTTTCCAAGCCAGTCTGAAGAGGAGCACAGCTGTGACAATGCACTGAAGTCAGTGTAAGAACAACTACAAGCAACTCAGATTGTCAGATAGTATTTTAAACTTGACAACTATTTTGGCCTCTAGCAAATGGCCTAACTAAAAATTCATTGCAGTTGGACACTTAATGGGACTACCTGTTTCATAGATAGGATTTTTTAACATAGTCCAGTATGTAGAATACTTTAGTTCTGTGCTTATTCTCTTATTCTCTTATTCTTTTTTAGGGAATTTCTGGTCCTGCTGGTCCACTTGGGCCCCCTGGTCCTCCTGGATTACCTGTAAGTAATTTCATCCAGCCCTCCTGTTCAAACCACCCCCATGCTGTGTGCCATACACTCCAACCAGAGTTATATGTTCTTGCCCACAGGGTCCCCAGGGTCCAAAAGGTTCCAAAGGATCCAGTGTGAGTAATTCTCCTCTATACTTTTTGTTCTTTTCCCCAGCTTCTGTGTGTTTTATTTTCAAATGCTGTGTAGCACGGCCAACACTGAACTTGTCTCATTGCTTTGTAGGGTCCTGCGGGTCAGAAGGGTGACAGTGGCTTACCTGGTCCACCTGGTCCTCCAGTAAGTAAGAATTCCTATCTTGCATTACACTGACATGATGAACCTGTTTTGACAAGGGTAGAAAACAGCATTTGGGAACTAAAATATGAAAGATCGTTTGAAAATTCATTTTTCAGGAAATGCAGATCCACCAGGCACAGAAACACATATCTGCACTGAAAAAGCCATAACAAACTTCAAACAAATTAACAAAAAACCAAAAAAAGAACACCCAAAAAAACCCCTATAAACCCCCCACAAAGAAACTCCTCATGCAGTAATTATTTAATGTGTTATATTGAAGCACAGAAAACAGAATTCTACTGGTTTTCTCTGATGATACTCTTCTGTTTCCATATTTCTTTTATATATCATAACAATCTAAAATGAAGAGTCCAAATCTGAATGAAGTGTTTCAATTTCTTGAAACTGAATATTGTTTCCTAGACCCCAAGTGAAATTTTCAAGTTTTATCATAGGAAACATCCACAGTTTTCAATTTTCATAGAATATGTCTGTGCTTGAGGGAATTTACAGGGATACAGAGGCAACTGTGTGAGTCAGTTCTGCATGTCACTCGTGTGAGAGCAACACACACTTCCCCAAAAAGCAATGTAGTGAGAAGAGTTTAGAGCACAACAATAGTTTGGCCTTGTACTTTTTTTTTTTTTTTTTTTTTTTAAGTAGTACTTCTGATCATGAAATAAANTTTTTTTTTTTTTTTTTTTTGCAAGTAAATCAATGCACATAGGTATGAATCTAAAGGAAAAAAGGTGAAATAAAGAAATAAACACCTTGAAGAAAGCCTATTCAAAGCATCTCCAAGCCACATCCTGTGGTCTTTGCTGAAAAACTAACAGGAAGATATAATTAAATATGTTGTTTTCCACTTAGGGCCCTCCAGGTGAGGTAATCCAGCCACTGCCAATCCAGTCACCTAAGAAGACAAGAAGATCTCCTGACTATATGTTATCTGATGCTGGTGATAATATTCTGGATTATTCTGACGGCATGGAGGAGATCTTTGGTTCACTGAATTCACTGAAGCAAGACATTGAGCACATGAAGTTTCCCATGGGCACTCAGAATAACCCAGCCCGGACCTGCAAAGATTTGCAGCTCTGCCACCCGGACTTCCCAGACGGTGTGTTCACATTGCATGGCACAGGCACACACAGCTTGGGGTCTGCCAGGGTACTCTGGCAGCATAATGCATTATTAGTAGATGGCTAATACAGCTGCTCAACAAATACAGTCTCATTGAATCTATCTTTACAGGCATAAAAGTTTAAAAAATGTAAAATATGTTCTCTCTTTGGTTAGAGCCAAAGTTCTTTAAATACATAACCTGATCTGGTTTTCAAGTTAAAACCTTTTAAAGTGATGAATTAAAAACAGTTGTTGTTTTGAAAGGTGGGCCTTGCATTTCTAGGACAATCAAAACAGGAGTGGGATGAAAGAGCTTAGTATAATAATATGAAACAGCATGGCTATTATATGAGATTTCTATTCAATTATGACTCGCAAAAACTTTACTAGTCTTTTACCCTTAGAAGCAATAATTTTCTCTACTGCATCATCACTGTTTCTTCTAGAACAGCCAGCAAAGAGGCATGGAAGTTTCTTTAATACTGTTTAATGCTACCAAGTAGTAGTGTAATAAAATGCAAAGTAATATGAAGAGACACAGTCTTCCTAGGAACTATCTTGATTTTATTATTCTTTGTTGTTTTCTTTTTTTTTCTAAATAATTTTACCACTCTGAAAAGGTTTAAATGAAAGCCAGCCTTCACTAAATTTTCATCCTTTCATAATTTTTTTCAATTGCAATGGATATGTCTCCCAGTTCAAAGCAATATTTTTCTGTTTTTAAATGAGAGGAAAAACATATTTTGACAGTTTAATAATATTTTATTGCTTTCACTCTAGATAGATAAGAAAGATGGTTGCCTTGAGGAGTAGTTAAGCAGTGTATGTGCTATATGAAAAGTACATATTTTACAATTCAGTACCCTCCATAATAAGGAATGGTTTTTACAGAACACATTCACCTTCTTCATTTACCAGTATTTGATTCTTCTTTAGAGCTTTCTTCATATAAACAGTAATCTTATTTTGGTTGAAATAAAAGCAAATGCATTCATTAAAATACAAAATTCTCCAGGGATAAGACTTACAGAAAGGAAAGACTGTTTTCAATATATAAATCAACAGAATTGTTAAATCCCATAAATACTTTGTCTATGCCCTATATTGAGAAGACAGAACTGGTGAAAGGATTGGCCATTTCTCTTTGAAACTCCACTATTTGTTTGAAACCAGATTAGAACTGTGGTTGTCAGAAAGTCCTTTTCTGCCCTGTTTGTGAAACATCTGGTGATAAGACCCCACATCACAGAAATCATAACTGTAATTCCAATAGCAGATTTTAAAAAGCACTGACTTTGAACAGACCTTGGATGGGCTGCAGCTCTTTTCATGCCCAGCCTTCAGTGGTGTTGTGGCTTCATAACCCAGGAGTAAAAAGGTCTTTGCTTGAGGTGTGTCCCTCTCAGTGGAAGCTTTAGGGGCTTGTGCCAGCTACAACCCCACCAAGCCCTGTGCAGACACCTTTCCATGCAGATAAGGATGCAAATCACTCCAGATTTTGCTCCCTGACCTAAACTATTCAGATAAAATAACTTTCCTACAAACTTTGGAGGACCATTAGGTAGCAGGAAAGCTTGGTCTTCTGAATACTATTTCTACTGTATAAGGCAAATCTTTTCTCACTTGTCTTAGGGGAATATTGGATTGATCCTAACCAGGGCTGTTCTGGAGATTCCTTCAAAGTATACTGCAATTTCACAGCAGGTGGGGAAACTTGCATCTACCCAGATAAGAAATCTGAAGGAGTAAGTACCAATCTGTGTTTTCAGTTGGCTGTTGACAGTTCCTACTGTGCTGTTGCAATGTTGAACTAAACAGGATAATGACATTGTCACATTTTCATGTATCTGTCTTTCTAATTACATTTACATTTCCATATATCTGAATGGAACAGTAAAATGGTACATAGAGTTAACAAATATCATTTGCACTCTCAGATATGGAATCTATGGACCTGCTTGCTAACATTTCACTACATTTCAGAATGCAACACAGCTGAGCAGCCACTTACAGTACATGATCTAGTATTTGTCACCTAAAAGCTAAACCATACTGTGTTTCTCCTGTGGGTTCATTTACATCTATTCATTTATTCCTGTGCAAAGTAGATGTAAGACTTCATTAACAGTGTCCTTACTCACTGTTATAGATTACATCTGCTGGGGCATATGGTGTAGAGGAAGGCTTTCTAAAAGCCTGCTTGAATGACAGAAATCTATCAGCATCAACATCGGTGAAAACCCATTTAGACACTTCACAGCAACAATTTATACCAGCAGTTTACCTGAATCTTAACAGATTACAACCATCTCCCTCAAACAGAACTCTCTCTTGGATTCCATTTGAAGTCGCTAATTTGAAGGCATTTTCTACAAGAAAAACATCCTATTTTAAACCTTTAAAGTAGCTGAGATTGCAGAAAGAACCATTCTTTATTATCTGGTGTGAAATTTGTCCCAAGTAATGTAAAACCTTCTTATCTGTTAACATATGTTTCAAATACTTCTGTCTCTGCTGCTTGACCGCACAGGTTAGAATTTCATCGTGGCCAAAGGAGAATCCAGGATCTTGGTTCAGTGAATTTAAGCGAGGCAAACTTGTAAGTTGTCACTGCAATATAACTGGATTCACAAATCAAGCACATGTTGTCAGCGATCAGCAGATCCCAGGGATTTTTATAAATATTTAGATAATGAAAAGACCCCCAGCCTTTTTGCCCTAAATGTTACAGCAGCTATGTGGCCTCTTGCCACTGGGCAGCAGAAGCCTGGTCTGTATTGTCCCACAGTGATCCCAGTGGCCACCTGCACAGCTGGTGGTGAGGATTTGGCCTCTGACCTCACCACTGAACCTTAGGAAAGCAGCTGGAGCACAGATTCCCCCACCCCAGTCTAGGTAACTGGAACTGAGTATGCAAAGGTGAGGCTGCAGGCTGACATAACTTCATGATTAACTAAAGAGAGATTCCCAAAGAGATTCTGCTGCTTTACACTATAAAGTAGGAGTAATTCTGTTTTTCCCAGTAGAACAAAGCTAAAATATGTAGTTCTTCATCCTAAATATACTACTACATCATGAAAATTTATTTACTGAGTCATAGCTGTACTGACCTTTAAAACTTCATAAAATGTTATGTGTTGGTTGATTTTTTAATTAAGGACGGTTATGTGAGTCTCTTTTGTCAACAATAATTTTGGTTTGCATTGTACCAAAGAAAACAGATAAATATTCATCTAACTTCTTATATTTTCCAGCTTTCCTATTTGGATGTTGAAGGCAATTCCATTAATATGGTCCAAATGACATTCCTTAAACTACTGAGTGCCTCTGCCAGACAAAATTTCACTTACAACTGTCACCAGTCTGTAGCCTGGCACGACGCACCCTCTGACAGCTATGACAAAGCACTAAGGTTCTTAGGATCCAATGATGAAGAAATGTCTTATGACAACAATCCTTACATCAAAGCTCTCCACGACGGCTGTGCAGTAAGTAGAGCTTCAAAGAGTCTTTACAAAACCAACCTGTCATTTTAAAGTAGAAATCAAACAAATCTATTTTTTCACAGCTTTCTTCTGAGAAAAGCTTTGTAAATACCTTACTTGTCATATACCGACTTTGAGTAGATTTTTAACCACAGTACACCAGTTCCATATTTAATTTTCACCTATGTACTGAAAAAGAAATAACCACAAACCAAGCAGCAGAAATGGAACAAACTTGGAATGGATGCAGGCTGTCAGCACCACTGTGCTGAAACTACACTATCTGTTACTGCATATGAGCACAGTATAAGGGAAGAGCAGAAGCAAAAGAAGATAATGAGAGGAGGCAGCCCATAAGCAGAATATATTTATACTAAAAATCAAGGTAGACACAAATAGAATATTTAGTGAATACAGCAAAAACATGTCTTACATGAGTCCTATGTACATAGTGAATTAATTTATTAGTTTCATATGTGAATTTCTATTTCCTTTTCTCATTTTGTGTATTCAAAGCCAGGTGAAGTTTGTGGATTTTACCTTTCAGAATCCTCCTTTAGCTAAAAATCCCTAGAGGTGTCCAAATATGCATCAGCCCTCTGAGCACTTCTCTTTCAGGGTCTCTGTGGGCATAGCAACTGTTACCACTTTTCAGAAATAGAAGAGTCTCTATTTAACACTTTGAAACAAAAACATCAAAGGAACAAGTTACAATTGAAGCCTCATTAATTATTTTGGTGTTTGATATAGGAGCATTCTGAAGGCAGTTTCTGAGAAGTCAGAGATACAGAATTAGAGACCTGAAAGTGCCAGGATATACACCTGGCTCTGAGGCAGAGATGCACCTCAGGAGATGCAAAGCACCTCCCCTCAGCAGTGAGAGTCATACACAACTGCTTCATGTCAGCCTTTCTATGTGCCTTGTATTTTCATTTCACTTTTGTTAACCACAGAGAGTAAACGTAGAGCTCCAGAGAGAGCTGAAAGTTGCAACTCTCAGTAAACTGAGAACACTCAGATCTGTCAACTTGGATGCTCATCTGAACTCCAAGACCCTGGTACAGCTGAAAGGGGTCTCAGCAGATATTAGAGACCATCTAAAGGAAATGCAGTGCTGATAAGTGTCGTGATGTCTGAGCTGAGTGATAAACAGAGGAGCTGGAGAGCCTTCCTTAGGCAGCAAGGCTGTGCCTTCAAAGCTGGCTTCTAAGTGCAGCAGTTGGCAGCTCTGTCAGAATACTACTTTCTTTCCCGTCCAAACAGCTGTTCTAATATTTTGTGAGACGGTTACAGTCTTTCTTTTTAGAAGTGGATCTTCTCTCTTTCAGAACTAATTCATGATTTTTTTTTCACAGGGAGGATGTGCACTGCTGTGAGAATATTATTGTTTATTAAATAGTATAGACATGAACTAAGAATTCTCTATGAAACAGAAAATGTCTTAGATTATTTTTCAGTTGTAGACCTACTTTAGTATGTAAAAAACCTATGGGCCATTCTCCGTCTAAAATCAAAACATTCCATGTCACATTTTAAAAATGAAATCATAAGAAAATATAAGATTTAGAGTTTGCAATATCTGGTGCATGACAGGACAATAATTTTTAAATTCCACACTTCAGAGATAAACTATGAAGGTTTACAGTACATGTTAACTGCTCAGATCTATAACAGTCTGGGTTTTTTTCTTCTTTTTTTAACAGTCAAGAAAGGGCTATGCAAAGACGGTGCTGGAAATCAACACGCCCAAAATAGACCAAGTGCCTATAGTTGATGTGATGATCAATGACTTTGGTGATCAGAACCAGAAGTTTGGATTTGAGGTCGGTCCTGTCTGCTTCCTTGGTTAAGCTTAAGACAAAATCAGATCAACACAAATGTTGCACTTTGGTGCTACCAACCCACTTCATGCCACATGCAAGTTTTGAATAAGGATGGCATAGAAAATGTCTTGCTGTGTATGTATGTCTTATCTAGAAAGTAATCATTGCCCTTGTAGGGCCAGAATCACATGACTTAAACTTATTTTGCAAAGATGCTGTGGCACAGACAGACAACATAGGGCTCACTTCAGGAACACCCCCTTTGGATCCCTTTGGTGCTGTAAAAAAACCAACGACAATGGTGCTCCTTCCATTACAACAAAGAGGTGTTAAGAAAGTGTTTAATATAAACTGTAATTATTCTATGTACAGTACTATACTGTGATTTCTCTGTCCATTCCAAAACTTGCATGTGTCTCTGAATTGCATCTGGCTCTTATTTTACAATTACAAAACTACATTGTCAATACTGTGTATGTATTCTGAAAAAATAAAACTGTAATTGCCAGTGAAGCCAATTCAATTTCTGATTAATAATAAAATCCCTTTGTATATATTGTTGTTGAAGAGCTTTGTTATTTGAAGTCGCCAGTAAACTTAAGGTGGCAAAACTGGAAGATCTTGAGCAGCACACTCAAACAACTCTTTTCTGCTGATATCACTCTGTGACAATGAATTTAGATAATGAAATGAAAGCACCTTCAGAGGTGCTGTGTTCCATGGTGCTATACCTCAGACTTTTTATTTTCTATTCTAATTCCATAATTTCATAAGATAACTGTATATACCTAAAATAAACAAGTTTATATTTTTGGGTGGGGAAAATATGTAAGAAAAAAACAAACTTCTGTGTAAGAGAACTGTTAAAAATCTGTGAAATAAATTAGTCTTATAGCTTTCCTTTTTTTTTTTTTAATTTCATCTGGATTTGTTTCCATTGTGCTTATCTGGGCTACATAAATATAAAAACTGGATTTTAAACAGTTATTTATGGATTTTTGCAGTGTTTACTTAGATTTTTGTGTAAGCAATGATGGATGTTTTCTTCCTGAACTGGATACTAAAAGTTTCACAGAACAGTTTATACAATATTTGCCCGTCCCATTAATATGAATTATTTTTCTTCCTGTTACTCCACCTGAAGGCCAGGGATGCAATATGTCTAGGTCATGTGATTCTACACAGTTGCTAAGCAACATACGAGGGACTGCTTCCTAAAGAGCTGTCTTTGACCCAAACCCTTACAATTCACTATTCAAAGCTCACCAAAAAAACACGTTGGTTTGGCCTTCCCTCTGAACATTTTATTCAGGTAGTTGGAAGTAGAAATTACATTTTAGCTTTACAACACAAATCCTTTTGTAATTATTTTTCATAATATATGTAAGACTTGAAAAGAAATGTTTGTTTCTATTTCTTATAAATTGTTAAATTAAATAGTACTAGTTTCTGCTGGCTCGTTTCCAACTGGTATTTTCTTATGCACGTTTATACATGTAAAAGTGAGATTCCAAAAGTCAACTTCTTGCTGTTCATATTTTCTTTTATTTTTGAACCAAAGTTTGTAACTGTCACCTCAAAGAGGAAAATACAAATTTTATTAATAAAATCAAGTCTTGTCTATCTGGATTGGTCATTCTCTTATTTCAGTGTCCAAAACTCACCCACTCCCATTACTGTAACTTCATTCTGTTTCCAGACCATCCAGATTCAAAAAAAAAGGAATGTTACTACATGTCTTGGCAAGCACTGGGCAACAGCTCTGGGAAGAGAAGTGTTAACAGAGAGCATGCTGATCTGGCCATTGGCAGTAGGCAGCAGGACTGCTAAGTTCACACCTGGTTTGTATGGATTTATAGCTCCAGCAGTCCAGATAATACAATCAAACAAAAGATAGGGTATTCCTTCCACAACCACTCACAACCTACAGTGTTTGTCCACTTCACAGTCTTGTGCTTATCCTTGTAGGACCTCATCAGGTAGGCAAATGACCCTATTTATTAATAGGAAATGAAAGACAAGAACTAGAGCAAGATTTAGAAAGCACTTAGAACCCAAAATTTCCAACACCTTGTTTTAGACTGTGGAACCAGAACCAGTGATGGGTCCAATGACATGACATATGTCCCCTTCTCTAAAAAACCTTCTCTCTTTTTAATCTGCTCTTTCTGTTCTTTATGAACTCTGGCTATTTTAATAAGTTGTGAGGGCAGCTGCAATAAGTTTGGCAGAGGAGTAGCCACTTTCTCCTGCTCACGTGGGCTGGGTTAAGTTAGGAGCTGAGCTGTTCAAGCCTATATAAAAGAAACCCAAAACCACTCCTTGGTTGGGTGCTTTAGGGTAAAATATAAAGATGGTTGTGGTTTGGCAAAGTCAGGATTAGTCTGCAGCAGAATGTTGTTTCTAAGAGTGCAATGATATATTCAAGAAGTCAAAAGAAACCGGATCTTTTCCAGAATTAGCCCAAGCATCTCGCCAAGGTTTGTGTCGGCAACATCACAAAGGAGGAAATGAACTTGAGTCTTCTACACTTCTCAGCAAGGACCCATCTGGTTTATTCTTTAGCCTTTCTTAAAGCCTTAACCACTTACCTTACTGTTTATCCTTGTCATGAAAGCATCTCACCATTGCTTGTTATTCTAACTCCTCTTTGTCCATTCTCTTCTTCAATCTGCTGTTCTTGTTCTCTCCATGTTTCAGATTGAAGGGGGAAAAAAAGCCATTATATATTCTTTCATGCTCTTGTTTTTCCTTTGAAAGAAGTCTCCTATTAGCAATGTTTAAACCCCAAACAAACAAACCAAAAGGGCACTCTTCAGAACAGAAAGAAATTTAACATCAAAACTCACATATTGGTCTTCCTATGAAAAAAGCTTCAGATTCTATAGTCAAATCCTAATAGCCATGAAAACATAAAACCTCATATTCATCATACAGTATTATAAAATACATTAAAACAAACCAAACCTCCAAAACCATGCATGTCAAATTCCTTACTCAACCAAGCCCAAAACAAAACAGTATTTTTCATATCCTAAATTAAAGACCTCTGCAATCACAAAAAGATTGTCATTGTTATATGACATCTGGACTTTACCTCTAGAAACAGAACTTGGATGTTCTGTGATTTTGAGGGTTGACCCTACCTAGAGTAGACTGGGCAATTTGTTTTGAAAGTTTGCTTCAAGCCCCTCTAAACAGAGAGCCATCCTGGAGATGGTTTCTTCACTGCAAACACAGATTGTGGTTGTGTTGCATGGAAACGGAGTAATTCAGCACATGGACAAACCAAGCCCCGAAAAATTCCAGATTGAGGCAATGTTCTGTCCAGAATAACACGGACATACAAGAGAGATTTAAATGACAAGCTATGGCAAGAAAGGCACAAACTGTTCTGCGTTTATGTGCGGAGTTTGCCTCTCACTCTCTCTCTCTTTCCCTCTCTTTCTCACCCAGGATAGGGCAGTATCAACTCACCATGACTGGCACATCTCTTGGAAAAATTTATAAAATGTGGTGAAGATTTTTTTTCCAGTGAGAGCCATTATGGCTAACATCAACAGCCACCTTGTGACACAAAAAACTACAAAGCTTCAAAAAATAAGGACAGTTATCTCCTTAAGATTCTTCCCCATGGGAACAGCTTTGTTAATTTTAAAATGAATCTTCACATGCTAATAGCTGGAAGGAGAAGCTTTAATAGCCACTGATTTTCTATTGCAAGCACACTCATTTTTCTGTGAAAGAACATCTTCTATTGTAGATGCACCAAAAAGAATTGAAAATTACAAAGACAGGATATTAAATGTCATATCTATTATATTTACCTGAAAACATGTCTTATTTGTGTTCCTTTTGAAAGCACATAAATTATCAGAGACTCATTGTTAGTTCAGTGAAAAGCAATGCCAAAATTATTGCCAAGGAGTAGATTGCTCTAAAGCTATTTATACATTTTGTTTTCAATATGAACATTGAAGATTAATAGTGAGGAAGGCTGCAAGCATACAGATAGTCAGACACACTGCTCTAGCCAATATTGGGCTTGTTTCTTTCTCAGCTCTGTGAATGAAGGCTCTGTTCTAATGAGAGAGGATGCAGCCAAAGCCCTCAATGGACATGTTTTGTCTAGGTTGTCCAGGGAGCTTGACTTTGTTTCCAGTTTCTCAAGGGTGGAAGAAGTGATCTCCATCAAAAAACACCTAACTTCAGTAAGACAGACAAGAGTTGTTAAAAACTCAGCAGTGGGACTGGGATCCAAGTGCCTCCTCTACTCCCTCTTACAATCTAGGAAATTATTTTTTTTTAACATCAAAAAGGCAATGTAGCTAAGTCTTGCTGAAGCATGAAAGAACTCCAGCTTGCACTGTGATTAAAATGTGGATGAAAATTAAAAATTCAGTCCATCCAATAAGGTGCTGGACGAAAACCAAATTAATTATCTTCTAGCCCCAGAAGTTCTCTAAACTGGATCTTCTGTTGTGTTTTCTATGGTTAATTAAAAGAACCTGAGTTCGCAGGGCTGGGACAAGGCTGCTCAGAGCTCCAAGGTCATCTTAATGACCAGAAATGACCACAGAAGCCTCACGCTCAGCTCCCCTCTCATCTCAAATACCTCATAGCCAGAGATCTTGCATATGGCCATAGCCTGCCATGGGCTGCAGCAGTACAAGGCCAGTGAATTGTGGCCTGCAGAGGCCCAGCCTGCAAGCTCTGAAGCACAAGTAAAAAGTAAACATAGCTACAGCAGAGCTATAAAGCTGAGCTTTCAAATTAAAAATATTAACTAAATGAGGAGACTCAGGATGTGACTAACAAAATAAAAACATCACACTATAATTGTTGTTTCTGAAATAGAAATATTGATTTCTTATTTGTTAGTTTACTCAGAATCTTACTCACAAAGCCTGCACAAGTCAGCCAGGGTATATCATGGAGCTGCACGACTTCTAAAGCAGGCCCTCCTCATTACAGGACAGAGAGGATGTTAAGTGGAATGAGAGATGGAAAGATTTAGAATGAAGTAATGAATTTGTTTTTATTGACATAAAAGCTTCTTTCTGCCAAAAATATTAACCAAAAAAAAAAAGTAAGGCTTTATATTCTATTCATACAGTCTCTTGAACCTGTACCTCTTTTTTTTGTTACAATACCATCTCAATGGCAGCTCAGGTGAGAAAGCAGCTCTGCTTTGTGGTCCTGGTGCCCGAACTGGCTCGCAAGATAATGTAGCACAATGGGAGGGCTCAGGTTCTGGAGAAAGCATAAATAGATAATCTTCATAACATTTGCTATTCAGTAACTTTCTGATTTGGATGTATAGGGATCACTTATCCCTTTGTTATTCCTCAGAAGGATTTTAGAAATATCCACTTTGCTCTAAGCCTGCAGAGTTGTTCAGTGCACCGATATTAAGATCAAAGCTGTTTACTGTCAGAAAGGGCCAAAAATGGAATTTTAATTAGTGAAAACTTTCCATAGCTGTCCAAATTCTGAAATGAACGAACTATGTTTCACCTTCCAACTTCTCCCCTTTTTTTAATTGTGATGTTTCCATTTGAAATAGTGAGATGTTTTTCTCCAAAATGACTGAAAATATTTGATTGATAGGAAGTCCACTGGTGCCCACACCAAGATGTTTTCCCATGTGCAGGGAGACAGGAGCTGAGTACAATACTAACAGCAGAATAAAGGCATGTCTAGAAAACAAAGGACAATAAAATAGGTCTCATTGTACAACAGAAAGGAGGAAAATGTAGTAGGGGGAAAAAAGAGAAATAAAAAAGCAGAGGGAAAATATGTGAGAAAAGAATGATAGGGCAACACAGGGCAGGAGGGTGAGAAATCTTTATGGGCAGTCTGGGAGCACCCCGTGTGGTCTGTGGAACAGCAGGGCTCAGGTTTGTTTCCCATAGTCAGTGCAAAGGGAGGGGGTGCACTGGCCCCTTAAGAGGCAGCAGCAAAACTGGTTTCTAAATAACACACTTAAAGAGCAGCGAAGATTGCAGGTCTCTGTGGGAAATACCCGCAGCACTGCCTGCAGCCACATCCCTGTGCCTAGCTCTCTCTCCCCTCCCCTCCCCTCCCCT